>KB722753.1:51637-65135 GCA_000349905.1 Volvariella volvacea V23
AAAAGAACAGTCAATTCAATTCAGTCATAACGTGATCTGACGAATACGGCAATCAGTGTGGGAAGGACAAGATAATGGCAATGACGTCAGGCGTGCACATTTAGAACAACTTGCCGAGTTTTGCTTGTCCCTCTGTCTCGATTTGGGTGCATGCTCGCTCGGCAGCCAATCGCGAGCGGGCTCGGGGGGAAAGAAGCGCGGCCCGCCGATGGCAATCTGGGTGCGAGCAGCATCTGGACGAGGCTGTGAGGGTGACACCGGGCTTATGTACAATTGGCACAGTCCTCGTGGTCTCGCCTGCTCGAACGGGGACAACAGATGAATTTATGTCGGTCGGGGGTCTGTAACGATGGAGGCCCTTGCATCGCCGGGCATGTGGCAGACTGAATAAGGTTGAAGGTTTGGTCGGGTCGATCTGTGACCATGCCCCCCTCGAGATCACTGCAAATATCGAGTGCTTAAACGAATCAAGGAGGAAAAGGAAATGGCCATGTGTTGGAAATAAGGGCGAGGACCGCCAGGACCGGGAGAGTATGGAGGCCCCCCTGGAGTACACAGATACAAAGCGAGGCAGATAATATGGGGCAAAGGGAAGACAGTGGTCGGGGACGAGGATTGGGTCAAATTGGCTGCAAAGGTTTTCGTCATCAACTTGATCATCCTATCATCATCCTCAGTCCCTTTCTGCCCCATCCCGCAATCTTTGCACCCCATCCCAACCACCGCCTGCTCCTCTGAATCCACACCCAAATTGCCTTTCCCGCCGCTGCACAGGGCTGCGTCGTGAGTGCCCATTGCCTTCCTTCTTTGTCGATTTCCGAGAACCACACCACTCCAGACTCCGGAGAAAGAGGGTGAAGCGAAGATTGATATTAAACCGCCGGCCGCGGGGACTCAATCCAGATTGATTCTTGGTTTGGTGTTTACATACACAACAAATCATACTTTACACTTTCGTACCCCTCCTCCCAGTCTTCCTTGCCTTATATCCTTCCCCACATTTCGCTTTTCTGGTATTGTCTTCCCATCCCTTCCTCCGTTGCGCCAGATATATCTCTCAACCTTGCCACAGCATCTGCATCCTCCTCCCCACATCCCGCGCCACCCGCTCCTAGCGTTCGGCGTGCCCATCCCATCGCCACTCCGCCTTCCTTCCCTGTCCGTTCCACATCGCTGTAACTGCAACCCGCCTTGCGGCTGTCGCACAGCACATAGATCTTGTACAATGGCCGGCGAACACAAATGCAGCGTCTGCCAGGCGACCTTTACCCGACCGCAGCATGTGGCAAGACATATGCGTTCCCGTAAGTGTCCCTCTGCGCTTCACCATCCTTTGGCTCTATCGGTCTCGACCCTGTATCGCCATTTGCCTTCATTCCACCGCTTGCATGCTTTGTCTTACATGCTCGCGCAATTGCCGGTATGCCGGACTTCTCGTTTCGGTATCGACCCGGGCGGTTGTGTGTCGCGGCGTGCGGGAGGCTGGCCAGAAGCGTCCCTTGAGCAGTGGCATTGGACAGGCTGCTCAGGGTGTGCCCGTCCCCTTATATATCCATCGCACTCCGCATGGGTGGAGAGTGGAGAGTGCGATTGGAGCCATTTCGGGTGTCTCTCGCTGGTCCCTATTGCTCTTTGAGACTCGCCCCGGCTCCACTGCCGCCCTCAAGACTTCCTGCTCATATACCGCTGGGTTTCTCCACACTGCGCAAGTGCAACCCCACACGGCCCCATTTTGAGCGTGCCCCTCCCCGGCTGCTACTTTTTCCCGGCAGTGATATATTTCAAATTCATTTTCCCCATCTCGATTGTTTTCCTCGTCATATATGCGCCACTCGTCTGTCACTGCGGTGGATACAATCCCCTCGGATGGATCCTCCCTTTGAGTCATTGCCTCGCCTGTGGAAGGTCTAGAACAGCCCCATAGCCTGGCGTGGCTCTTCTGTATCTTCGCTCGTATCTTCTGCTCCATTATGCATCTACGCGCGACTTCCTTTGCCTTATTGTCGTGCTACTTGGTCTTTCCTCGCGCCATGCCATTCCATCTTCTTTGATTAATTCCTCCAATTTTTCCGCTTTGCTCATCCCGTTGCGCTTCAACAGATACAGGTGACAGGCCGTATCAATGCCAATTATGCCACGACCAGTTCGCTCGAAGGTGGGTATTTGACCTGTTCTCCCTTCTCTCCACTTCTTCTTCCCGAGCTCTGTTGTACATAATTACCGACTTATTTGCCTTTTAGTGATTTACTCTCTCGACACGTTAACAAGTGTCATGCACATGAAAAGCCACCAGCAACATCAGGTAATAATCGGAGGAAAGGAAGTGCCTCTGGTTGGCGTGCCACGACCTCCAAACAAGCCTGCGACCAGTGCGTCCAATCGAACATGCCCTGCGACGGCTGTAACCCCTGCGGTACGTACTTCATTTCGAATTTCATCACACACGAACCACTATATGCGCATCCATTCCTGAAATTTGACACGGAAGGCTGAGCTCCATTGTTATTCTAGCCAAATGCGTCCAACGCAAGATACGGTGCACCTTTGTTAAATTCCACCGCCAAACCGCTCCTGTCGGCCCTGGGCACAATCCTCGGCCGCCTGCAACATCTCTCACCACCTCCGCGTCAGCGTTCGTCCCATCGTCCTCGGCCCCTTCGGCTTCCTCGTTGAGACTATATCCACACGTGGAAGAATCCCTGTTGGAATCGTCCGTGCCCCCACCTACCTCTGCTTCGATGCCAACCATGGCCGACACCTTGTATGCTTCTCAAACTTTTGCATTTCCGCAACTCTACCCACAACAACAGCAAACCCATCACCAGCCCGACCCCGGAGGGATTGTGAACAGCGATCCGGATTTTATGGCCAAGTATAGGGCACGAGCCGAGCTGCTTGCGCAGAGTGGGGGGCTTCCGATGATGAGGGGGATGTACGCGAGCGATAGGAGACCTGGCTCCTCTTCGTCGGCATCGCCACCGGCCACCGTGTCTTCCTCGTCGACCTGGATGAATGCATGGCCGCACTCGAATCAGATGTCTGCCGATCCTTACCGCCAGCACATTCAGGGTACGTTTGCTCATCCACATCTCGAACGCGCATTACCCTTACCGCTCATTACCCTTTACAGAACGTGAATTGCAGCAGGGCGATTACCCGCATCATGTGATGGCATCTGCTGCCCGGGGCCAAAACTCAAATATGCAGATGCCTGTTCAGGATGGTAATTATCAAGCTGCCATTCATGGACTGTATGAGCTGCAGGTGCCCCGAGATCGTCGAAGTTCCATGGAGTTCAGCAGCAGCGAAGGCAGTACTGCGTCCCATTCCGTTCCTTCATCCGCTACGTCATCGACGCTGCATTTGCCAATCGAGGCGACCAATCCGAACGCGCTACCTCCGCCACATGCCCACCCTCAACGTCACACCCACCATGCGCCGCATCACCACCCTCATCATCAACAAGCTCAATCACAGGGCGCGCATATGACGTATAACGTGAGTACTACCACCGTTGGAGGGTCGTATCAACCGCAACCGGAAGAGCGATCTGATTATGATTATCGGTATTATTATCGAATAGAGCATAACGGAGGGCTCCAGTACGCTAATGGAGGTCCTCCCCAGGGAGGGATCGGCTCCGGATCTGGAGTACCGCCACCGCCCGAGTCGGGATGACTCCTCCCGGCTGTGTCAAGCGCGCGAGCACCTGCCGATCGACGACAGGGGGCGCAGTCTGAGTCGAGAGGGAGTGGTGGACGCGGCTGTGGCTACTGCTGGTTCCGCGGCTACTGCGACCACGGCAGCAGTACCTGTTCGAGTGACGCAGGCGCCGATCGCGGGGGGAGATGGAGGAGTGTTTTCGTCGAGTTTTGGGCTGATGTCGCTTGAGGACGCGAATGTGTTGGCGGGCTATCCGTCTGCGGCGGGGGGTGTCCCGTTTTTTGCGGCTGCTGTTCCGGGGCGGAGTGGGGTTGAGGATGATCCGGATGTTACGCCTATGCCTGCGCCGCCGCCGCCGACGAGCGCGACTGTGGCTGCTACGACGACGACGACGCCTTCGCCGGTGATACCTGGAGCTGATTGTGGTGGACATCGTCATACAATTTCTACGTCTACCCCGTACACAGCCGGTATGTGGGCGGGTGTTGCGTCTTCTTCTTCTCCTCCTATACCGACTGCAGCTCAACCAGCTACGCCAGTTGCACACACGATGTTGACGGACAAGTCAATTACACCACCTATCCTAATTGGAACGACGACGCCAGAGGGGGAGAGAGAGCGCGAGGGAGAGAGAGAGGTGAAGGAGATGTGGAAGCAGTATTTGGTTACGCCGCCGAGTGGACATACCCCCGCCCCGATGTCTCATGCTATGCAAGCGCCACTGCAGCAGCAGTCTTCGACGACTGCGACCGCTACCGCGTCAGGCAGACAAGGTCAGCCGTCACACGTTGTTCAGCTGCCAGTCCCACCCACCGTGCCCTCTCAAGGTTCTTCTTCCCAACCCCACATGGCGTTCACGATGTACCCGAATGTCGGTGCTAACCACCATGGGATGTATCGGCGGCCGAGGCTGGCTTCGTACCCGGCTGGAAGGGCACCCTCGGGGGATGTGGAGCGGTATATGCGCTCGGCGACTGCAGGACCTGGGACTATCCCGGGACGAGCGACACTAACCCCGCCTTTGTATGCGGCTTCGGTGACTGGGTCTCTGCCCTCTGTGCACGCCAACCAGTCCAGCGTGAGGACGCCGATGGTGGGGGCGTATGGTCGCGATCAGGCTCAAGACCAGAGGCAGGATCTGCACTCGTATGAGGCTGCTGTCAAGGCCCGCCCGAGTCCCCCGTCGTTGAATCTGGGGCCCAAGGCGAGGGCGAGGGCGAGACAGGTCGGCGCTGCTGCTTCTGGGCCTAGTGCTTATTCCCCGAGGACTGGTCGACGATCTGCTAGTCGGGGCAGTGGCCACGCTTCAAGCCCGCCGTCGCTGACGACATTCTCGCACGCTCTTGGGGGTTCATCTCCAACTGCGGAGGCATCTAGCAGCAGTGGATCTCAGGGGTACGCATCTCGAGAGTCGTCGCTTAGTTTTGAGGATATGGGAAGAGATATGAGGAGGCCTGGCACGAGCTCGTCGGATAGCGCGAGCGTGGCTAGCAGTGAAGTCGGAGATGGCTATAGTATGAGACCTGGGACGAAGAGGATGTCCTCTGAAGTCCTGGAGAGCTCAAAGACCAAGCGATGCGCTCTCGATATGGGCGTGGACGTGGGCGACGCTTGGATGATGGTCGAGTCGGACGACAAGTCTCACGCTGATTATCATCTACTAGGATCTCCGGTGGAGAATGCAAGGATGGGGGGAGGGCGTTCGAGCGCGCCTCTGGTTACCTCGGTTCCATCTTCAACATCACCGACGCCGACTGCGACTGCGACTGCCGAGATGTCGAGTCTTTCGTCATTGACATCCTCTTCGGCACTGACATCAACGCCCACATCCATGATACCATCATCTTAGATCTCGTATGCAACGGTCATTCATCCAGAATACCGTCCATGAATTGTCAACCAAGATAGGGGTGGCGGCGAAGAACGGGAACATCGGTCGAGCATCTTTTTTTTTCTGAACTTTCTTTCCCCCTCTCTCCTCGTTCTTTCACTCTTCCCTTTTTTTTTTTTTATTTCACGTAAACGCGTTTTGAAGGATGTTTTTTTTATTGGGATGGTGATTGTCGGTCGTTGTGGAGCTGGTTAGCAACGAACAACGAAGCGAGTTGAGCCAAGTGGTCCTACAAAGGGAACGCCCTGCCCAAGCAAAGGATCGGTGGAATCTATCTTTGTCCATTTATTGTCTTGTTGTGTTGTGCTTCTCGTTAATCACAGTAGGGTCGCCAGGGGTGCCCGTAGTAGGGACGGTATCGAGGATCAATTGAAAAAGTTGATGAAATCGGAAATGAAAAAGCTGCAAGGGTCGAAGGGTTTGGTTGGAAAGGTTGAGAGAGAGAAAGGGTTGGCACGTGTGGAAGCTTGGGAGAGGGTTTAGAGTTTGATAGGGAGTAGGAAAAAGGGAGTCTTGCTCATGGGTTGCAAATTCGGGCGCGTCGATCGTGCGTTTGTTGTTGCTGAGGATAGCCGAGGGGTGCCGGACGACGAGAGAGACTGGACGACTCGCAGTGGGCGTGGGTCTGCGGAGATGTTCTGCAAGCGCTTTGACTATTGAATTTTGCCTACTGCCCCCGCCGCTTGGGATCAATTGGACACGGCAGTGACGTTATCGAGGTCGAGCGTCAATCAGTGGATTTACTGTATTTTTGACCTAAAGGTGAGTCGGACTCGTCATCTGCGATGTGTCATTTGTCGTCTGACTCGCCGACGTTCCGACCCGTTTTCTCTGCAGTGGCTCACCGAGCACCCTGCTTCCTAATTTGTCCCTCGTAGCTCGTGTCGGCCCTCCCCACGTTCGCACAAACGCCTCGGCATCTCCCGAGGCTGCCAGGCTAAAGCCACTCTGGTACTTTTTTATTTTGTGATTGTCAGGATGAGCAAGAAAGGTTGATCATGCGTCACTGATAGGGTGAACAACCGTTTAAAAGGTCTTGCTCATGATGCGTAACGTTAGCCCCGGCGTTGGACTCGAACCGGCAGATTCTCTCATCACGTTCCCCTTGGATTGCCCTGTCATTTGTCAGCTGCCCCTGTAGCGCTTTCCTCTTTGTCGATGCCTTCCCCAGGTATTTCGTTTGAGTGCGCCGTTGTCCCTCCCTGTGGAGTGTTGGTAATCGAGAGCCGTATGCGTCCACTCATTCCCCATCTTAATTCCATCCCTTCGTATATCCCGCCAGCCCTGCATCTTCTCTGACATTTAATCAATCACCGGGTGTGAGCATTTCCTCCGTCCCGCGGTGCTTCTACTTCGTTTTAACATCAAACACGAACGAACTACGATACAGTGCCATCCTCTCCGTTCCGCGACGCGCGTTTATTTTGTCTTTATGGTGTTTTCGACTTGTTTCTTCTACGTCTTGTTGTGACTCGCGATGTTTCTTGTGTATAACCATCTGTAGTTGTTGCCGTCCAGGACTTGCACTATGCATTCCATCATTCTTACTCTCACGTTTTGCACGCTTCACATTTGATTTTGAACTTGGCTCTGGTTATATTGCGTGGTGCATCTCCTCTCCTCGTTACCTAGGTCTACAAGGCTGCTGGTAGTACTGATAAATTGTGATATTTATTTCTTCGACATTCGATTTCCACGGACATGTTCTACATTAGCTATGCCTCGATAGTTTTCTTCATTATTCTTTGGTAGCCACATGATATATGATCGGAAGCTATACGCTAACGTCTGCTGCCTGTTGGACGTGTGTGTAATATATGGGACAATGTTTTCATACCAACTTGCGCCTCTGGGGAGGTCATTCATCTCGTGGCGTTCGCTTAGCACAGGATGCTTAATGGGGTATACAAATCAACAATCATTGTTATTTCTCGTCCTCGTGCTCTCGCCACAACCTTGAGTCGTACTATCTAACTATGTTTGGTACCATGCCACGTAGGTTTGTGGGGATGGAGCCCGCCATTCTGAAACATTTCCATCCAACTATCCACCGTAGAAACGAAGAGAAAATCCTGCACCGTCAAGGGCACGAGGAGGTAGTCGAGACCGGCCTATTCTTTACCTGGAGGCCTGTGACCCAGAATCGGTGGAGTTAGTGGATTTTTTTTTCACTAGAATGCACTTTATCTGGTTAAGACGAGATGTCTCGCCTTCTCGATGGGATTGCCCATGTGGACGCTGCGACTCCGGACCGAATAGCGGGAAACGTTTGAGCCAACTAGATTTATCTGTCGTTAATTTTTTTCTGGATGTGGGTCTTGGGAAAAGCCCTAGCAACGTAGGTTATCAAGCATTCAATAGACAGGCAGGACGTCCCGCCCAGTTTGGTGCTGGCTATAAGCGAAAAGCCTATCCGGGGCGCGTGCTCAAGGCGGCCATAACAAGGCGGTCCTTGTCTGGCGACCACCACCCACGGGTATTGTATGTATTTCTGGAAAAGATAGCATAATTAATTGAGGGGTACCAGCTACATGGGATTCAGGTACCGCGTCGTCGGTCTATCCGGGAGGGCTCCATTAAGTTACCTCATTCGTCCGGGCATGTGTAGTCAGGTCATCCGAAGGCTGAGGAAGCTCAACGTTATGCGAGAGCCGGTATGAGCCTCTTCAATTTGTGGGTCATGTCCGTGAACATGGCCTTGAGATTAATTCCATGGAAATATGGCTTTCGTTTTAATTGATAGTAAGCCACGAGTATACTAGTGGGGCGGTTTGAGGGGCTGGGGTAGCGGAATATTAATCCAGCGGCTCCCGCATGATGCATGATGGACGGGATTTAGTTATCTGGGTGGCAGTCAACATTGGCTCGGTTTTTCCCACAAAACCTTGACGTTCTCAAATCACGCTTGCTGTACCGTCCACCATCGAGCCAGGAAGTCGAAAGCATGCAGCCAAGACGGAATGCGCCACGCTCAGTGCAGTCATCTGACAGGCTGAAACTCGTCGATAATTACAACCTTCGGGATCAGACGTGAGCTGCATCGTCCGAGGTTTGGGTCTGCCCCTTCTGCGTGCATAACCCCCCGACTAGTCTGCTGACCTATCTCCGGATACCACAACTCATAGTGAAGCCTTCAAAGGCACCCACCCGGATTAGCGGACGCCTCCACACTCCCAGAATCAGCGACAGAAAGGGGTATCCCCGCATGCCACCTCAGTTCTTAGATCCTTATCCCTTCCGCGCAGAATCCCCCTCGCCACGCAACTCTCAACCTCCACTGGAGGTAGCCAATCTCGATAGGCGGCGATTTACTGTATGGGCGCTGAACCCTTCTGGAAGATTGCAACCACCTGGTCAGGCGGCTTTAGTGGTACTGGACGAGCACGGGTGCACTTGCCCATCAATGCTGCGTAGCCTTGGCAGGTTGTCTCTCGGTCGAGTGCAGGTGAGGCTCTTGATTATGCTCATCTACTCTACTGTGATCTTGAATAACGCCCTACTAAAGGGAGGGAATATTCCGGCCGTACTTTTGGGCAGAAAATCTATTCACAAGACGACGGAGGGTGGGCAGGGGAGGTAGGATACGTAGGTACTAGAGAAGGTAGACGGGTGAGTGGTCTGCCGAGACTCTGGTACAAATTTTGATTCATGGGTGTGACTTCGGGATATCTAAAGGACAACACTCTCGTGCTATTCTATGCTCGACTACAATCTCCATAGCCTCTGTTGCCTGTTTTGCAGACCCTCTGGTGATGAGCTACGTCGCTGCGGCCCGGCTGCCATTAACGTCGAGTCTTGGTCCCTAAAACTATGCATCAGTGATCACACGTGGTCGTAAAATCGAGCGACATGATGGAGGTACACATGGCTCGTACTTGTTGATCCAAGTTAACGTTGTCCACAACGCTTTTGTTCAGCTGCCCACTTTCAACTCCGCCTCCCGGCAAAGACCGACGTCATAAAAACGGGGACGAAGGAACACCCTCCTTCCAACTTGAACTATGCCCAGAAGGAAAACCAAATCCATCAGGCCCACTATCGACGACGCAAATCCGTTCTATTGTCCATCAGTTCCGCCATCACTCTATCTCGCAAACCTACGACAAGGTCGTCGCACGCGAAGCGGAAACAATTACCCACCCTCTCAATATCCTCCCAATTCTTTCCTCCGAATTCTTCGCCAGGCAGTTGGAGAAGATGGAACCTGCCTCAATTCGGATGATGAGCTCGAAACCTCCAACTCTTCCGGAGACAACACGGCTCACGAGTCCTTGTCACTACACCCTCCTTGGTCTGAAGACTCGTCGACGTTGCCTGTCTCTCCTTCGTTCTCTCTGTCAAGGTCTCAGGTATCAGGTCCATTACTAAAGCGAGTCAGGTCTTCTTCGTTCAGCGACTTGCTGGGGCCTCCTCTATTTCGAAAGTCGATTCAATCTGTCCACGAGAGCTCGTTCGAAGTCAGTGTGAGGCACGAAAAGTTGAAGTACTCAGTCCCAAGGCGAAAGACAAAGAAATCTCGTTCTCCAGTCGCACAAGTGGATGGATTGGAAGACATCTCGGACATTGCGGCACAAGGATTGGCTGCTCGAGTTCGAATGCTTGAAGGTATCGTTCACTTGGTGATGCACGGTTACTGAAGGTGGACTATATGCGCATAGATGAGCTGTATGGACCACCCGTCGGCACCGAATCACCTCGAGGACTTCAATCGCTTATCTCTCGGCTTGATTCGTTGTTGCCTGGAATTCGTCTGAAGGACCGACTCTGTGCGCTTGATCCTCTCACTCATCAGTCGATTGCGGATTACCTTGGAAGCAACGGTAGAGTGGAACTTCTGATTCGCATTTGATACTTGACTTTGTGTAGGACACTTGAACGAGAATGTTTTGTCCATCTTGCGGACGTCGGAGATCACGAGTCTGCACTTGACGCCGTCGCTCATCGACCAAGCTGGACTAAATGTGTCTGGCCCAGAGATCCTTGCTGGTATATGCGCATTTTGTTTGTCGTCCAATCGTCATAACATTCTCTAGTGTTTGGGAAGCCGAATAGTTTCTTGTTCCTTTCGAAACTGAACATGAGCGGGACGCCGTTGCAAGACTATGACCTGAAACACATCCACCATCTCCCTAGGCTCTCGGCGTTGCTTCTTAGCTCGACCGGAATTGGGAATGAAGGGTTACCCCGCTTCTTTTTTTTTCGCCTTTGTCGACTAAATTGGCTCGGATAGGGTCTTCCATCTGGTCTCTCTCAAGCGGTCTCTCACTCGACTTTCTCTGTCGAAGAATCCGATGATCAACAACGATGCGGTTCCTGCTCTCGTGCTAATGATCAAACTGTCTTATCTCTCTATCGAGGTTACTGGTATCGACATTCTCGGCTTGCGTCCATTGTGTCGTTCTGTGCTCACCCACTCGAGGTCATTGACGGTTCTACTCCCTCAAGCTTGCGAGCGATACATTCTTGGTACGACTCTTAGGTCTTGTCTGTAACTAGGCGCTATATATACACCCAGGTATCGGAAACAACTATCTCGTCAACCCGGCACCTCCCCTGATCACCAATCCGGACCTGTGCACACAATTGTCCATCGCTGCGCTTGAAAGGAATCTCGTGGCTCATGCTGGTGTTAATCCGTCGATCATAACGACTGGATCAAGACAAGAAATGATTGAGCGGTTGTATCGAATTCTCAAGACTCGACAGGAGGATGTGGTTGTTCAGGCTGTGATTCGTGGAGTTCATCGCAGCACCACCAATGATTGACCTGTGTTTACTTGTTTACGCTTGTACCTTCTGACAGCTCTGAATGCATACGTTCTCGGATTTCTGGGCCAAGGATCGTATCGATTGTATAGACATAGGATATCAACTACAGAGACAACAATGGATTGGCTTACCAGGTGAACGCTTATGTCGCGTATTCCTGCACCAGTTCACACGAAGGTCAATCCTCCAGTTCTAGTTGTTAAGAAGCCGAATCCATATATAAGTCCCACACTGTTTTATCCCGAATGAGTTCACTTGGAGTTCACTTGGAGTTCTCTTGATCCGTGCCCAGGCATTCGAGGAGTGGAGTGCTAGCAATGTCCGCGGATCCTCATAGCTAATGCAGCGGTGGTCGGACGAGAGGAAGATAGAAGATGTCAAAAATCTCGAGGTGATATAGTCGTAGCGCTGAATCAATAAAAATGGGTTGGGCAAAGACGCAGAGGGTCATCTATGTCCTTAGCCGTCCCTTTCTCACCACCTCTACGCGCCCCCTTGCCTCGACTCTGCTTGTGACTGTCCCAAGTAGCACCACCTCAAGCTCTATATGCGCTGTCACACCACGATTGCGCCTTTCAAATGCAATCCCACTCAAAATCTAACAGTTTTCGACGCCTTGTACAACTGCATCGGTGTTATCCTGCTATGCACATTAACACCCCTGATCAAGATGACTCAGGAGATTTGACGTGGAGGAAGGTTCGGAATAGCGTTACACGTATCAATCGCACCCGAGATGGAGGTCGTCTAGGCCATTCGGCAGAGGATGAGGATCGTGTGCGGACCATGGCTTATGGGGTCCTTGTCCGGATCGGTAGGTTGATGCAATGTATTAATGGAACTTATTGCGTTGCTGGTGTTGCAAGTCAGTGAACGGATTGGGGAAGCACGAAATGCCACACATTCCAAAAAAAAAAAAAGAGTAGAGTTCCTGATAACGAAAATCCATAGAATGATATCCACGATACATCAGGGTATATTGAAGCAAAACGAATGACTGCTAAACTAGCCCTACTCAATTTTGCCATGCTTCCCAACGTCTAATCGCACAGCTGTCCTCCAAAACACTCCCACCAGAAACACAAAACATCCCAAAATGACGAACGCCGCCCTGAACTCCACGGTGCTGACTGTGGTTGTCGTGCCATCTCCGACAGGATTCCAAATGGTGAAGTCAGAGAGAGGGTCAGCACCTTGGTCTTGGGAGAATGGGAAGATCTTGGCCGAGCTAAACATGGACCAAATCTGAGGCAGATAGTCCCGTAAGATACATTGAACAGCTTGAGGTTGAGATGGAGTGGTGCCTTTCCGAGTCCGGAACGTAAGTGTAGGACTCGGTCTTTTCGATGCAGCCTCCCCTCAGAGTTTGCCGCATAAAGTGTGGTAAGTCCCGGAAATTGATAGCTGATACTTAGGACTCAGTACGCAGACACCTCCCATATCAATTTTCCCATAAAATGTGCCAATTCCTAGACTTCACTGCTACACACTCATTCTCAGCATCTTCCTTAAAATGTGGCAAATTCCAGGATTTACTTAATTCACACACTCTACTAGATCATATTTTATAATAGTTGTGGATACAAATTAGGTGTATTTAATATGGAATATGTATGCATAATTAGCTATATTTGTTTCTACTTATTATACATTCAATAATCCCTCATAGCAATGTAGAATTGTCATATTTTGGTTGAGTTCAATGAAAGTTTGCATCACATTTGAGAACCGTGAGAGATATCAGCACCACACTTTGCACATACATTCTACACATAAAATGGATGATTTCTCTCTCTTATAGCTAAGAGATATATGAAGAACCTGTAGAGATATTCATCATTTCGTGTTTCTCTCACCAAAAAAATTGCATTGCATTCAATAACTGTGGAGCACACATTAAAACTAATACTATCATTGTATTCTACATAATATTCCATACAAGTTTGGTTATTACATCATGAGGTTCTGTGAAGAATTGATTGAGCAATGGGGATATAGATAGAACAGGACATGTCACATTTTGTGATCAGGAATAGGCTTGGCATCTCAGAAAAGTTGCACCCTCTGCCAAAAGTTGCAACAGTGCTGTCACATCGACAGGGACAAATGTCTACATTTGGATGATGTGACACTAGACCATTGCAACTATACTCATCAAGGGTGCTTAATTACTCA
>KB722753.1:68171-96221 GCA_000349905.1 Volvariella volvacea V23
ACTATCACTATCACTACCATCATCACCAGACCCTTCGTCATCTGTTGAGCTCTCATCATTGCTCTCATCACACTTCTTGACCTTCTGTCCTCTCATCACAGTCATCTGGCCAGCCAAGCTATCCTCATCCGGATCAGAGATCTTGTCCTCCAATACCTGTTCTTGTCTGCATTCAATGCTGACACATCATCAACCTTAAGCTGTAATTACATGGCCAGTAAGCCTGAGTGTACACCAGGAAAGGAATGTGAATATGTACAGTAATGTCATGGGGGATCTCTTCGCCAACAAAGGTATCACTGACAATATAAATCTCCCATGTGAAGAGTCCAACATTAGGTGGTGCTTGGAATTGGAGTTTGTATGATTGGTGGTTTCGATCTTCCTTTGAACATGGAACGTCGGTAATCTTGTACCCGGGTATTGGAAAAGCCATAATGTTACCCCAGCACCTCCTCCGGTCACAGGTTCGGAGCTGTGTGCAAAATTGGTTGTCACTGCACTTGAGAGGAATCTTAAGACCAATGCTGGCGCTAATTCATCAATCATCATGACTGGAATAAGACGAAGAATGATTGAGAGGCTGTATCAAATTCTCAAGACTTGACAGGAGGATATAGTTGTTCAGACTGTACTTCATTGGGGTTCATCATAAGAATATCAACACCAATAGTGGTTGACCTAATAGTCGCAAGCGCCTGTATATTCTGACAGCTCTACATGTAAAGTGCTAGCTTCTGGGTCAAGGATCATATAGGTCGAATGGACATTGGATATTAGCTGCACATGTAGCAGCATTTTGGCTTATCACACAAACACTTAAATATCCTATGTTGCAATTTGGATTTTGTTCATCCATACTATGGGTATCCTAAAAACTTTGATTCCTTTTCTAATATACGTACAACCCTCATGGGCGGCTAGGGAACGCATACGATCATCCGATATAACATCCTCCGAGGGACGAACAAAAGTCCATAGCGTGAATTCAAACTATCAGTGCATATGTACGGTTTGGCGAAGGATGTAAGAAAAAAGCCCCATTCAAGTATGTATCTCGCTCTTTATCCAGTCAACATCCCTAAAGTCATCAAACACTAATCGCCCTGTTCCGCTAGCCTCTACGAAATACTGCTTCAAAAGCTGTAGATCATGTCCAGTCTCCCACAAAACCTGAACTCTGCCGCGTTTAGGCATCTGGCGAATCAGTGCAGTAAGTGCAGCATCCAACGGTTTCCACGACTTAACACGGGCAATCCATGACATAGTGCGTATGTGCTTAAGTTGTAGTGTAAGCAGTTCAAGGGTTTGAGGGGAGGATATAGTCGAGATGAAGGCTGCGAGGGCGGAGATATGAAGGAGGGGTGAAGAGGTTGACAATGGAAGGGAACCCCCAAAGTACAGTTTTTTAAGCCGAGGTAGACTGTTCAAGGTAAAATCGTTAAATGTGCTATTCTGGAAGACTGGGACAAAGTCAGACTGTATAGTCGCTGATATAGTATATCGTGCGCAAACTCGAGGTACAGGATTAGGGTACTCACACGCAGTTTCAATCCGCAGGACCTCCAGAGATTCCCGGCACTTCGCTAATAAGTCATTCAAGCGGAGGTGTGATCCAATTTTATTGATAGTAAGGGAAAGTTCTCTCAATTCGGAGGTATTGATAGGCGAGTAAGGGTGGAACAAGAAATCTGTGCTTGATTCGATGCTTTCTGGCATCATGTACAAGGCTCCGATGTCAAGTCTTTGAATATTAGTCGACCGCGACCCGCAGTGGTCGAGGAGCTCTTGAAAGGTGCAGTAGCAGAGGCCTAGCGACTTAAAGGAGACGGAGATAAACAAATCGCATGGCACATCCCGGAACCCCATTAGCCCAGCACTTTGGAGAGAAGGCTGGTGAAAGAGGTCGAATAAAGCTGCTCTCAAAGGAGCTGAGAGGTCTTCCCACCGCCGAGCACGATGGCATCTCGCGCTTAATTGCTTCAAACTAGGGAGGCGGGTTAAAATGCCGGGAAGGTCATCATCTGCTGTCGTCCAAGAGTCCGACCCTCCTTGTGGCTTCTGCGAGCTATCGAGTAATACCAACTTCTGAATGCTGTGAGCTAGCACGGGGGAGTTGTCCAGCAAACAAGCGAAGTCCTGAATCCTCTTCCTATCTGTCAGGCGAATTGAAGAGAACCGATAGGAACGGACTATAGCCAGGAATTGGTGGCAGACCGATGCGCATGATTTCAGGGTATCAGTCTCGCCCGATGACAACAAGTACCAGAGGATTTGCTCTGTGAGCTCGGGCGGTAAAGCGGCGTCCTCGTGTCGTGCTGTCATGGTCAATTTCGTGGCTGTGTTCGAAGGCCTAGGTCCGAGTTACGGTAATGGGCGTACAAATAGCACACAACCCAACCACACCACAGCTCTTAGCGCCGGCCTTATTGGAGCAAATCAAATATAGTGAACTAAGCGGTACAATAATGTCCTCAGGTTGCACCATCCGACGAATTGTACAGGGTTTTATGTGGAATGCAAGCTGATCTGGGCTAGTAATCGTCGTGGCAGGTCCTGGATACTAGTTGAATATCGAGTGCTAAAGCTTTTGGGTTCTGTGAGTCAGCAAGCTATTTCTTCACCCGTTTACTATGATATAATAACACATATGGACGGGATTACACTAAAGCTTTACAATCGAATATCTCAGGAGCCTAGACTGGGTGACGCGTACCAATAACTCTTTGCAGCTCCGTCGCAGCCAGCCCGATTTCACAGCTGAGATGACCTACTCGAAATATGCGCCGACAGAAGTGACCCAAGGGCCATGAGAGGGATTTCCACTGATTATTTTGGAGTAGCTCAGATTACCACAGTGCGCTGCTGTACCACATTTTGACATTGCCTTCGTGAATTAAGAAGAAACACAAAAACTCACGGTGCTGCCTTCGAAGCCATGGCATCGGGATTTCGCAATTACCAGCGAGTTGTAAATTCCACGAATGTCACCATAACGAGGACCAGGACTGTCACGTTATAATTCCCTCGCGTCGATGCACTGGCTCCAATACAATGCCTGCGAGGGGCGAGTGTTGCAGATTTCCCAACTGTCTGCCCTCACCAATAGCTTGCATAGAATGGCGTATAGCTTCTTCACGCATTTTCTATGATACTCGAGAAGGGCTCAACGCATTGCTGCCAAACTCGTAGCTTCATGGTATCTCAATTAACGGATTTTTAAGTAATCGAAGCAGCAGGAGGAATTACAGAAGATTGCAATGCGATAGCAGCTATCAGTTGTGAATATAGTGGTGAAGGTACAACCGCCAAGATGTCAGAGTTTTGAGTGAACCAACGAACAACCTGAGTGGGTCGGTTATTTTTCATAGGTTAGATTAATCATGGTCTCTCTTGAGCTGAAAAGAACAAATGCGAACACCATGCGACGAATGGAGAGGAATCGATGGCGTATGTTTTCAAGGTAATAATACACAAGAACGCCAAAAGAATGCTAGGACGTGCTCAAGAAGCCCGAACGACAGCAAAACGCGAGGAACATGGACCTTTTGTCATGAACATGGTCGGCCTTGTTCTGATAAATGAGTGTGCCGAACTCCGACTCTTCCACTTCAAAGTCCGATAGCGCTGAGTTTTATCGCAGTCTATCGGCTCCTGTGCGTGAAGTGCTCACCAAATACTCTCGATGGGATCCTGTTGGTGCACAATGGTCTTCAGGATCTAATTCTCCGAACGCGATCACTGGGACGGAGGCCCCTGTGAAGCCGAAACCGAAACCATGCGCAAAAGGCGCAAGTTGCCGGCAAGTGCAAAAATGCCTCGGCTGGGACATTATGACGTCATGAGGCCAACGGAGTGCAGACGAGTTGTCCGTCGAGCACGCCGATGGGATCCTCTACAGATGGTCATTTAGCGCAGCAACCATGAAAGAATCAAAAGGCAGTGAAAAGTGCTATTGAGAGTGCTGTGTAGGGCATGCGAGCTGCCAGATATGAATGCCGTAAGAGGCACACCACCCCAAAAACATCGTCTTGAGCGGCTGTGCCAAGACTTTTGGCACTGCGGGATTGATGTGCCAATAATAAAACCTTCGGAAAGCGCTGTTGCATTGCGGTCTTGAGAATCAGTGTGAACTGAACAGCACCTCGAGGTCGCCAAGAGCGATGTACCAGCAGTATGGGTGCAACTCTGTGTTGGCATGCCGTGAGGAATGAACGGGTGGTTGGGCTTGTCCTGGAACCAGAAGCTAGGCTGAGCTTGGACATAACTTGGATGCAGCAGGGGCTTTATATCTGAATCTTGGGCACAGACAGTTTTTGAGGCTTGGCCCGAGGGAAATGTTGGGCTGGGAAACAAGTTGAATGCTAACCTTTGTGCCACAAGTCTGTCATCCAGTCCTCCGGGGCAATGCATCGAATGACAAGATTGCAGTTGTTATAAGGGTTAAAAATACGTAGGTGGTGGAGACCGGCAGGGATAAAAGGAGAAAATGCTGTTGAACCATTTTTGCAAACAACCATAAATCTTTGCTTGGCTTTTCATGTGTACCAGAAACAACCCCTCGAAGAGTTACCAAGGCGGAGAAGGACTCGCGCTGGCTGGTGTCGAAGCCTGTTGGGTGGGTCGAATCAGATGAAGGGATGATGTTGCGATGGGCGTCGTGTTGCGGCTGGTGTCATGGGCAAGACGGAATCAAAGACGAGGCGGCCAGGTTTGCCTTAATTATCTGCCAAGCCAAAGCTTTAGCGTGTACATAAATGTGCGCAGCCCAACTAAAATTCGCCAACCTTGAGATCCTCCTACTCTCTTGCCCGACTCCCCCCAAGCTTCTCCCCCTGCCTTAAGCAAAACTTATTTAATCTTCAAGTCCACTCTTGGGCGCTCACATTCTTTTCGTGTTGCGGTTCCGTGCCCCCTTCCGCTCTCTGCAAGTAAATAATAGCCCCGCTGTCACACGATGCGATCCTTGAAATCTCTCCTGCTCCTGTTGGGAACACTATCTGCGCGCGTTCACTTCTCGGAAGCTCAAAAGCCTCCTGTGGATGTCGTGGTACCGGAACATCCGCCCGATAGCGCTCTTGCAAACGTTGTAGATGATAACTTCCTTGGTATCTCGTGGGAGCTTAGCTCGTTCGCCTCATTATGTGAGTGCCGTCTTGACTTCTACTACTTGAGTGGCTGATGTGTGTCGTTTCCCTCAGGGGGTGACTCTCCGGACACCTTGCCGTACTCGATGACTAATTATCTCCACAACCTCGTCGCTCGCATGTCCCACCCCCTCCGCATTCGTGTTGGGGGAAATGGCATGGACGGGTGAGTACCTGACCATTTTCACCCTCGATCACTCAAGACAAACACATATCCAGGTCAACGTACGACCCCGACTTGGACCACCACCTCAGCGAAACCGACCCCGAGGCCTACTTCAACGATATCCCTGTCGTATTCGGTCCCGTCTTCTTCGATGTCATGAACGCCATGTACGATCGGGTCGGGCCGATGGAGTTTATGATTGGATTGAGCATGCGCTGGCCCGATAGTGACAACGTCATCACGCTGGCACAAGCTGCGCAAGAGAAGCTCGGTGATAGGCTGGACGCAATGCTGCTCGGTAATGTTAGCGCGTGTTCATGCTTTTCGCATCTCGTGGTTCTGAAACCTTACAGGAACCCGATCTCTACGCCGGACACGGCGAACGAGACGAGTACGAAATTGAGGATTATGTGCGTGATCTTCTTCCGTCACGCGTTCGTTCCCTTGCTTAAGGATCGGCAGATTCCAGAGATCGACCATATGCTCAATAGGTTGGAGAATGAGGCTAATGTGAACTCCAGCCAGGTTATGGCTGGTCCCACTATATGCTGCGGATGGTAAGCGCTTGGCAAGTCACGGACTCTGAATATTTGCATTAACGCATCCTCAGGACTCTTGAGGATCTTTTCAATGCTGGATACGACGACTTCGACTGGAAATACTACACGTAAGCGATATATTTAGCTTGCAGTGCAATAAGCTGACTTTTGTAGGATCCAACGATACCCTAACCATGCCTGCCAAGGCCCGACCGATAGAAATACGAACATAACATACTACACTAACCATACCAACGGTATGTAACTTTAAAACGAGCCGTCTACGGATTTCTCATCGATGCGATAGTTGGCCCATACCTCGACTGGAATAGGGTTGGTATTTCACGTGCAATCGACGCTGGTGTCCCTGTTCTCCTCACAGAGTACAACTCCGTCGCTTGTGGTGGTTCAAACATCTCTGCAACAGTGAGTACACTTGATCACGTCAACGACCAGCTCATGCTCAATCCTTGACTCTCCCCAGTTCGCCATGAGCATGTGGTCTATCGATGTTGCCCTCAAAGCCGCCAGCATGAACTACAGCGCAGTCTTCCTCCACACCCGTGAACACGGCATCACCTACAACCTCTTCGACCCTCCCACGCCCGAGACATCCCGCGAATCAGGCTGGAGGACCGGCTCGCCCTACTACGGCGCGCTCTTCATCTCTGAGACCTTCTCCCCCAACGGCAACATCGTCATCGACCTCGACATCGACAGCTCGACCACCAACATCAACGCCACCACCGCCGGCTACGCCATCTACGACCGCGATGGCAACCACCCCTCCAAGCTCGCCTTCCTCAACTTTGACAGAGAGGAGACCCAGCCGTTCACGATCCCCGCCGGCTTGGCTGATACGCTTTACTATCGCGTCTTGACTGCCCCTAGCATCTTCGAGGAGCGCGATATCCGATGGGCCGGTCAAACCGTCGGACCATCTGGTAACCTCGAGGGCGACCAGACCCTTGAGACACTCGACTGCCGTGATGGTTGCACTTTTGAGCTCCAGGGACCTGGTGTGGCACTCATCTCCCTGGAAGAAGACACTTTCTACGTCGGCAACTCGACGCTTGCCTCCGTGGAAGGTTTCCTCAACGATGGCTCTGGCGCCGTTGCCACGGGTCCCTCTTCCGTCGTGCTATCGGCCTTGGCTGCGTTGGGCGCGGCGTTCTGGCTCTAAGCCGCTCTGGATGTAATATCGTATAGCAGATACCCCGTTAGATAAGTAGGTTGAGAGGAGATCTAGAATTACGCGTAATCTAGTAATGCATAAGTGCGGATGTCGTTTCGTTCAACACTGGTGGATCGGTATCCGATTGCTTCAAGCTCATTCCTGATGGATACTACACCCGCTCGGGTTTCGGGGAGGTGCTATGCTTCTTCATGTTACCCGAACTCATATGTCCCGACGTTAGGGACTCGACTCCGATGTCGCCACATGGAGGGTAACCATCCGAAATCCCTGGTGGGAATGCACTGCTGAGATAACACCAGCGCTCCACGCACGATATGCAGCTACCTTTATACCCTCTATACTCTTTGTGTTGCACGACTCGATGGCCCGCCT
Source organism: Volvariella volvacea V23 (assembly GCA_000349905.1). Lineage (NCBI taxonomy): Eukaryota > Fungi > Basidiomycota > Agaricomycetes > Agaricales > Pluteaceae > Volvariella > Volvariella volvacea. Next base: position 75,594 of record KB722753.1, read on the forward strand.
GCTAGACCTTCCACCAGAGCTGCTGTTGTCGATCGTAACCCATCTAGCATCCTCCACGGCCGACCTTTTCTCCGCATCGACCACTTGTCGGGCGCTTGCCGCTCCCTGTCAATTCCAGCTATTCCGCGAATTGCATCTTCGCGACCCAGCTCAGCCAACCGCTAGCCTCATTCCCATCTGTCAAAAGTTCAACAGGCTTCTGGAGGACTCTCCACACATCTCAAACTTCGTTCGCACCCTCAAGATTGATCTCGCGCCATTTCAAGACTGGTTTCACGACCCTTCTGAGCTCTGCCAGATTCTCCGTCAGCTCGACTCCGTCTCCACTATCTCGATAACATGTCCATTCCAAGAGATGTTGGACTGGAGTACAGTTCCAGCGGAGGTTTGGGGTGCATTTGATTCGTTCATCGCGCGTTGTGCGGATAGCATTCAAGCGATCGAGGTCAAATATATGCTCAATTTCCCCCTTCACATCCTCCAACGTCTTTCGCATCTCCGGCGACTTCATCTTGTTGGCATAACCACGCATTTGGATGGAATCAATCGCGGGGCTTCTTCAGATTTATGGTTTAGGTCTATAAAGGTGGAGAGGGGGCAACTGAGTCTTCACTATCCCAATGACACCACTTTCTCGTTGACGATGCACCCCCATTTCCCATTTGGAGCGGGTACTATACGCACATTGGAGCTGACTGCTTGGGGAGGTGCTCATGGAAGTGGTAACGCGCTAATTGGATATCACTCCGGTTCGCTGGAGCACTTGACCATGGATTTGAGCAGTACGTCGGTTATCACACCTGGATATCGCCCGCTGACATTCGTTTGCGCAATTGTTTCAGGTTCAGTGTTGGATTTGTCTTCATTGAAAGTCCTTCGCAAATTGGTTCTTCAGATTAACGTGCACGGTTCCATGACCGATGGCTTGGATGACGAAGCATCAAAGAGAATATTTCTACTCGCCGATACCCTCCGCACCGCACCAAAGTCGCAAGCGATCCACCTCAAAATCAGCCTGAACGTCCGGGGGAACAGGGTTCCCTTGATCGACAGCTCCGCATGGTCGCAGGTGAACGAAGAAATCGTCTCTCCCGCATTCTCTTCAGTGATCTTCAAGGGTCACACCTTTCGGAGCTCTGGGGCACGACTTCAAGACCAGTTGAATCAGCAGATCCTTGAAAACCTGCCGTGTTTGGTCAAGATCAAAGGTGTAGAGCCCATCTGGCGCCGCCGAGATCAACTGGTTTGATACGATCCCCCCTGCGAGGCCAGAACGCTGCAGATGTCTACCACTGATGCTATATTAGTACGAATGGAAGATCATACCTTTTTCAGAGATCTCTGACTCATTCGATGCGTATCGTTGGAAGTAATGTGATTGCTTTTGTGGCGTAGCACCTTAATTATACCTCTTTTTGTAACTTTCAATACCCTGGATCCGGATGTACGTCTCTAGTTATATGACCTCAGTCTTTCAAACTCGTTGCACGCCGCCTCCGTTATTGGATCGTTCTTTCTTATAGTGTTTTCCTTTATGGTCAACATCACGAACCCGCTTCTTCCCTGACATTGCTATGGGATTTCCAGGGTCATTCATCACCTTGTTCATTGAACCCTTTTAACCCTTGATAATCCTAGCCAGTTTCCAGTATTCGTCAAATAAGGTGCGTTCCCAGCCATATTTCAGCCATAGCTGATAACAATCTCGGAACTCAACACTTCTTCCTAGGTCAATTTGAATTTATACCCAAACTGTAAACGCATGATACGATGAACCTGAAAGGGTTCAAGGTCATGGTAGGCCGTTGAATGGTGGGTTAAACCTTGGTACCAATAAGCTTCAAACTCACTCTACCTGGCTATATACGGCCCACAGCCAGGAACGCATATAAATGTGCGCGGATCCATTGTGCGTCGCGCTCCTTTGTTGCCTCCCTCTTTTACCCCTCAAGGCCTAATGGTGCACAGGAAACTACTCCTTTCCTTCTTTACCCTGTGCTTTCAAGCAGGAATCTCCGCCGCTCGTAGAGGTGGTGGCGGTGGGATAGATATACACCTCCCCTTGGAATTGCCGCCGATTCCAGCAGCGATCTTCGCCCTACGCATCATCCTTCTGGTATTCCTTTTTGGACCAATTTCCAATCTGGTCAAGACTTTCAGGACTACCTCCGTATCATGGTCGTCCCCGTTTGTCACGCTCTCAATTGCCATTATGTTCATGGTGCTCGCACAAGCGCTTGCCATCGCGTATCTCGTAGAGGAGTTCACCTGGAACAATTACTACACCTACCCGTATGAGCTCGCATACGCGGCTAGCTTCTTCGTCGGTTTCCTCGACATTCCAATGTCGCTAGCCATTATTCACTTCATCAAGTCTCGATACAACGTCCTCGCCGCTGATCACGGCATATCCGACCCACCTGAAGTAAAATTGCGAATGACGGGGTTTGGACTCTTAGGAGGGATTTTGATTTTCGATTTGGCGACGGTTGGGATGTCTCGCACTTTCTCGTATCGCTCCCCGTCGTGGAGGAGCGACCTCCGGACAATCATAGCCCTCGAAGACACCTCGCTCACGCTTTATATCATTTTGACCATCCTTCTCGTTTACTCTACTTTCCGGCTTTACAAGAAATGCAGGGACGGCACACCACCGCCGGTCGATTATGTGTGTATCTGCTCGCGTTGTGTTGGGCACTCCAAGTAACCAATTCTCCATAGATTTCCGCACTGCTTCTCAAGGCAGTATCACCTTTACTCCTCGTACGGATGGTTTGGTACATTGTTAGGACTGCGATAAGAAAGGAACCAGTCGATCCAGATGTACGTGTACTGGTCGGGGTTATTCTCCTTGATTATCCCTTCTATATCATCATCTATCTACTCTCTCGGACTGGATTGCCAGTTGAGCCCATCCAGGGTAACGGAGAGTCACAGAATGGGAAGGGTCTCGTACGAGATTCGTAAAGAATATTGGGTTTACTGCGTACGATCACCATGTAAAGTGTCCATCGACTTATGCTGTACTAGTTCTGATTCAAAGTACGAATTGCAGAGCCTTCAATTGAGCTAAATTTTACCCCTTGTGTATATGCTGACCCCCAACATGAATCGTCAGTTGACGCAGAGCCCAGGTGCGCGCTTGTGCCCAGACAAGAGGCTATGGACATCGAGGCGTTGCAGCCGAGATTACTGGTGACATCAATTCACAGGATTCACTGTGTATCTTGTGCTAATTTCTCTCACGTATGCTCAACAGTCGACTCAAGGGCCTGAGCTGGCAAGGTTCTGATCAGCTTCTGACGGTGATACAGCGGTGGAATGAGACATAGTGTTGGGATTGACGCATGCCATGTGCTTCAGGGCCATAACCATCCAAGGGACTTGGCAATCACGTCCTAGCTGAATACAATGATCGGACCTGCATCTCTGAAGTTGCTACATCCATCCACACTCAAGCCACAGGTACGAATTGATGCCAAACTTGAGCTAATTTTGGCCTACATATCACATACCTTAAGGAGCCTACAGGAACCTCTGGTGACTTCGTGCATCAATGTACGTGGAGTGGATGAGTTGATAATTAAAAACGTACGCGAGGTGCTCTGCACTGCCTTGGAACCGCATTTGGCTTGCTGTTAGATGGTATGTCAAACGTAACTAAGAGTTGATTCGATAGACATTCTCTGGTGGACTATAAATGCAAAGCCAGCTCCTCCCACAGCCTGTCTCCCTACCCCATTCCACTTCTCTATGCCCTTTTCCTCTATGCCCATTTTTATCCGGTATAATTTGGACACGCTCGGTGGTAGATCCACTCGAGATGGCCAGGTAATTGAGTTGTCTGCAAGGAATCTACAAACGGGCCCATTAACTCTCGTGCCGCTAGATGCGGGGATCTTTGCGTGCTACATCATTTTCGCCGTCGTATCCTTTGCACAACTCTACAATTTCTTCGGCGTCCTACCCCCTCGGTTCTCGTTCCGCAGCTCTTCCATCCCTCCATTTACATACTGGGCTCTATATTTCGGAACGTTCTGCCACCTCGTCGTCCACGCCATGTCCGCTGCACAAGTTGTCGCACTAGATAATATGTCGCGAAATCCGCAGAGCCTGGCATGGACTGCGTCCACGTCTCTCGCCCTTGAATTCTTTATTGTCGTCAAGGACACCGCCATCGCTATAGCCCTACTCCTGGCCCTTTCGCACAGCAGACAGGCCCACAAATCTCAATCAAAGTACTCACAGGCGTCCGTCCCTGGTGGATGGAGCACTGAACGGAGCAGATTGATATTGGACTTTCTACTGCTCTTTGCCCAATTCACGCTCCTCGTAGCTCGGTTGGTTGTCGCATCTACACTGCCTTTCGAGCGCGCAGCACTGCAAAGAGGCATTCAGCACCTTGAGCGCATGGATTTAGCTGCCGCGGTTATCTTCGTTGTGTTGTCTTTCGATATCCTTGCCACAGCCATTTCTACGAAATTGGTAGTATCGCGTTTTAGTGGAGCACACGATTCTGTGAGCGTTTAGGGTATTTATCGGCCTGAGGGAGAACCAGACGCTAATGACCAATCAATAGATCGTCAACGCAATCGCTCTCGCGGCAGCACCAATGCTTGTGGCGTATGCCGTCTTCGCCGTTAGCATGAAAGCGCATTTGCATGCCGAAAGCTCACGCATCTCCGAATGGAGTCAATACGTAGCCATAAGGGTCTGTGATGCCATTATTCCCTCCTTGCTGTTGATTGGAGTCATTACTACTATGTTATGGGTAGGAAGGAGGGCATGATAGTTACGTCGACGAATTCATTATTTTCATGTATGTACCATCACGAAGCTACGTACACCATCGCTCAGAAAAAACTGAGACTTTGAAGTGGGAACAGGTAAAGATGCAGTATAACACCACTGGTTTGAAAGAATTACGCCGGAGAGTAAGTGATGTACCTGTGTATCTACTGTGCTCGAGTGTGTGTTGAGGTACAGAGCTACAAACTCAAAACTTGATATGGGAGGCACCCTTGATACTCACTATTGAATCCACATACACACACTGCGCCTGCGAGGCAGTAAGAGGTCTTATTGTCAGGCTTACCTTTCTCTTTCTATCCCTTACCAGTATGTTCTCTTCAATCTCGTACCCTTCCACCACAAAGGAGCTCCTTCAAGTTACGCCACACAAGCCCATGCCACTGGACAAGGGGATATTCGCGTTTTACTTACTCTCCGCCCTCTTATCTCTGCTCCTGGCTAATCATTTATGCAAGATCCAAGAACATCACAAACACGAAGATTCCTTTCCGGGCACCCAATACGGCTTTCTGATCCTTGCCACGTTCTTCAATGTCATTTCCCTCTCAATGTCGTGCGCCAAGGTCGCAATAGTGGACCGAGTCAACCCTAAAGCGCAACCTAAACAATGGGGGCGTTCTTCTGACCTCGTCCATATTTTCTTCGCCACTGTGACGGAGATGCTCATCGTCATTGCCCTACTTGGCGTTCTCAAACGCCGAAGATCCCACCACTTTAGACGTAATCTATGGGGCTGGTTCAGTCAACGAGTCAGGAAGTGGAAAGGACGGTGCGAATGGTTGCTGATACTGGCGTACTTCCTCCTCCTCGTCCTCAGGCTCGGCTACACGGGCAAGAATTCCACCACTACAATAGAAGAGCAAAAGAAAATGCAAAACCTTGACCGCATTAGCTATGCCGCCACAGCCACACTTTCGATTCTCGCCATAGATGTGTGGACCACTGCGGTTGCGCTGATTTTAGAGCATCCAGAAAGGAAGCAGGACCCGGTTAGTACCCATTTTGCATTATTATGTGGCCTCACAAGAGACTCAAGACGGAAACCTAGTTTTACATCATCATTGGGTTCGGGGCTGGACCGTTTTTAGCGGCATTTGCCTCTTATCGTGTTGTGATAGCCATTGACCCGGGGCTCGAGGGCGCACGAATGCTGCAAGGGAAGCGATATGAAGTGTTCAAGGCGTGTGATGCCTTTATACCAACATTGCTGTTAATCGGTGTGGTATGTTCAATGGGTTTGTCAAAAGTATGTGAATGGCAGCGCCGGGAAGATAATACGCGGGCGTGATAGGGTGGACGTCTGCTGTGCGCCATTTTCGTTCTATGGGTTTTGCTGCGATGCATTAGTTTATATGCTTACCTTGTAAGAAGTGTCTTGTACTATAAGTATCTTGTGTGCCCCGATGAACAAAATCAGCAGCGACGAATAGTCAGGAAACTTGCCCTTGTCTAAAGCAGCAACGAACACCAAACGAGCGTAGGAAATGAATTACTAAAAATTATATCAAAAAACACAAGCAAGATCAGTATAACACACGTCGAGCCTAAGCACGCCACATCCCAAAAACACCATAGTCCCAAATCGAAAACCGTGTTTTTTGTCTACTTTCAGATGCAGCACACGAGTGACGATCGTTGTGGCCATTCTTACACTGGTCAAAAGCCTTGTTGAGCTCGGATCCCCTATGCTATGACCAGAGACCTGGACTTGATCCTCGGTCGCTCACAGGGCTTCCACTATATTCAAGACAATTCTCAAAACGCTGCGCCAATGCATATCAAATGCGGTGAGTGCTCCGGGTTGATACGGTTATCTGCACCACCTTTCACAAAAGGCAGTTGCAGCGATCTTATTTGTGGCGACGACGTGACCGGGCACAATACGTGCATGAGTATAAATTGGGTGCTGGCTGTCTTAATCCTTTCCCGCCTCTTGTCACGCCTCCCTCTCTCTATATCTGCAGCTTACGCCGCAAAGAGAACTCTCTACTACTATAATGCCAACGACCGACACCACGATGAAGTTCACGCCCCTGGATTCAGGAATAATAGCCTTCAACAGTTTGTTAACATTCATCGTCTTTCTAGAGTTTCTTTTCTGCGTTTATGAAACCGACCCGTACAAAACACTATTCGTTATTGCAGGAGGCTTTGCACTACTTTCCCAGTTAATGACCCTCACCAAGTTTGCAATCATACAGGATTTGCATTCAAATGGGCCATCGGACTGGGGTTATCCCATAGAGCGCTTTCTCCTATTCCTAACCACCTCTTTCGAGATATGGACAATCATCTTATTGCTTGCCAAACACGACGAGCGTAGATGCACCCACGCTCGTGATCCGTTGCCAGATTCAATCAGCAAAACTTCAATCTGGAAAAAGAAGGATCGAATGCGCATCGGTCGAGGTCCAATTCGTGCTCCTCGTCTGTCGAATGGTCCTTGTGACTAATGATCTTGACTCAACAAAGGCGCAACATTTCCAGCGGGTCAATTGTGTTGTCTTAGCGTTCGACCTGCTTTTATCGGAAGTTGTGGTCAGTAGAGCTGTTAAACGTCCTAACTGTAGCAGGAATTTCGTGAGTGCTGATTCGAGTAACATCAACCTTGACCGGAAAGTTGATGAAATGTTAGCCTAATACCCCCATGTACAACGCGGAGTTGGGGTTCTTATGTCTCACACTCTATCGCGCCACAACAATGCCATTCGTGACGTACAGGCTCCACGGCGAGAAAAATGCGGTGATTAGGATGTGCGATGGATTCATAGCCCCTACGCTGCTGACTTGCGCCATGTATTTCGTGATTTCGATCCTCGAGTGGACCTAGGCGAAAAGCTATTCAGGGCGTGGACGGTTGCCGTCGACTACTTCTGCCCCGGGTGATCCCTGCAATTCCTAGCAAACTTCTTGGCTCATGTAGTAGCACATGTGGGGCATTTTTATATGCTTACTTGCTTTTGCGATTTTTTACTTGTCTTGCATGTCTGCTTACTTGCTTTTGCGATTTCTCACTTGTCTTGCACGTCTGGTCGCAGCAGCACTACAACGACTTGAAGCCACACCACGACTTGGTCGATCTGCATCCTCAGGCTGCCGCTCGGGGGTAACAGCTTGCATGAATACCTAATGGCGATATGATAAGCAAGGACGAAAAGCATAGCAGCATCCTGGAACGAATATCACGCGTTCATTCTGTGGATGGACTACATAGTCAGGCGAACGCGACATCCCACACGTATTCCAGCAGTGTCAACTGGCATGATATGCCCGATTTTAGACCAAACCATGGACATCTGCCGTGTTTCTCCCTATGAGAGAAACTTCCTTCGCACGAGCGCCAAACAAGTGCAGGAAATAAATTACTAAAAATTATACCAAAAAACACAAGCAAGATTAGTACAACACACATCGAGCCCAAGCACGCCACATCCCAAAAGCGCCATAGTCCCAAATCGAAAACCTACATCACGCATGCTGTCCATTCTCCGGCGGCACCCCCACAAATGGCGAAGGCGAGCGCGACATCCCACCGCCCCGGGTCCTCCTCGGCGCCTCCGCGTCAATCCTCTCCACATTCATCATCTGCAACAGCTTGGCCAGCCGCGACCCCTCCCTGGCCGTGAACAGCACCCGGATCTGGGGGACCATAATCACCTTGGACACGAACGTCTGCAAAAAGATCTGCATCGACACCCAGTCCTTGTACTCTTCCAGCCCGTCGAGGATGATGGTCACGGGTGAGGATATGCGTGCTTCAAGTGTGGGGTCCAGAAGATGCCCGTTTGGATGCTCTGTGACTGAGCTTGGCCCAGCAACGCCATGGCCATTTCCAGATTTCGCGGACCCCTCACCCACTCCATTCCCATTCCTCAACCCAGAAACCACATCCTTCCTCCCCGCCATCTCCTCCAGCCGCCTCGCGCGCTCCTTGACGGGAACAAAAATCAGATTGTCCAACTGCGACCTAAAATCGCGACACGTCCGCGAGCTCCGGTTGCGCGCCATGATCTTCCACAGCTCCTGGTCGAAGAACGCGTCCTGCGAGGCCAGACCGAGCGAGAGCGTGTCGATGATCTCGTGCATCGAGTGCTCTGCTGCCGCCGGCGGGTCGTGGTGGTGGTGATTGTGGAGCGCTTCTGAACTGACGTTGCCATTGCCATTGGACGGCCGAGGCGGAGCCGACGCTTGTGGCAGCAGCAAACTCCTCGCCGACCTCGCATTATCCCCCCTGTGCCTCCACCCCGCCCAACACATATCCACATACCCCCTCGCAAACGACAGCCCGACGACCAGCCGGCCCCTGCGCCTCAGCTCGAGCAGCAGCGTCCACGCCAGCCGCGTGCTCTCCATCGGGTCAGGACAAGTCAACAACGCGAGCTGCCGTCCGTCGTGGATCCACTGTGCGTGGGCGTGGGCGTCGCTCCAGCTCAGGAGCTCAGAGTAGGTTTTGATTGAGGATGCTGCAGGTTGCGCAGAGTAGATTGTGGGGGAGATGGGTGAGGCTGTGGAGAGGCGCTGGGAGGGGGCGCGAGAGGATACTGAGGCTGTGGTGGCAATTGGGGGTGGGAGAGTACTGGGCACGGGAGGTGGCGCGGCGGTGGGTGATAGTGAATTTGCGGTGAGCCCGAGAGAAGCTTGTTGCTGGTGTGCAGCTAGAGATTCTGATGCTGGGGGCGGCGCGAGACCCATTTCGGGTTCAGAGAATAAAAGGTAGGGCGCAGACGGTAGATCGAACTCCAGCACTAAGCACGCCAAGGGTGAGCGAAAGCGCGAGTGTGCCGGCGAACAAAAAAAGCTCACCCCACTGCTTCCATGTTTTGCTTAAAGTCTCGTCCAATATAGCATCGTCCATATTGCTGACCGTCTGCAAGACCTTCTCCGAGATGGTCCCATACCGTTGCGCGAGATCCTCCATTTCCCTCGGAACAGCGGGGGTAGCTGAAAGGGCACTCGTCAAGCTACAAGATACACGGCGCCAAGTGTCAGGCTTACCATAATGCGTATGGCCATGCGCTTGCTCTTTCTCCCGATCCTTGATGAACAACGCAATCTCCATCGCCAGCGCTGCAATCTCGCCCACCAGCTTGGTCCCTCCATCCCGAACCTTGGAAGCCCCGCTCGAATTCGCCTCGCTGACGACGACCGTTGCATCGGTCGATGCGCGTGTATGTGAAGACAGCCTCGGATGGTCGACAAAGTCCGAGAGGGATTTCAGGTTCTGTATTAGCTTCTCTGTCGGGGCATCTGGAAGTGTATTTGTAGCGTGAACCGGGGCGACTGTCGACGGTCTAAACTTGGAAGTCAGACCGCTGAAAAACGAGGGTCGTGGAGAAGCGCTCTCTATCTATCGAGTTTGCATATTATGTAAATCACCCTGAACCTCTCGAGGAATAGCAACTGACCGGACTGGATTCCGCCGTATGATTATCCCCCTTTTCAGATCTCGACGCCGGGAAACTCGATCGCTTTCCAGATATAGACCTCTTTAGAGGGCCATCGGGCAATGGCGCGCCAGCACCTTCCAGCCCACCTCCAGACCACATCCTGTCGAAATAGGCTACATCCAGACTTCGTATCGTCCCGCTTAACGTCTGACCTCCGCTCGACCATGAGTACCTGTTGGCGCCGGCAGGACCTGTTGGGGAAGAGAGGAAAGTGGGTGCACTTGTATCGCCATTAACGCGTGGAAGACCGTCTATGCGCTTGACGGGACCCGTGGTGGCCTTTATCCATAGAGTTATAATGCCACGGCCCGACGCCTTGACGAGCCTCTTCGCCTTGAGCCCCCCCGTCCGTTCGTCCTGGAGCTGAGCAAAGTCGCTGTTGTCCTTGTTCTCCTTGGGCGTCTTGCTCAGCAGGCTCTCCATCGTCATGGAGCCTATGCTCGCGAGGCAATCGCGGCGGAAGGGGACGCGATGGCGTTGGTATATTTTGATCTGCATCTCTTCGGACTTGATTGCATAGCTGGGCGTGGGTGGACCAAAATAGCACAGGGCAAGGGGGGCATGGGTCGGAACAGCGTTGGCATGTGACGTAAAGCATCAGAAATTTGACCGAGAGCAGGTGGAGAAGCGGGTGGTCGTGGTTGGGTTCCGTCGGTTGGCAGATGAGAAGGCTGGGTGTGGTTGATGGACGCAATGGGGACTCACAAGTTGAAGATTTCCGCCGCACCGCCCGCGCGAGTGGCCCTCCTGACCTTGGTCCATCGAATCTGGCTGCCCACTTCGAGTTTGGCGTAGTACAGCCGTGGTATTCTGCTCTTCTGGACAAAGCCCTGGACTAGGTCGTGTGTAATGCAAACGGGTGGTTGTGACAGCGATGGGTGGAGTAGAGTATCAGCACATGGGGGTACAACCAACGAGAGAAACGACTCACCTTCGACCGTAAAGTGCACCGGCAAACTACCAGCAGACGCATCCATCATGGCCATCACAGTCGCCGTAAAACCAAGCGTCGTCGGTGTGCAGATGCAAGCGTTGTGCAGCTACTGGACAGCTGTGCAGGCTGGGTGTCGGGAAAGCAGTGGTGGGAGCTCCTATGTTGTGAGATCGAATGCACGCATCGGTGTGCACTGTTATGGCAAGTTTCACATTGCCGGTCCCAAGCGCAACGTCATGCCCGGTCTCCCGGACTCTGCCCAGGGCCTTGACGGTGGCGTTCTGGCGTCTTGGCTCGCTGTAATCCCGCTGTCGAGGCCTGCGACTGCGAGGCGTCCACCACGATGCGCTTGGCGTGCTCCTCGTGCCCGGGAGGAGGTTGGGGGACGTCCAAGTGCTCGGCGGTCCCGGTGCTCCGTCGAAACCGGTGGGCGCTTGACGTCAGTTCCGCTCGCGACACGCGACACGCGATTCACCACCGACGCGCTTGAAAGCTTGTTTATCCCCCGAGGCAGCCAAGCAGCGGATTTAGGGGACAAGGTGTCCGTCGTCCGTCGTGCTGTGGAGCTCTTGGCTCCAATCTGGATGGCTATTCAATGTCTTGGGGAGCTTGTGGGCTTGGCCAATCGCACGATGGTACCACAATCTCCCTCATGCCAGCCCTCGAACTCCAAACGCCGACAGCAAACACTGCCTCCGCATCGCAACTTCATCTGCTTACTGCAAACGCATTGATGTACTCATGAAATGATCTAAAGGAATTACAAAAGCAGCCTCTTGCAATGCGATAGCAAACACTAGTGTTTGGATGTAGCCGCATTCTGGTATGACGCATGTGGATGACCAACTCGATGGGGTTCGTGGACAGCGCTTCAATGTAGAGTATATCAAAGGATAGCAAAATCGCAATCAAGACACAAAAATCATCAAAATCCCGACCGGCAAGGTCGACGCGGTGAATTTCACTAAACCGCAGCAAAGAGTCTGAAGATCACCACCAGTGAAAATGGCATGGATATTGTCGAATGATCGGGTCTAGCAGGATGCGGACAAACTCAACAGCGCTGGGATCTGGAGAAAGGCAAGGGGTGGGAGTGAATTGAGATAGGTGGGCCAAGGTGGTGCAAGACTTTAGTTAAAACGAGTCGCTCTAGGCATTACCCCGAACCGTTCCATCTAAATCTCAGCGCGTATGGTTGGTTTCATGGAGCAAACGCGTGTGTCCCAGGCGATGCGACAGTGTCCTGAGCCGGTACAAGCCCGTGCACCCGATCGTCGTAAGCTCCTTCCCCCAAGTTGCCGAGCACAAACGGCAGGAGCTCGGCCGAATCGAACTCTCGCCTGAGGATAGCGGCGCATTGATAACGATTAGAAGAACTTTGAATGGGAGGGAGACGAGACGAGCGTTGTGGGAGGTATTCAAGTTTACGCACCTACACTTCTGCGCGGGCGATTTGTTCAGCCATGTTGAGGTTGGCCGTGTTGGTGAGGTCAAGAGCGGGCAGCATCGCCAGGATGTGCCGGTGGCTGGGAGGGGAAAGATTCACGTGGTGCCGAGGCGCGTCAGTTGTAGTATCACGCATAAAGTATGCCATATGGATGTTTGCGCCACAATTGAACGTTGAACGTGGTTCATGAGGAATCAACGGACATAATGCAAAGATAGAGCACTCAGACATAGTTGGACGTCAGATCCACCCTCAGCCAACGCGCAATTGTGTTTGCGATTCACTCGGAGGGCTTCAGGTGCTGGCTCCCGCGACGAGAGAATATCCTTACCTCCCACATTGAACGACACACATGCCACGACGAGCTGCTAACCAACAGAATCGATTGTCGTTGCTAAACACTCATTGGCCATTCCAGCACGCAATTCAGAGGCAAAAGTCTAACAATGATATTATTCGAGAAACGTCCAGCTTGAAGACGAACGCGACTAGATAGCGATCTTGCGACGAAGGAAGGTTACGAGTAAACGATAAGAGAGTGAGGGGGATATAGCATTTAGTGGATTGAATAGCCAATCAAATGCCTTCGCCCGAGGATTTCACCAATCTGAGAGAACATGAGTATCATAATACCACAGTATCCTGGGAAGCAGACGCACCTTGAAGATAGTGTACGCCTCGAGACCGTAGATCCCTACGCGGACGATCTCACCACTGCTGATAGCACCCCTCCAGTACGCGACGCTGGAAGCGTTCTCCCAGAGCGTCTGGTACGCCTGGCGAACATTCGCGAGCGACGGTGGTGCAAGGCCCTCAGCAACATATATCTGCTTCACAACCTGGCGAGCGACCGCAAAGTTGTACACCAACGGTTGCTTGTATGCTGGTTCGCAACACGTCCGCCAGTCAGCATCGCGCCGCGTTTACTCGGGTCACGGACGGGACTTACACCCCAGGAGTCGACCAATCGTCTGACCGGCAGGTTCCAAGAACTTTTTAGTGCTCTCCCATGCCTTTTCGGCGGTTTCCTGCGCCTTCTTTTGTGCTCCCTCGGTGCTGGTGGAGGAGAAGCGAACGGATGTCCCGCGTGGTGCAAAGGGCTTGCGAGCCAGAGATTGTCTAAAGATGGCGGAGTTGAGAGCTGGTCTCATGGCTTACAAGGTGACAGCGAAAAGAGGAGGAAAGGAGGAGGTCGGTGGCGACAACGACGACGGGGAGGATTTGGTGAGATTTTTGTGAGACGACCTGGAAAGCGGCCACCTCCAAGCCGTGGGAATCGTTCGTTTCTTTCCGGCTTTGTCCGAGGCTAAATCTTATCTCCCTGCTTATCCAATCACTTTTTATCTTATCAGCAACCAACAGCGCGCTGGAGTTGAACTTGAACCGCCACAGTCCAACAGGCACCTCGACGCAGAGCCAGGATTGCCCATGGACGCAGCCATGACCGTCCAACTCACAGTGCGCAAAGTCCGTTGCTCCGACAAGCACCCCTGAAAACCCGCAAAATGGATCGGGCGAGGCTCTACAATAACGCCAGCTCTCGTTCACGTCCCCCTGATCGAAATTGACCCATACCCCGCATTCACGTGGATAGCGACCGCGCATTGCGCAGTACTCTCTGCGCGGAGGCTAGGATCCATCGTGCTCAACTTACATTACCTCCATGGTGGAACGCTCGCCTGCAGGCGTGCGGCTACATTGGATTTCTCGACCCCAGGTGTGGGTGACGCCACACGTCATCTTCCCATGCTAATGAATACTCCTTGATCAGTGTCGGTTGAGGGACAGCGAGCAACGTGTTTCAATCACCAGCTCCTTCGGACCTCACATCCAACCCTGCGCTTATGGTCCGGGTGACGACAATCCCTCTGTCAACACGTCGGCGTTGTGTTTACGCAAGGTGAAATGCACAAAAGCTTCCGGGGTTCCCGTCCGATGATTTCTTCTATTGCTTGAGGTATGGTATTCCAAGTTTGGTGGCTCTTAGGTGTTAATGACTTAACATTATGTCGTGAAACTCGTGTACATCAACTGCACAGCAGAACAACGCGTCTGTTCATTGTATTTCCTTATCTCCCCGATAAAACGGGACGTATCCAGCACAAAAGCAAAGGAAAACACGTCAAGGAAATTTCCTGAATGGCCCCATCCCATTCATATTCCAGCGACCCTGAAGGCAAAGTGGGCGGTGAAACGTCTCGTATTAATAGCCGCATCCTTGGATATTTTCACATTTTCCTCCTCTCCCCTTCCTTCCACCCACCCGAAACCACTCTGTTCACTTCTTGTCTGTACTTCTTTTCCCCACATTTCAGTCCGCTTCGTCCGGTCTTACCCAGACACAACCACGGTCTCTGGACCTACGACTTTATCCGCTATCCCTTTCTCGTACAAAACTATGCTTCAACCCAGAAGACGTTCCCTCTATGGGGCTTTACTCCCCTTCCTGCACACCGTCCTCTTCCTTGTTTATTTTCCTTCGTCCGGCCTCGCTGCACGACTAGGTGGTTCGCCGAATCCCAACATCGAAACCGACAGTTCACGAGGGAGCGCAGTCAAATTGGATCTCTCGCCGATTCTCACGGCCGTCTTTTCGTTCTACATCGTGTTCACCATCGTCACCGCCGTTCAGTCATGGCGCGTATGGCTTCGAATGCGCCTACATAACCAACAAACGCAAACCATGGCGTACATGGCATTGTTCATCGGGACCGTCCTCATATTTCTGCATTACATACTCGGCGCCGTCTACGTGTCAAACGAGTTGACTACCACGGCACTAGCTTCCTCCGCCGCGGCGATAGAGTCGAGCACGAACTCGGGCGATGCCAGTCAAGACGCGGCCCCGCCGAAGCGTTTATCAGACGCGTTTCACGCGATTCGGATGTTCACGGACCAAGGATTCGACTTTCTGCTCTACCTCAGCACGTTCTTCATCCTCCACTTCCGTGCTAGCACCCTCCTTCCTACTGGTACAGCGGGCAACAACCACCCGATTACATGGGCAGACTTTACGGTTCCGATGCGCCGTCTACTATTCGCTACCGTGACGTTCTTCATCTTCCTCGTATTCATAGTCGTCGGTTCGGGCTTGAGAGGGTCGTGGAGGGAGGTTACGGAAACTGATGGAAAGCAGGATATTGTCGTCAAGTCTGTCTTCATTATTTATCAGTTTTATGTGGCTTGGGCTTGCGTAGTTGGTGTTTTCCTGGAGACTGTTGCGCTGAGTATCTGGATCTTCCTTGGAAGAGAAAAGGTCCACGATTCCGTAAGTTGTTTTGCATCACTCACCTCAAGTCACTTTGACGTGAAACTGACCATCTTACGACACCAGATCATCAACAGGCTGTCCCTGCGCATCATACCGCTCCTTCTGCTCCGCTCTCTGCTCCGTCTTAGCACCAACATTGCCGAATCGCTACCTGCAAATTCGCCCTATGTGAACGCGATAAACTACGAAGCCGTCATGTTGATCGACGTCCTCGTCTCCGCTTTCGTAGCCGCCATCGTCATGTGGTCCCTCGTCAGCCTAGGATGCCCTTACTCCAGGGCCTATCCCGTACCTGTTCCTCAAGCGGAACCCGAGGCACCACCCCCGCCACCTCCACCGATGGAAGAAGTCGCACCGCCACCACCTGCAGATGATCCTCCCCCGCCACTCATGATAATGGCCATGCCCGAGCCTCAGCTCGCGCCTCCCCCCATGGACGGACCTCCCCCGGAGGGCGACAACCCCCCTCCCGGTCAGCCCGCAGGACCACCTCCCGCCTTGCCCATTGTTGTTGGCTGATCGCTCAAAGTGTATTGGATAATGGACTCGAGAGACGTCCATGCTCGTGGTCCTCGTTCCACTCGAGGTACCCTAGCCCTGAAGGACGAACGACAAAAAACTACGCGGCGTGTGCTCACTCAAAAATACGAAAACTCGACGTTGACGGACGCGCTCTGGACCATTGGACGATGAAGAAGATAACGACAATAATGTCAATATTACGTGTACTGATGCGATGCGATGCGATTCCGAATTGAACCGTGCCCTCCCTGGCGGACCGGATGTGATATAGAACTATAGACAAAATCAACGAGGACGATGAAGAGGGATGGTGTTTGTGCCTTTCTCCATTTAGCGATCTCTTGCTTGCTCCTGGGTCTCTCGTTGCCTGACTAGCCTCTCTCGCTCTCGCTTGGGAGAAGGCCATTTAGCCACTTGCACGAGAGTCCTTGTACACTCTGCGTCATCTATCGTATATATACTCGACGATTCGAGTTTTCTCTTCCTTTTTTTCTCTTTCTTTCTTTTTCTCTTCAAGTCGTCATCTCGACATTTCTGTTCTCCTCTCCTCTCCTCTCACTCCTCTTCTTCACGACCGCCCAACTCTCCGAGACGAAACCCCGTGATGTCCACCGCACACCTGACGAACTTTTTACGATTACGATTCCAGAATGGCCTTTTTTCGTGTCTTTTCCTGTTTTCTACTTGTCTTTTCTCTTCGCTTCGTCACTTCTCTGCTTTCCTCTTTGTCCCCTTTTCTTCCTGCTATTTGTTCTCGCTCTGTTATTCACTTTCTCTTCGAATGAATGAATTAATGAATGAATCGACGACTCTGCGATTAAAAGATGATGATGATTCGTTCGGCTAGTCGTAGATTAGTTAATTATGAAATATATTATTTCCCAACCAACTGCTTGATATCAACCTCAACTCTTCAAATTGCATGCTTCGTCACTTTAACGTACCAACAAACGGATATAGAAATAGCCGTATCGTCAAAGTTTTTGGAATAGGTAAACACTACTACTTGGCTATTTCCAGACAAGATGGAACTTTGTGGAATTGATATCTTTTACTTTGATAACCTCCGTCACTACCCGTACGGTGGACCGAAATTTTGAGGGAGTAGGTCACAATAGGCGACGGCTGACGGATCGGCTGCAACATGTGGGACACCCACGGTTCGGTCTGAGCGATGAAGTCTTCTCTCGTCAGATTTTGGCTAAAGTTCGAGCAGAAAACTTTGAAGGACCTCGGGATCTCCGCAAACGATGCGTGGTTGAGAAAGGATATGCAGCGGGATGTCTTGTCGTTCAGCAGGAAAAAGGTAAGAAGCGGTGGTAATGAAAATGTTGGGATTGGATGAGAGGAATCTGTGAATGTAGGTAGCACCCTGTAGAGGGCGAGGATTCGCAACTTGGGCATGGAATGGAGGAGGGAGGATAGTTGGTCATTGCTCGGCTTTTCTGACCCTGGGCAGCGGGTGAGACAGAGAGCTCGAAGGTTAGGCATAGAGTAAAGGAGAGGCATCTCCCAGTCGAAATCGATGTTTACTAGATAACAGGTTGGTCAGACGCGGTGCCGGTCCGTTGAAGAGCGAACATGGAAGGGGCATAATGCGACGAGTGTGCAGGTTGAGATACGTCATGATTGGGGCCGGTTTCCTAAGAAATTGCGCCGAGTCAATCCCTACACACGTTATATCAAGCGTGAGCTTGTGGATGCGAGCGTGCTGCTCAGAGAGTCCTTCCAGCATGCTGTCAACGAATGGTTTGGGGTTCTCATCCAAATGCTCGAGTTTGATTGAGAGCGGAGCAGCTCCAGAGCGCTCAATGAGCGTAGGAGTCAGGGATAGATAAGGTGCTCGTATGTCGGCCCAGAGGGTTTGCTCTCCAAGAATGGTGGTCCTCCATTTCCGACAGACACTCGCGAGCGTCAAGTGTCGTCCGTAAACCATCGTAAATGTATCTTCGTCCTGATTCGACCTTGACTCAGGGGGTTCCATTACGACGCAGTGAAAAATTTCGATGAGGAGCTCTGGTGGAAGATGTGACATGGGCGCTACTTGATTTCTCGGTATCCTTGCTTTGTCACAATCAGTGTTGAGGTCTGCCTTGAGCCTGCTATCAATGTCGCCACATAGGGTGTTACAATACACTGTGTCATCAATACAATGCAGGAGGCTATCCTTTGGTTCACTAGTCATGACACGTTTTAAAGTTCTGACGAATGGTAGCCTGAGGTTTGCGAGACTGCGGTTGTGGTCGAAGTCGTAGATGTCACACCGTGACACCGCCAACTCTGACGAGCCGTCATCATGATCAAGTTCAAGAGTCCCAATCCACTCCATGATGTCCATATTTCCAGGTGCGCCACTTTTTTTTTTTTTTTTTATTATATTCTATTAAGGCTGTAGCTAAGTACGGGCCCCCCCGAAGGGAAAGAGTGAGATGAGAGTAACTACAGTATCGAAATTATCGAAAAGACGAGAGAAGAAACTGTAAGTAACTACGTATTGCGGCGAGAAAGCCAGTGAGATATGTACGTATACAATAGTAAGAGACCAAGAGTGATAAGAAGAAACAACGGAAACTACGATGTATAGTACAGCTATGGTCCAGTACGTATACTGGTAATGTACAACCTAAACTACTATTGTCCATTAGAAGGAGGTCAGACTTACCCGGGAAGGGTGGGGGGAGCGCCTTCGAACGTAAATGCTACGGGGTTTAGTTTCAGCCACTCGAAGTAGCTGGCCATGATAGAGGGCGTCTTGCTCTTGCCGACTCTGAGGGGGCTGAGCTCGATGTGCTTATGGAACCGAAGGTTTCGGTCTTGAATCTGTCGGATGCGTCGCATCTTACTGTCTGTAGGGCTGAGTGCGGGTGTGGAGCGTGTTGCCTTGCACTCGAACATGACGTGGTAGCGGTTCTGATAGACGTAGCACGTAGGGCAATGTGTCGGTTCTTCTCCGAAGAACCGGGATTGGTATTGTCCAATCGGGGCATGTGCTGTTAGGGAGCGAACGAATTGCGCGTAGCGTTTGGTGTCGCCCCCATATTTCTTCATGTGGATACCGCCTTGGTTCTTCCAATTCGAGTGCTCACGGAGGAAGTGTTACAACGATGAGTAATCGTCATATTCAGCTAGTGTGCTTTCGGACTATCGGACTCATTTCCTTTTTCAAGTAGTTACAACTTCTTTCGGTAACTACAATAGCATTCCTCCATTCAGTAGTATACGCGCGTCCATAGCTTACGCGTCCATAGCTTACGCGTCCATAGCTTACGCGTACAAATGACTCAAGTACAATATTTCCTTTCACAGCTATAACTTAATACCACAGAACGTATAAATACTTCAATTCTTTAGCGTAGAACCTTAGCTTGACCTCCTGTTTCTTACTTTGTATTCCCCTCGTACCTCGCTGTGCGAATCCAATCTCGACTTATCTCATTAACGCCTTTGACGACGGATCGACTCAACATTCTGTTGGCCACAATCATCCTCATCATCTTACTCGACTATAAGACCAGGGTGTATTAGCACCTGAAACTTATACATCGACGCGTTAAGGTAACGTTGCCGTAACATTAGGTCAAGCTCACAAAACTAGACACCCACCGAGGTGAATCTACCAAACTGGAACAAGGACTGTCAAGAAGAGTACCGGCATACCGAAGCCACACAGTAGTTCCACAAGAAGCCCACCAATTTGAAACAAACGGAATATACCACCTAGAAAACAGGCCCATCTACTTTGAAACCGTATCATGAAGGTGGTGATTCGTGACATCAGGATTACCGGTACCTCGAGAAAGATTTCAACAAGTAAAGCGCACACAAGAAGGAGACCGTATAGCGTTAGGAAATGACGCACATCGCGAACTCGCATCACCAGTAGATTTAGATCCAGACGACAACACTCTAACCCAAGAGCAGATAGAAGCAGGACTCCTCCGATTGCAACAGCCTAGTCCCACTCCACGAGTAACCCGTCCAAACACACCAGTCACACAAGATCAGATAGCGGACGCTCAGACTAGAGAACCATCTCCTCAAAACACACCCCCACGGACACCCTCTCCACCACCACAACAACAAATGGCACAAGCCCCAGGAGCGAAAGAACTAAGGCTAGCAGCCCCAAAACCATTCACAGGAGACTTCAATCAAGCGGAAGCATTCATACTGTCACGGTTTTCCATGTTTGGTC
>KB722753.1:105198-260375 GCA_000349905.1 Volvariella volvacea V23
CAAATCAAGTAAGATGTATGATATTGGTAATATCCAGTGCTCTGTCACTTATTTACTGAATATCACAAATGTCACAAAATTGTGACTACATTCAACACATATTGCCATATATACCTTTCACAACCCCTTAGCTCATATTTAAACATGGTATATTAATGTAAATACATATATATTTATGTCTAGATACTGAAGTGATATGCAATCTTGCCTAATTAGTAAAAAAACTCAACAATGCCCTTTTTTGGGCTGCTAGCCTTGCTTAGTCAGCAGCTAGCTGGATTTTAGCTGCACATCACCTAAACCCTGAATCAGCCAGCCAAAGGTCAGCTAAGGTTAAAATTGTCTTGGCTGTGGCTTCTCAGCTAGCTTTAGCCACAGCCATTGCAACACTATTACAACATCATTACAAATCTTGAAACCAGCCTTTTCTTACTCAATTATGCTACATACATGCCCAAATTATATTCTCCTAAGTAGTATATAACTAGGAAATGTATTCTCAGTACTGTCTTATAGAATATCTTTGTATGAGAGGTATAGAATGAAATCAGCCATGTTAGTATAAGTATTATGGTACACCATAA
Organism: Volvariella volvacea V23; assembly: GCA_000349905.1. NCBI lineage: Eukaryota > Fungi > Basidiomycota > Agaricomycetes > Agaricales > Pluteaceae > Volvariella > Volvariella volvacea. Next base: position 105,783 of record KB722753.1, read on the forward strand.
ACTAAATTATAATGCTGTGAGGTTGCTAATGAGAATATATCTGCTTATAATACACATGGTATGGATATAAGACCACTTTATACTGTACTATATGCTTGGTGGCTTATATATATCTAGTAATCATTAAGTCAGTACTGATTTTTGGCATAATGTGCTTATTTAGCTCTGAAAAATATATTGCAACCTTGGATACATATATTTAAGTCACACTAATATTGCTAAAGCACCAAGGAGGGGGTTTGATAGCATAAAGAACAAGGCACTAGCATACTCCAAGCCATTATTTATCCTTATTTGTTCTTGCACATTTAGCAGTAAAACCTGGCTCCTTAATAACTTCTCAACCACTGTATCTGGAGAGATGGTTGATAGAGAGATTTTGCATTATTTGATGAGGAGAATAATATCTATGGACTGGCATTTTTTTATTGTTGCTGTAATTATGAAAAACACCCATACAGACAGGTGTTTATCATGATTACAGCAAGAATTAAGATACACCAGTCCATATACATTGTTCTACTCATTAAATAGTGCAAAATTGCCCTATAGTTCATCTTTCCAGGTGCAGTGGTTCAAAAGTTATTACGGAAGCAAGTTTTGGATGCCATTTGGCAGGGAAAATCACGAGATAGATATATAGGACCTCATATTTAATTCTTAGACCACTACATTATGTTAGACTGAACACTAAGATAAATAATCTATACTTTTATCTGGTATAAATCGTGCCGTGGCAGATGCAATTGCAAGGTTTCATGGTTTGGTAGGCGTCACAGGGTGTGACACATCAGTGACGCGCATCACTGCTCGGTGGCGTTGGGCACCCCCATTTAAATTAAACAAAACATTTAGTTTCAGCAAAATAATTGTCGAAACTAAACAAAATAAATAATTGCGGATAAGCCACGGAGAAACTGCAGCGGAGGGCTGGCGGGGAAACAGAGGAAATATACGTAAATGGATGGGGGTTACCGCGGAGCCTCGGTCTAGTCCGATTGGGGAGTAGCGCCGGGATTCGGGACGAAAAGGGGGGGTCGAACCAAGAAGGAAATCGCCGTGGATCTGAGATCTGAGCTGGCGGGTTGGTGGTTTAAAACGAATCACATCTCCCCGTCTCCTCCCCTTTCCCCCAGCCATCCCCACTCCCGTCATGGAGCCCATCGTCGAGTTCGACAGCGCCTGGTGTCCCTCCTGCGACCGCCAAATCGCCCCCAAACGCTTCATCGTCCCTGTCTACCCCGATGCCCAAGAGCTGCCCCAGCTGCCACAACAGCCCCAGCCCGAGCAGCCTACTTCTCCCAATGGTGAGTCAGCATTCCTAGACCTTTCCCCCTTCCTCACCCTCCCTCTTCAGCCAAGGCTGCATCCAAGAAGCTCAAGCCTGCAGTGTTCGTGAGAGGTGGTGGCAGGCAGGGTGGTGTCCGGAGACAGGTTGCTGCGCTAAAGCGAACAGACTCAACAAAGTCTGCCACATCCCCCCAACACCACCAACAGCAGCAGCAGCACCAAGAGCCATCCAAGCCAGTGAAATTCAGAACAGTCATCGACCAAAGCCCCATTCCTCTCTACTGCTCCGAGGAGTGCCAACGTGCAGATCTCAACAGCACACGTAGCGTCTCCACATTCGAGAATGAAATCGAAAGCGATCTCGATCTTGAGTCTGAAATCTCAACATCACCTAGCGACACCGTCGAGCCCTCCATTGCCGCGCTCGCTGCCCACTACAACTTCCCATCTATCCCATCTACACCCCACTTCTTTGACGACGAGTCCCACGTTGCCCAGCCAGAATACCCTCGCGAGTACTCCAGCGGAGTTATGATGGCAGCCAAGCGCATCCAGGCTTACTGCCCCAAACCACCTAAGCGTTCCCCGTTCGATTTCTCTGCACCCTCCCGCGAACGCAAGACCATTCCCGGCTGGAATGATGGCAGCAACTCGTGGCGTGCATCAGTCTACAGCTTCAGTGCTCCCAAACAAACATCGGATCCTCTCCACTCGAACAACGCATCCAAGGCCTATCGATCCTTCGCCGCATCGCCTCATCGTGCACGCGGGGTCCCATCCACAAGCGACTCGGGTACACAGACCGCTGCCGCGGTCACCACAGAGGAGCTCCAGAACAAGTTCGCCGATTGCTTTACCCGTCGATCAGAGTCTAGGGCTTCCCACTCCTCTTCACCTCAGCGCAAGGAGCGTTCAATACTCAAGCCTGGCGCAGAGGGAAGACTCCTCGTTCCCGATGTCAAACTCAAGGTCCACTCCGGATCAAGTACCTCATTGGTCCATCAAGCCCGTCGGGCTGCCGCAAAGGCCCGAAGTGAGGCGAGCGAAGAGGACTCCGAGAAGCAAGGTTCGGCTTCACTCCCACCAACTGACCGAAGGCCGGTCGTGGAATGTACGTACACCAAAACCGCCTTGTGATTGCCCTTATCTGACCTGTCTTTCAGCACGATCATTGTCTTATGACAACCTCAAAACATATCCCATCATGCAAATGCCCCGACGCAAGGAGACCCGCCTCCAAAGGCAGGTTGTCGACGGCGTTGAAGTCTTCGTGGAGGTCGAAGTCGAAGTTGAGCCCGACACTCAACGCCTCTTCAACTTCCCTATCCCCTGGGAGGAGTACCAACGCCGCCGCGCCCACCGCCGTTCATAATCATCTCACCCTTGTTTTGCTTGGTCTTCGCATTGTCGCAACCTATACTGCATGTTCTTCATACCCATACGGATGATTAATACTCGACGACGACTGTGACTGGACGACGATATACCTTCCTGCATTCCTTCGACATTGGCCGCACTTCATTAATCAAGTTCATCACATTGCTTTCCACGCATCAATGATACCCATCCACTTATCCTTATCAACTCACATCCAGCATGCTGTTCAGCGCACTCTCCTATCTCTTTCGTCGTCGTTGCCGCGGTACCTCCAAAAGTTCATTAGCATTCGTTTCATTGAAGGTTCGGGGCATTCATGAAGTACTTGAACTGTGTAACATCTTCGCTTTCGTCTTATCGCTTCCGCACTCGTTTTCCTTTGTACTTTTATCCAAGCACCTACGTCTGAACGCACTGGGGCTTCGTGTATATTCACCTCTTGTAACGATAAACATTATTCGTCTTCGCAGCATTCACTTAATGACTCTTCTGTGGTTTTTGGTACTATACGATACTTTCAGTGATATATTCCCCCCTTCTCATCACATCCACGCCTTGCGTACCTGCTCCATCTATTCCATACCATTAGGGTTTTGGGGATGACATGTGGGGTGCATGCATGTGTACTGTGGTGCTTACTCTACCTCCCAACCCTCCCTATTTTACGACTCACAGTGACAATGTTTATTGTGCACATGATTCAATGGATTATGACCTTCACATAACATAAATTTGCGGCGTGAAAAAAAAAAGGTGTGAAGTTCCTTGCCAAGCACCCCCGGATTCTTTCACTTGTGCCTTGGAGAGATGAACGTGTTTAAGCATTCATGTGGCTGCCGTGTAACGGAAACTCCTAAAGTAGGATGGGATAAAGCAACGATCTGCCCGGTGGCAAAGGGGCAAAGGATGTCAGTTAAGCCTGTTGTTCCCGATTCTCCCGACATGGTAACAACACGGAGAGTGATCAGCCTCAAAGGCATGAATATTTACGGTATAGGGTCCTGGCTAAACCATGGTGGAGATGAATGATCGATGCAGACTGGTCAGTGGGTGACTGTATGGCAAGGTGTCCGTGCGATCATACTCTGGGGAGGATGGGAAGCACTGCTGACTGGGAAAAGCACTGCAGATGCAGCGCTACTTGGGTTGAAACTTGGGCGTTCCGTGGTCACCTGCGCCCTCCATCCCGTATAGTATTATTGCCTTCAGAATAGTCCCAAGGCCTCTGCAAGGTGGGGGAACGGCGTGTACACTGTCCACCCGGAGTTATTATAACCCTCCTTCACACACGTTGCGGACTAGGAAGCGCTTCAAAGTTGTATCAACTTGGGTTGCTGGGACAAACTCCGTGATGGAGACAGTCCGCATCCCGAAGTGCGAGGTAGCGGAATACAATACAGTACTGTCATTCCCAACGGGTTGTGGCCTGTTGATAGGCGGATGTCCGCTGCAGGCTGCCTATTGGTCGGAGGGGATGGCGCAAAGTTCATCATTACCTCTTCCTCGTTTTGAGTTCATTCATTTGCTCGGCATTATGAAACGCAGCGCCTACAGAGTACGTAGAGGTAGACGGCGTGGCTTATCGTTGCCCTTTACCCCGCATCCTTTGGGGAGGGCGGGAACCTGTTCATGGGCACAATTCATTGGTGCCTTAACGAGCCTGAAGGCTTCTGTAGGATGTAAAGTTATTCAAAATGACAGTAATCTCGCTTAGAGGTTGGCAGCGGGCAAGAGCTTTCCTGGTAACTGACTTCCACGTTGAACCTGGATTTGATATAAATGAAGCGGTATTAATCCTGTACCCACGTTTTTAACGGGAGGCGTGTTGGGAGCTGCGCGCTATGTATATCGGGGAACGGAAATGCTTACTGGCGTTTCAAGGCCGCCATTTTTGCCAAGCTGGCTGTGACTACTCCCCGAATTGCTTACAGGTTTATTGTTACGGTGCCATATAATGATGCTCCCCGCTCAAGGCCTCACACCCACAACTGATAAGATGGGATTAGGTCAACTACAAGAGAGTTCAACGGTCCCTTTCTGTATTTCGGCATTTCGTCCGTAAACAATAGCGCCTGGACGAACTGCTGGGACTCGTTACGAAGTCGGGATGACGGAAATCAAGGACTCGATGACAGCAGCCAAACGACCTGGTGATGTTCATGATGTGATTCGTCGAGGCGCATGTGCGTATTGTAAGGATCTAATAGTGCCTTGGTCGAAAGCGGGAAATGGCTGACGCCTTGTGGCCTAGATGTCGTTGTGTTGAGTAAAGGCAAAGGCACAATGAACGTACGCGCTATGCCCAACTTGGTCAAATGTGTAATGCCCGTCATAGCCCTTGGGTGCTGTTGCCATTGGTGCAATGCATCATTTGTGCTGTACAAATCCATGGCCTTGTGATTCGCCGCCCGGCGTCGCCTTGAAATTACTGTCTCGACCCACTTGTGTGTTAGTTCAAGTAAAGGACTGTCGTTTATGGGGATATCCCTATGAAAGGACGACAGGTGATGACGGAGGTGGCTGTTGAGCTCCTAGTGACATTTGGAAGGTCGCTGCCGTCCTAATGGCATTAGTTCTGGGAGGTGCGATAAGATGCTACCTGAGCACTAGGGCCAGCATCTCACCGTATAGGGCAAACAGTCCATGATTTGCGCTAGATGCAATCGCATTCGGACAGCTTACTGGCAGAAGCAGTCGGGTGTATGTCAACAGCCAACAGCTTCAAAACCCTGCTACGACCTGCGTCTGCTAACCAATCGCTTTAAGGACTAGCGCGCGGGGAAGTTTATCTTCGGTGCGTGTGACGGGAATTAAGCTAGGACCACCCGCCATGGCTAGATAGCTAATTCGCGCGATCCCGTCGAGAAGTAATGCCGGCGCGCGTGTTATTGGAGGCTGGGGACCTTGAACGTTACGATAGCTCACACGGACCGATCTCCTGAGGATTGCCCATCACAAAGCTAATTTCTTGTCGCTCTCGTCCCTAGTTTCCAGCAGCCACCCTTTCCCCTAAAATTCAGCTGGTTGGTCAATCATGTACCCGATTATCATTCTGCCTGCTGTAGCTGAATAATATTATGATAGGAGATTGTGCTTAACCTTCAACCTACTCTGAGGGGCTGTTCGGCTGCCCAGCTTGGCCTGTTTCAGGCCTTTTTTATCTACGGCCTCGTTAACGTTTTTCCTAGCTGTGGGGAAGATAATGCTCCATGCACGAGTGGTAAACTTTCCCTATTTGGTTTCCGACTCCTCACGACTTGCGGGGACGTAAAGCGCAACCCATCCAACAGACGTAAAATGCACTCCATAGCAATCTTGGCAAGTTTCGGCCGGTGAATTGCAAGTCGGCGTTCTTTTAATGAAAAATTTTAGAAAGGGTACAAATCTTATCTTCAAGGTTCTCATCAAGGCTGTTTTTCAACAAGTCTATTCGCCGTTGCCCCCAAAACTCAGTGCGGTCGAGGTCGTTATATGGGGTGCAAGTCGTTTAACTTCAAGTTGTGTGAGTACACCCAGGCGAGGGGTGCTGCCACAATGACTGCATCTTATGTTACATGCCTTGCACCCTCAAACGAGTTTACCAAACTACTCATGCGGCGTAAGTCTGATTGCTTCAAGCATAACAGCCGTTGAATCATCCTCACCGGAACAGGTGATCGCGGATTACTATAATGATGCCATTGCGCTATGACATAGCTATGGATCGTCATTAAGCCCACCCATCCTAATCATCATAGTGATCTCATTATGCCATACACCCTCGAGGAACCTGACACACGATGGGACGATCACAAAATCGACTTGATCAAGCTAATGACCACTTAGGACATCGATACCGTGACCTACTGCGCTCAGGCTAGCACTTTCCAGGCCTTTGTTCTATAACTTGCGGCGTAATGCGGACGGTCCTGTTATGCCACCGGAGAACTACTTTGTCAAGGCCCGGCTGGCAGGTGAATACGCAATTGCGTCCATAAGCAGACGAGTCAGCAGGCGGTCCCTGTGTGCTACGATTACTACATCGAGGCCATCTGTGGGCGTGGCACTTAGATTAATCAGACAAAGTGCGATGTCGTCATTGACATCATGCTCATCGTCTCACTCTTTCCTGGGCTCGAAGGCGAGTTGCTGTTCCTTTTCCTGATTGTCAATGTCACCTCGAGTCATTCCATTCCCGATGGACAATCAGGCTAATTAGTGCCTTCTGTGTATTGGCAATCCCTACCGCAAATGGTTGGTGACTCTGCTTTCAGCCAGATCAACCATGCTTATAATGACTTAGGTGAGTACTCATGGGGAAATGCACTGGAAACACTGTGGCTTGCAGGCCTCATCTGATATCCTCGCAGTTCATCCATCTGGATAACATATGCATCACTGGCAAAGCTCCGTTCCGCTTGCCATGATTATCGTTGGGACAGATGTTTTCCACGACATGATAAGGAACTGACTAATCAAAGGCATCGCCTAAACAGGTCCCATTCGTCGACATATTCACCACGCCTGTCAGACATTCAACATTTTGCGGCGAATGAGTAATCTGTATCAGCCTACACCCGGACTGTGTCAAGTCTGCTACGCGATTCATGTAGTTGCAGGCACACACCTCGTAACAACGGTATGGATGACCACGAGACTCGTTACAGACTCGTTCAAAGCTTGCATCAGTCCTTCTCGTGAGGGGGCAACCCTCAACGTGGCGCGTGAAATTTCATTCTCATAACTTCACACATTGAACACTAATGCGACCTAGCCAATCGCTCGTCCTTCACAATGAAAGGGTTAGGGTAGAACTACTGCACTACCCAATCCCCGGCAGGACACGGGTAAAGTGAGAGCCAATCGCACTGTTTAGTCCACGGGTACTCTCGCTACCCGGCCGACTGACCCCACACTTCCCCAGGTTTGAGCTATACATTTGCGGTGGTAAGCGGAAGAAGTCAGGACACGCTTGTGAGAATGCGACAGGGTAGGACATCAAGAAGTGGTTGGCACTGTGATTTGTTTGTTCACCCTCGCCAGCGCAAAGCACGCCTTAGCCGTCGTCAGTCAACAGTCGTACCTAGGTCCGTTGCTTTGATCAACCCCAAGGCTTAAAGGGTCCGATTTCGGAGCGCATACGGAGTGGTTGATCTTGGTGAGTTTGGTCACGTTTCTCCACAAAGGTATTGGGCATTAGTGTTGAAACAAGTTCCATTGTGTCTGTCCATGCGTACGCCATGTACCCGTGCTCATCGCTACAGTGTGAATGCGCGGTGGCTTTTCCCTATTTGTCACTTACTGCGCTGTTGATAGCCACGCTCGTGTAGCATCGGCTGCTTGCTCTAGATGGGCCGGAACAGCGCATAATGAGCACATACCAAATTAGCACTTTACCCCATGGACACACACTTCAGAGTTGCTATACTTGGGTGATCTATCCTGATCTTGGATCATGATTGAGATGTAAGTCCATACTCGGCTTTAGAAGAGACTCGGAAAGGGCTTAAAACTATCAGTCCCGGATTGGCGGCGTGCGACGGTGCATCGTGAAGACAGGGAATATTTCTGGTCTCCAGTTCAGCGCCTCGTGATTGTTGTTCCACGTCAGTACTATGGGAAGACGTTCTCAGCTGGCGGCCTTTCGTGGATGTACGTTTCCTTTCGTGAAGTATCTTACTCTTCGTGCGCCGGGCACAGTACTCGGTGTAAATATGGCATACAGCTGGTTGTCATTGGTTGGTGTGGCATGCACACCGGAGTAACCTCGCCATACCACGCGCTAATCACTATTGAACAAGTCCATCATTATAAAATGGGAATGGATGGTGAAATCTCGGAGGGTTACTAAGAATAGGGAGAGCGGGAGGTCCTCAACTGCCGTAGGCCCTCTTTTCTCTTGTTCATTTACGTCCCCATTTCAGAAGGGGTTTGAACACTCTCGTGGACAGATCTGCATAAAGTTGCGAATCCACTAGGAAACGGGTGTGGTCGTGTGGAAACCGGGGTACTCTATCGTGATTTGGATCCACTAGCATTTGATACATGTCAAGTGTGTTCGATATAGGCTGTGGTTGTAAATCCCCTCAATGATCCGCCTATCAAACTGTTCGACACCTCAGTCACGGTGCTACACAAGAGTCTGAGTAGTAATCACTCGCAGACGAGCCATCCACAATTAGTCCATTCCTTACCCTCATTGATCACATCAATAACCTATGCTATACACAGCGAGTTGGGCTTCGACGACCTCTTGTCCCCTAAATTCATGCATATTGGTCCACTATACTAGTATCAAGAGGCACGGGCATGGCGCCAGTCCGCCACATCAGAATGTCACCTGAAATGTTGCCACATGCCAGACCCCACTCCATCTTATCGTCCAACCTCTTTTGATTACGAAGAGAAAATGGACCCATAGCATTCCGGTCCTGAATAGCACATCCCATGATGGCCTGTCTTGTCCTATCACAGTTCAAGACGCAGCGTGCTCCCTGAATGGTGAACCTTGACACATTTATGAAAGGGTAGAGGAGTTGGCGGGCGGAGTGAGGCTCAGCGCTCCAGCATGATAAGCATCCGGCTCGGGACGGGTCAACCATAGAGAGCAAGGCGTTGGATGATTTTAGAATGCGGACTCGCGGAGTCCCCAATGCCGGACCGACGGAGGGCGTATCACCGTACAGCCCGTGATACTTGCCTGGGGTATGATGATGGATGAGATCGATATGGGTATGTTGTCCCACCCGCGATAAGTCCTGGAGGAGGGTTAGCTAACTGTGCGGCCCCCTCTCCCCCCAGACTGCCCTTTTCGACTTATCCCTCCCCCCTTTCATTTAAGGTCAACATACCAAACTCAGTAAGATGGCCTTCCGAGATCGAAGGTGCTTATTCAACGCCCAACAAGAGAGGGCCTGAGGGTCCTGGGTACCTGTTCTGCGTATGTCCGCAATGGATCAGAAGAGATGGTTGGTTGTCCATCGTGATTCATACCCACACCAATCAAAAAGGACACACTCGCCAGGCCCTGAGGCACTTTTTTGTGTCCGAAAGCAGCCTGGCGAATGGCTAATAGGATGTTGACTTCCGCATGGAATCAGCTGAAATCGAACAGCCTTGCGAAACGTGAAAGAGGGCTCTCGTTTAGTGCTTGCTATTGTGAAGTCTAAGTGTATTGTCTGTTGCCTGGACGGGAATTGCAGCCGAGGTAGACTAATGTGTGGCTTTTCCAAGAACAAAGGCCCACGGGGGAGTGACGTTGGTGTTATAGTCGTCTTTATTCAAGGTTAGATAATTAGAAAGGGACACTGCGTCATATCGAGTCGTCCATCCTTATCAACTGGCCGTTTCCGTTAAGAGTAGTGTCTTTGGACATCTCTTGCCAACGTTTCGTTCTTGTACTCGAAAATCACAAACTTTTGTTCCGATGCTCTGTAATCAGAAGATGACATTCTTACTCGATAAGCATCTGCAATTGTCATGTCTCAATTAGTTAACTTGAACCACCGCAGGACAAATGTAGCACTGATCTCGCAAAGGAATCATCTACCTGGTATTCACCGCTCATGTTCCTTGACCGTCGGACCAGTAACTATCGATGATTCCATAAGTCGACCTGGAGTGTCGGAAGAAGCAAACCCCATCCCAACCAATCCTTCACATCATTCGCGCGATGGGTTCATCACTTCCCCACATGATCAGATGACGCCGAACACGATCTGTTATCAGACGCCAGTACCCGAACATTCGTAGGATGGCCGGCACCCCGAGTCATTTCGGTCCTTTTGGGAGTTGCAGTACGGGAGCAAGGGAACAAGAAATACCCTGACCCTAGCCCGGAACTCGTGTACGCACCTCCTTAGCAATCGAGTCAATTGGGCCCGCATGAAGCGCTGCGGGGTAGTATTGATTATAAACAGGATAGGCTGTGCTTAATGTGGGGTAGGATGACTGTGCTCGGGGGGTGACTTGACGCTCTGAATTGCATTAGGTGTGTATGATTATGCGCGTGACCTTCATGTATCAACACTGCCTTCGCGCGACGCTGTGAAGTGCCCATAAGTGGAAGGAGATGGGCTTTCACGGGCACCTTCCCAAATAGTCGAGTTCCAGCCGTTCAGTAGATGCGCAATGGCGTAGTGCGGAATGACGGCCTTTCACCTATGTGCTGTTAAGAGACTTAGTTGACTCCAGGATAGCACAGTGAGTTAAGCTTGCGAAGGACAAGTTCCCGGAACATGCCTCCATTCACTCTATCAAACCGCGATCCATGGAAGCTGCATGTCCTACCCCAACATATGACGGGGCACGTTGTATCCAGCAGGTAGTCGAGATAAATGTGCTCATCGGGGTAGATCCAAGGCATCAAAACCACCAATCAGACAACGGGCTGCAACACCAGTGTTTTGTCTCTCAGGTGCATGGCGATCGACAGAAGGACAGGAAACTTTCGAGCAGCGCAACACTTGAGCGTTCACATGCCCTTTTTGGGCGAGGCGATCGCCGGAGAGACGGAATGTAGGGACATCTGTTGCTTATTTGAAACATACCGTAGGCAATCATGCCGCAGGGATGTCCGGGCCGCTGCTGAGATGGTGGTGCTTAGGTCGTAATCCTCCCGATGATACCCAGCGCCAAGTGTGCCTTTTCGTGTCGACATAGGCCGAAGTTGTTCCAAGGGATGCTCAAGGATGGTGATGCCAACGTAAGATTGGTCCTTTTGGCATGGACGTAGTGTGGTTGGGAGTTATCGTGGGAAAAATGATAGGAGTTGTTATGTTAGCAGATAAGGCCCTGAAGTTGAGCCTTTGGAGACTGTAAATATTCAGGGAAAGGAGGGCAATTACCGGCGGGCAGAGGGTTAGCTCGTGAAAGGTCCAACGGTATCTGTAGGGCGATGCCACGAGGCAAGGGTACGCAACATAAGGGAACGCAGGGGAAACTCACTTGATGGAGTTTCGCAGGTCGCATATAGGCTTTGCCTCTGCATCAAATCAGGCTCACAGGCGCAGTTTGTGTGGGCTAGATTAAAATTTCGTGCTTGCATCATATGAGCAGATGGAAAGGGCGGATGTAGAGGTGTCGATGGCAGGTCCATATGCGCATGTGAACCGACTTCAAAGATATCTACTAGTCGACTTAGAACGATCGGATTGGTGGGAGGATTACGGAAAGATAAGTCCATCGGAAGGTATTGGCACTTAGCAGACGTTGCACGTAAAAGCCCATTAGGCGAGCAGGAAGGTCTACGAACAGAGCAACCAGGACATAAACACCCCGCGCGAACACTTGGTCAACGAATTCTCCAGCACTAGCAGCCTCGGAGAAACTCTAGCACCAGAAACCTCGGGTGAATTGTTGGGACTTGTGAACAGCTGAAATTGCGGGTTAACGACTTGGCCAAGTGGTAGCACGTAAGTATGCCCGTAAATTGTCGATTTTCGATATTTATCAGTTGTAATTATTGACCGTCGGAAGGCATTGGCAGCTGTGTCTCCTTGGACCAAGTTATGTCTTGTGCAAATGTTGCACGAGCCATGCGCCCATGGAGCGGATCTCCACTACCATACGCGCCAACAAACGTGGCCTCGGGCGCTTGTTTCGGGGCAGATTATCAGTCCATCTCATCCCAGTTTTTGTGGCAGTTTGCTCAGCAAGGAAGGTTGCTCGTCGACCGGTCCGCCAGGCACTGTCACGTGGGAACACGTCATGGTGTCCTCGACACGCTCTATGATTCCCAAGTTCTGATATTTCGGTCTGTGCCTACTGATGGAATATTTCGCTGCGAAACGTGCCCTCTTAAATCCCAAATTCGAGGGCTACAAGCTGAACCTTATTGCCCAAGAAGACGCGGTTGCAAGTTTTCGGCTGGAGCATCAGCCCAGTCAAGCGGCAATATCTGGGAGATCACTCTTCTCCTATGAGGAAGTGCAGAGCCGCATCACGCACAATCACCTCGCTGTGCGAGCAGAATATGCCATTGCTGCTTATGTTGACAAAGATGGCAGAGTTGTCGTCATAAATCTGACACAGGTGAGCACCTTCTTTAACATTCGAGAAGTCATTCTTAGTTGTGTGATGTAGTCGACGCCTACATTTCGGGTCGTGTTTGAAATCCCACAGCAGATTCATACCGATGGCTCTGACGCCATACACCGGGAGTATGCATCTGTGGCATTTGTCTCATCGACCACGCTAGCCGTCTCTGACGGTCATGGTGTACTTTACATCATACAAACGAATGCACCAAATCAACCAGCGGATTTGCTGGGAATCTATCGCCTGCCGAGTGGTGTCCCATTTCGCATTCACAACATCTCCGCCGTCTCTTCAGGTCATGTCGCAGTTCTCTCTTCTCGCCACTATGATAACATTCCTGAATCAGAGCACAAGTCTAAACCCAAAGGCGTCAAGTTCAACATATGGGGTGTCAGCATTGACCCCTCTCAATCAGCCTTTACATCAGAACCTGGTATTTTAAATGTGCTCTGGCAGAGACGCGGTGAAGATGTACCCATCAACATCGTGTACTACCCTCAACTCGAGTCTTTCATTCTCATCGGTGGTTCCGTTTACGAAGAAGTAAATGCGCTCATTCCTAAACCTTACGAGCCTACACCTGACGAGATAGCCCCAATCCCCCGTCTCGACGAGAATCTCGACACAAAAACAGCTGCTATCCTAAACCCACCTCCCTATTCCTGGACACAAACCGACGACTCCTTAACAGTCGCCTTCCCTCTTCCCTCAAATACACCCAAATCCAAAATCCGCGTATCCTTCACATCCACAGCCCTATCCCTTCAAGTCGATGTGCCCACTACATCCGTCCCAATCCCCAAATATACCCCAAAGTCGTTTTGGGACACCATCCTCCCATCCACAAGTTACTGGACATGGGACAAAGAAGCCGAACACACATTCGGCCTCCTAACCCTCCATCTCGATAAGCAGAACATCGGCACCAAATGGCTTCACGTATTCTCCAAACCTGGCACTGCTCCTTCCTCAGAGCTGGCACCGGAGGATATCGAAGTGCCCGAAACCGTCGATCCGTCCGAACTGTGGAAGGTTCGTGAGTCGCTAGAGAAGTATACTGCCGCTTTAAGAGAAGGAGACGATGCGAGTGGGTTGGGGCTAGGGAGGGGCATGCCCAGTTTGGCAGAAGGCGAAATGGACGACGAAGTGGACGATTCCGTTGGGAGAAGGGCGTTTGTGAGTTGGGTTGATAACCGGGTGGGAGGAGGTGGAGCAGGAGCAGCAGAGCTGGGCAGAATTCCAGAATGGGCAAAAGCGAACATGACGATTCCCATTCAGGTGCTATCAACACCGCTACCTGGGACGATGGGGGAAGGAACTGCTCCGAGGGTGCCTTCGATCGTGGTCAAGAACGGCCTCGATGGGCTGGTGTTTCAATTAAAGGAAACAACGAAATCCGATTCGGGTGCGCAACCCCCTGTTTCCTGGACGCATACATCCACCTATTCCGCCTTGGGCTTCGTGCTTGCTTCGAAGCGGGATACGAGGTTCACGCATCACACAGCCGGGGGTGTGTTCGCCTTTGAGAGTGGGAATCGAGATCGAGGTGGGAATGTGTACATTTACAGGCCGGCAGGTGTATCGGATAAGTGGGCCAAGCAATCCGTACTGAAGGTCAGCGAGCATGGTGGTAGCTTGCTGGGTGTCGGGGCAGTCCAGGTCCATGAAGGGGGGCAGCAAAAGACGCTCATCGTCTGTCTTTCTGAGCAGGAGTTGATCTTGCTTCGGGACTTGTAGGGCTGCACTCGGTCTATCACTAGTTTTGAGCCCAACTGCACCATTTTTCGTCGTTAATGTATATACCGTCCGTACAGTAGCAAAAAAAAGACAAAGGGAGTAGGAGGGGACATGTATAAACGGTCAAAAAAGAGGAATTACTATATGCGTGTGGCAGGAGACAAAAGAGACATTGTGGGGATGCGGGATTAGACGACGTCAACCGTCTATGTCAGCGGGATGTAGTTGTACAGGTGCTACACGGTAGAAAGGGATATCAACGACAACAACACCAATAGATAGGAAAGACAGGCCGAAAAAAAGAGAGCGAAGATCGAGAGAATGAACACGAGGAGGAGGAAGGAAGAAGAACGTCGAAAGCCTGGCATTACATGAACAAGAGCATTGAACATATTGGATATGCGGTTACCTGCATTTTGATGTACAACCCCCAGGCCTACGCTTTCAGAGGATCCTCGCTTGCGTCTAGAAAACCCTCAGCCTTTACAGCGGCGCTGGGGGCATCACCCCCCGGGAGGGAGTGGAGTTGTGGCACTGGTACCACTCGTGCGTCACCATTGACCAAAGTCCTTGGTGGTGGTGGAGCTTCGCCTTGCAATGGATAGGCTCCAATCAAGTTAGGCTCGTCATTGACGACCATAATGGTATGCGATTCACCATCAGAATCCGAGTCGCTGACTTCGTTCAGCTTCAATCCGTTTGGTGTTGACGAAGAAGTGATACCGCCGAGGCCGAGGGTCTCGTGGAAATAGGAACGAACACTCATTTCTTCTTCTCCGCTCTCATCCTCGTCGCTGTCATCGTCCGAAGCAAACATGAGGTTTCCTGTGTCGCTCATGATTGACGAACCGGGTGAGAAGGATATCCCACCAGTGCTGCTCAGAACCCTAGCATAACCACTAAGCCCAGCACCCCCGAGTAGCACAGCAGGGTGGAATTCTTCCTCCTGATTTCGTGCTCGGTCGCGTTCCTCGATAGCAGCCTTGCGATTCTTGAACGCGGCGATCCGATGTGGGGAATATAGCTGCGGCAGTGTTGTTGGTGTCTTGTACCCGTATTCGTTCTTCACTCTGTCCGTAATCCACTCGTACCACTGCTCTTTCGTGCGCCCATGTAGAAGTGCGACAATCAATACCGTCATGTTGTCGAATCCGATACCAGTGCCTGACGATGAATCAGGTGCCAGGCAGTGGTCACACATCATTTCACAGATCTCCTGAAGCTCCTTCCCTTGCGAGACTTGATATCGAATGAAATCGACAACCTGCTGCGAGGTCAAGCAATCCCAGATACCTAGGAAAGGAGGGTGAATAAATAAACCGGGCACGGGCATCTGCAGTAGACATACCATCACACGCCAACACCAGGAATTCGTCATCGTCAGTAATTTCGTGGCAAGTGATGTCTGGATTGGCCGTGATTATCTGCTCCTCGGGCGATAGAGAGTAATTCTTTTTGAACTCAAAATCTCCCAGTGCACGCGACAAGGCAAGGTTACCTGATATAGCGCTGTGAGCTTAAAATCTAAAATCCGAAGGATATACACGATCACCCACCATTAACTCGTCCGAACTCCACATAACCGCCGGCCTGGAAAATCCGTCGCTTTTCAGCTGTGGAGAGTGTGGGGTTTGTGAAGGAGTAAGTCATAAAAGCGTGATAACTTACTTTCGCTCGTTGGCTTGTGGTCAAAACTGAGGGCCTTATACTCGCCCTTCACCCCGATGACAGACCTCGAGTCACCAGCATTGGCCTGCGATAGGTCGGACGAACTGATTACAGGGTTGATGGAGAAGTACTTACGACATAAATTTTGTCAGAGGTCACCAGAGCGGCCACAGCCGTACATCCCGCTGGTTCCCTAGCATGTGCTATGGATGGAGATTTATGGTTGGGCATAAAGTGTAGAAGCAAAGACACGCACCTGCCAACAAGTCCTTGTCTGTGCCCAAGAATGCATTTTTCAATGCATCCTCGTACTTTCGCTCTTTATATGCTTCTTCGCTCGTCAAGCGTTGGTGAACATGGGTCCCAGCATATTTCGCCACATTACTGCCTGCATCGGAACGTAAGCCGCAAGATAATAAGTAATCCAGACCGATGCATAAACACCCAAGATGGTACACGATGAAAGGGGAGTGGACAAAGGGCGATGCTAGTGATCATAGATGAGATACTTACCGCCGTGCCCATCATACACCGCAAAGAAAGCGTTGGGGCTTGCTTCGTCGCCTCCCAAATCTAACACAGCTGCATGGGCATCCTCCATTGCTGATTGAGCCCCCCGATACACGAAATGCAGTAACGAGGAAAATTTTCAAGCAAGCATGGATGGGCGAACAAGCACACGGGGATGTGATCCATCAGCATTTGCAAGTGGAAGCAGTACTTGAGATCAACATACAGATTCTCCAGCCTTGCATTTCGGAAACAGCATAGTAGAGTCGCTCATCTGCACCACTTTCCGAAGATTTCTGGGTTGCTGGTGACGCAAGTTAGGATGTCATTATCGTGTAGATTATCCACGGTCAGAAAGACACACCTGGAAATGAAAGTGTTTGGCCCTATAATACGACGAATGATGTTGAGATCTCGTGCGAGATTAGAGAGCGAACAGAGACGAACCATCTTAATTGGGTCTTGGAGGATGTGGTATTAATTGGGTAATTCGTAAAGAAGCGACCGGTTAACGCAAGGACGAGGTTAGGAAAGGGGCACAAAAGCAGGGATTTGATGGCAAATCGCTGGAGATATGGTACGGAGATGGGGAGGATGGCAAGGGGAGTAGAGGAAAGAGATTTTGATAATACTTGGGAGTCGTGTGGGCAGAGGGGGCTTGAATCAAAAAGCAGTCCAATCTGACTCTCGCCTGTTTGATCTTGTTTGTCCCTAAAATCGCTCTCTTGATCTGCTCCACGAATTATTGTACATTGTAACCTAATCTAGTTTGCCACCAGGACGACTGTCAGTGCCCGTGCAACCGTGTCCATCTCAGTATCCAAGCCCGACAGCCCTCATGCTCGTCCTTTCACTGCCTGTTTACTAGCCTTCCTTACTGACTTTTCCCACCGTTTGTAGCCTTCCTTGGGCACATTTCTGTCATCGAAACCTCCGCTCAACGTCCAACCCTAGAGCTGCTTAATAAAAATAAATAGGTGCCAGATTGTGTAGGGGTGCACAATACAAAGTGCGGAACCACATCATCGGTGGTTTGAGAACGCCGCTTCGATAGGACCGCCTCGAATTGCTGGGTCAGGTATGCATCGAGCGTTACGCCACCAGGTATTTCTTCTCGTGTCATTCGTAGCCGGGCCGAGTCGAACTTCGTAATACAGATAAGTCTGACGCTAAAGCAAGGGAGGCTTCCTGCTCGCAGAGATGTGGTGGCCCCAAATAACATGCGTGCACAGATGACTGAAGTCGTTGCTCCACCACCATGTTGCCTTGGAAGACACAAATCGCGATAAAGGTCTGCAAGGTATCTAGATGCATTTGAGGAGTCTTCCTCATTTGTCTTGGTGCTATGCATTGCTAATCCCTGTAACTATGTGGAGAAATTCAGGTGAGATCAAGTAATACACTAAAATGAATGCGCTATACTCAACGTGATTGAACCTGCTGTGTGATGTTAGACGGAGAGCAGCACCACAGCTTCAATTCATACTCTAAAAAATACGGAAAGGTCCATGCCGCGATGGGGTAACCATCCTGTAATATGCAACAGCAGCAATTAGGTATATGAACCTTACATCCTCACTGCAGCTGTTGTACGGTGCAATACGCCTCCAAGTGCACTCTAGCAGTAAGTAGCGTATATCCATAAAGACCATTCATACTCTTGCTCTGTAAGGCCAATTCGACTCGGCGTGCTCAAGAAACCAATTCTGCTGCGCACAACCTCCATAGCTATGCGTGTGGTTCCTAGGTGAATATCTTAGGAGCAATGTAGACTTGTTCTGCGTCTCCAGCTACGATGTACATGTATCATGGCAGTCCAGAACTGGTGCTGGACGTCCCCAATCAACAAATCGTACAACAGGTGCTGCCCTCGGGACGCCACTAATAAATTCCTTGTAACACAAGTGACACCTGTAGCGTTGCCTCTTTCGGACTTTTGAGGTAGGTTGACAATATCCTGATCTTCACTTGACTATCTACTAGCGTCTGAGGTGCATCTTAGCCGTATGCTCGCTGCTTGTGAAAGGCTTCGATCGACAAGAACAGAGAGCAGCATCAAATGCATGCCATTTCTCCCTTCTGCTGGCATATAAAGTGATTTCAAAACCCGTGGGGTCTTCTCAACGCGATAATCCCAACTTCTAACACACCACCCCCACTTTTTCGCTCCACTCGAACATGACAGCTAGAAATTCCTTCAAGATCAACATCGTCTCCGATCTGAGAAAACTAGTCGCCGCACCCATACTCCGACTACCCCTCCTTCATCGCCAGCAGTAACTTTCCAATAGCTAGTTGAGCACGCAGAAGAGGATGCTAACTACATTGGGGGACAACGTTACTTACGTTGGCACCAAACAATCTACTTCTGTATCAACAGCCCGAAAACGCTCGATTTTATTTTGACGTATTATCTCAAACAAGGCGAGGTGTGCACAGTTATCATCCGCTTCCCGGAAGAATCCTAACACGTCTCCGTTATCTGGTGAATGTACAATACCTTCTCGTATTGTGAGTCGACGTCGGCAGAATGATGTGGACTCTATCGAACTTGAAGAGATTAAAGGTCTTGAACCCACCCAAATGGCGAGATTGCCCAACAGAAGGTCCAAATTACAATTTACGTCCGGTCCCTAGTGGACCTTCTGATACGTACACAAAAGGATGGGAGATTTATATTTCAAGTTGAACTCCAGGCGGTTGATGAACAAGGAGGTGTCCTCTCTATCCATTTCAGCACCAATGAGCCTTGGTTCCGTTGTCTTTGCCGTGGCCACGATGGAGAGATATACCCAATTCTTCGACTTATTCTTCGTATTAATAGGAGAATTACTTAGATGCGAAACAATTCCCTAATTATTTATGGAAGAAACTCTAGCCACAGAAGTGCACAGCGATGCACTGAGAAAGTCGAATAACGAGCGACATGATCACTAGCTCAAAATTCTTTTCTTTTCCCAAGATCTAGCTTACGCTGTTATAACGATGGAGGAGGTCCTCCTCAACGGATCGATGATGCTCAATTAGATTCTGACCAGGCAGTTTTCTTCTCAAACATGCACTTTGGTAAGGGTCTCCACTGTATCCTGGACATTCAGGAGCTTACTGGGCCAAAGCTTAGAGTATTCTTGCAGAATAAATTCCCCAGAGGCGGAGAAATATGTGCAGCGCACGACCTCTATCCAACCATCGTCAGATTTTTTGGACTCAAGAAGGCTTGGGACTCCATCGAGTTTGTGAAAGGTTATGCTACACTTGAGAAGGATTGGGATAAGAAACAGAGGGAATCAAGGCGTTAGGCTTTCAACAATTGTGAATTATCACTTCTGAGTTAGTTCCATGTATATGCTTTGCACTTGTGCTACAACAATAAGCTTTATATATTGAATCCAAGAATTACCAACGCGGTACGAACGCTGCTCCGGCTCTCCCAGCAATTCGTAGCTGAGAAACGCAGACCGCGTAGCGTGGCCATGCTTTCAGGAAATGTTTGAGCAATCCCAGTTGAGGTTAAACGTAGCTCCTCTAGATAAGGCCAAGCGTGGCTTATGTAGTCACAAAAAGTGTCGGTATTTAATTATGAATGGATTTATCTGTGATAAATCGACGCGGACAAGGCTCATAGTTTGCGGACGATCCAGAATGCCTAGGTCGAGCGGTTCGTAAGTACTCGGGTTGAAGATTCGGAAACTTGATATCTACGGTATGAATAATGTGCCAGGAGCAGCGGTATATTTCCCTACGATGGCATATTGAAGGTATACAGAATTGGCGTCTAGAACAGACACCAGGCACCGTCGCACGGAACACATAGGAAATGCTCGTACGATGGGGTGGATCACACAGAAGGATCCATCTAGCCGTAGGTGTACCAGTAATTGGGAGCTATCCTTCGGAGTCGCATACACGTGAAAATATTCCTGAGGAGCCTGAGGGTCGTGTCGAGACCAATAAATGAGTTCGAGGTGTTGCAAGTGTTGTATCCGAGAGAGCATTTGAATGCAGTCGAAAGGTGTGATCCTACCATAGTGCGATGACAGCTCCCTAAGTTTGGGGTGTGCGGATAATGCCCCAAAACGTGGCGCATATTAGGCGGGCTGAAGTTCGGATCGTCATAATATGTGATTGGAAGAGAAGGGAGGTGGGGTGCTTCGTCTTGAAGGATTGGCCATAGTGCTGAACAGGAGGCATATAATCCTTGAAACAGGAACGTTTCCACTTCAAATCGACCTCGATGCGCAAGTCTGTGAGTGCAGGGGAACTAGTGGTTGCACATGAGCAACGTTGATTGAAGGGCAGTGCGTACCATAAAGTTTCCAAACGAGGTAGAATGTGACCCCCTAATGACAGTTCAGGCTCCATGGTATTTGATGCCGAAAGAGGCGGTCTGGATTGACATAGATATGGTGAATCCGCCTCAAGTATTTTTATATCTCGGTAGCAATGCAGTAATCATTAACACAGCATCCTAGGAGGCATTGCCGTTACTTTTCAGGACTTTATTTATTTCAACAGGAAGACTGACCTTCTTTGTTGGATCAAGCAGTTTTAGTAGGTGTGTTAGCAGCCGTGAATCATCTAACCGTTCCATAGAAGATCCAAAGCCGGGTGTGATATCGCTCAATGAATCCCAGCTAGCGCAGCCAACGTCTCTCGATTCTCGTCCGAGTCATTGATTGCTATATGATGATTTGCCCGCGAATGATAGTAGAGTTGGACAGCAAAGTCGTGGTTGCCCAACACTTGGGGCACAGGGGACCGTGTCACATATACCCAAGCAATCCCCAGCAACTTTTGGCTGGCACTAACAGCGCTAACAAAACAACACCAAAGTGAGTCGTACTAAGAGCCGACTCGGAGCCCATCGTAGGGCACATTCAAAGTCATACACTGATATACAAAATAATGTACAGAATAGACGGAAACAAACAGCTCACGACGTAATTGATTCACTTGGTCGTTATGCGTCCCTGTCAGCTCGAGCCTGCTCCCTCGCTTGTCTGGAAAGCTCATCGCTATATGCGCGGGGATTTGGTTGCTCAAACACTTCATTTATCTCCTCCAACGTAAGGTTCTTAGTTTCCACGACAAAGAAGTAGATCATCACTACTTCGAAAGCGTCCCAGATCAAGAAGATGATGTACACTATTAGATCAAAGCATCAGATATCGGACAATTACGCGTGGGGGAGGGATGATGGGCGTACCTTTCCATGTAATTTTGTCGAGCGCAATTGGAAGCCTATATGGCACATGAGATAAGGCGCCTTTCTAGAGGAAGGTGCTGGAATTACGTGACTTACGCAAACGTATTAATTAGTGAAGAAGTCTGAGTGACAATGCCAAGGAAAGCGAGACCCTTTGCCCTTGCTTCATAACTCAGGACCTCAGCAGGATAAAGTGCTTGCCTAAACGACACCACATTAACGCCAAGACCGTAGTTGAACGGAGGTAACTCACATCGGCGTCCATCCAAAAGAGAACACTACCATGAACAAGTAGACAAAGCTGATTCCCGCATTCGCGCGTACTGGGTTGCCTTCTGGATTGCTCAATAGACCAGTCACAATAGCTAGAATTGCCACAATGCTGCTCGTGGACAATAGCAGAATTCTCCTCCGACCAAATCTATCGATAATAGCCGAACCCTGTTACAATGAGGAGTTAGCGGACAACAGTGTCACTCGCGTGGATACGCACGGAGAGGGCTATGTTCCGGCACGACAGTTGCGGGTTAACTCCTTGTAGGAGGTTAGCAATGGTAATAGTAACACACCTCCGATGCTGGATGTCAACATTGAGTTATGAGTCTGCAGCAGACACCAGATCACCTACTATGAAGTCACACTATTCACGAAGTTCAGCGTAAGTTTTCGGTCCTGGGATGTGATCCCAGCGATTCCGAGTAGGACTGGAAGGAAGTAGGTAATGAGGCCATTGCCACTCAGTTGACCTGCCAATGAAAGAGAGAAATGCCATCAAAGGTCAGTCATCCGGTCTCTCCATAATTAGGGTGAAGATGTACTGACCAAATACACCTAGATCAGACAATAACATTGCGACGAACAACATGTGGCAACATGAGCTGTTTATTATCCCAGGACATGCGCATATACACACCAATAAGGATAACCATATAAGCCCGGTAACGATCCGCCCGTGTGGTGAAGAGAGGGCGGAAGTCCCACCATCTTTCTATTTGGAATGGCACGCAGACACAATAGCAGGCACCGCAGTTCCCGATGAATGATGTGCTCTGCATTGAACATAGTGCACTTACTATCGCTTCCATCGATTTCAATCTTTTCCTCAATCTCCTCCATTTCCAGCTTGACAATCGGGGAGTTTATGTCACCTGTGTTGCTGTGCAAACGGGCAAGTATCCTTCGAGCTTGGTCCGCCTTGCCAACGCTGTACAGCCATCGAGGCCTGCATGTTCCGGTAAGTATGTATACAATAACGTACTGGCGTATATTAAGGGGATTTTACTTACGATTCAGGACATAAAAAGATGAATAGTACATTGATACCAGCTGGAACGGCCTGCCGTCGACAACGATTAGAGAATCAGGAATTCCGATGAGGCGGAAATCGGAAGCGTCGATAGGACGCTACGAACTGCATCACAACTCACTTGGATATACAGCGGTAAACGCCAGGACATTTCACTAGCGAATTTCCCTGTAGCCACCATCATACCAGTTGCACTCATTTGCCCTACATAGTAGCTATTGTGGATGGAGGAATGAATAGATAGATTTACGCGGATAAATGTGGGAGGGGAACTGACAAGGAGTTTAGGAAGCCCATGTAAGCACCGCGAGAATGAGCTGGCGCCATCTCGGCCAAGTATGATTTTGCAGATGCTCCAGCGCATGATGCACCAAGACCTGTTGGGGGATAGAGAGTTGTCGATGAATTCA
Source organism: Volvariella volvacea V23 (assembly GCA_000349905.1). Lineage (NCBI taxonomy): Eukaryota > Fungi > Basidiomycota > Agaricomycetes > Agaricales > Pluteaceae > Volvariella > Volvariella volvacea. The sequence goes on from KB722753.1 coordinate 129,304, forward strand.
GATGATGCAAGATAGGAGTGACGCCGTGCTCTCGGAATCGCAACGAGGGAGCATGAACTTATGCGCGAGGGAGGACGTACCAGTAAGAAAGCGACCTCCGAGGAACGTTCCTTTGGCCTTTGCGGTAGCTGTTATAACTGCTCCCACGCTGGTGCACGAGTGGTGCAATTCAGGAAGGAGCATCCGCCATTGTGAGTTTCAGCGGAGAAACAGATCCAAAAACATGCACATACATTAGAACGGCATTACCAAAGAACATCGAAAATCGACGACCAAATCTGTCGGGGAAATATGCTATAAAAATGCAGTCTGTCACAGGAGAAATGCATAGTGAGCAGAATACCCCACCTGCAGGAATAATACCACTATGGTAATAGACGTATTATTACCACCACATCAAATAACAAGAACGATCATCCTCACCATATGGAACCGCTACGAGGGCATTAGCGCATCATGTCATATAGCACTAAAGGAAGCCATACATTGTGAATATGCCAAACACAATCCTTTATTTCGCAAGTGAATTGAGGTCGTGTAGCCATAAGCAAGAGTAACCCACGAAGTCCTGCTTCCGACGCCGGTCATATTAAAATAATCTTGGTATTGCTTCATGGCATTGATACCTCCCATGACCTTCAGAAATTAGCAAATTCATTGTGAGAATATGAACTTTCCGAGGAGCATCAATATTTCTTTCACATACAGTACTATCAAAACCACTATCGCCAGAACAACAACACACGACCAACGTGATAAGATACATCTGCCCAGGCCTCGCGTTAAATATGATGCCTAGAACTAGTGATTACGGCTCACCTGGATGGCTCGTAAACTCCACCGACCTACGCCAGGATCAACCTCCAAGGCCGCCTTAAGCGCGGCTTGTCTCTCCAAAGGCGACTTGGGGGGCGACTTGCGAATAGGGACATCGATATGCGTAATTTCGGCCTCCGCCTTATCAAAGGAGGAATTGCTGTGCCTATCTGGATGTGATCTGGCCATTAGAAGCCAAGTAACTTATTGGCAGGGGAAGTAGCAATCTTTCGCAAGTGGGAGGTCCAATACATTTTCCGTCGTTGAGTTAGACTTCTTTATACACGGATATTTCATCGGCGCAACCTCTCTGCCAAGAAACTAGTACAGCGCCCACCTAGCACTTTTCAAGAGGCCTCCATAGAAATGCAAAAGGTTAGCGATAGGTATGTAAGGGCTAATGTGAAAAACATACGCTTCTTCGAACGTTGCTGGCCGCGAGGCATTTACTACCTGGTCAGGTGGCAGAAATAATCATTTCGAACGCGTCAAGTGCTCAAAGTGGGGTGATTGAGGCCGACGAAAGACCGCGGAGCGGATATCTCCAACCGTGGCCCGCCATATGCCTAGTTTGTGTTGAAAACTCAACGACCCGCAGGAAGAGATGAACCCATGGTGTCCAGTCAATGTGCTCCGAGATGGTCACACGAGCCAATATCCTAGTTGACGAGTTGGGGAAGTGCATTTGCAGCAGTGCTAGCATGGTGCAAGAAGTAGGTTCTGTCAAGCAGCATGAAGAAGCGCTGATAGAAGGAGATGGCAAGATGGAGCTTCTTGCTTCCCCGGTTGTGCACGGTCCGGGTTTAATTGTTCTGCCAGCTCTCATCCAGCACATACCACCTTTCCAGCGCCAAGGATAACCTCGTAGACACCATGGACCAGGAGTTGCGTGTACCAGAGAGCAACCGCGGTGAGGAGTCGATTATAGTCGATGAAGAGTGGGCCAGGGAAAAGGTATCAGCCGCCAGATGCCGTGTATTTTGTGCACAAGACCACAAAACCAGGCCCGAAGTCAGCAAATATGGCCTGTCGGAGATGCGATCCTCAAGAAGATCATCGAAGGCGGTCAGAAATACACACTCGTGAGGGTCAGCAAGGGACAAGTGCATTTTTAGCCGGCGACGATAGCTGGAGGAGGACGTGTTGGTGGATGGATGGGCAGGTTGACTCTTCCGGATCACGTCATGTCAATCGCCGGATTTGGGTGGCAGGGCCAGGTGAATAGACCAATGAGGGTGAGAATTTGTGGTAGTGTGCCACTAAATCCCACATCGTCGACATCCCTATCGAGCTCATCCCGCGAACAAAATTGGTCTGCTCAGAGACGTCTCTTGCTGATAATTGTGCATGACAGGTCCGTATGACAAGTAAACCTAGTTGAACAAATTGCCGGGGAGTAAGGCGCCCGAGAGCAAAAACACGGGGGTTTTCTTATCGAGGGGACGAGCCACAAGGCGGATGGTTCGGACGTCAAGAATTCGTCAGGAATGAGGTGCGTGTCCCAGCCCATTGAGGGAGTGACATCGAGATTTCAGAGCCTGGGAGGGTTTGACCACAAAGGACCGCTAGACGACGAACGTGCGTCGGCTACGTGGCTCCTACAGTATACAACCCTGAAGGTAAATGGGGTCGGGGAACAAACTGGCCTTCCTGAAATGGAGTCAAAAAACCGGAACAAGGCATGGCTGGCGCAAAAAAATATGAAATCGTGGAGACTGTGATATACGATGAGCTCAGAGTCGGTGCTGACTGTACCGGAGACGGGACTGGCTCCATTCCAGGGGGCATGCATTGCCATCTCGTCATTTGTTGAGCGCGACATGAGCTGGTCGCTCACGGCATAACGTCGGCATGACTGTCACTGTCACAGCCTTATACCTCGTCGGGAGGAACAAATTTCATCTCAGCCCGCAAACCCACCATCATTAGAGGTCCAATCACTCCTTGCTTATTCCTCCTCGAACCCAGATATACTGCTTTCAGTCGTTTCTAGGCTCTTCTGATCTCCTCTGGGCATACCCTCCCAAATTCTATCCATTTACTATTAAAACACCGCATCAGGATCTTGTCTGTGGCTATTCATATCTATTACGCCGGACATCGTTACGGTGAGTCCTTTTTGATTGCCCTAGGAAAATTATTTCCCCTCGCTAACTATAAGTACCTCTTCCCCAGCTCCTTGGTCCCGTCTTTAGAATCTCTACCCACAAAGTCTCCCAACTGACATGGCTGACTACCCCTCTTACAATCACAGCACAATACAGGTACCTATCCCTACCCCTTTGGCACCTTCCTTGACCGCTTATCACCCACCGTTTTTACAGACTGCTTACCCCACTAGCCCATCATCTTCAGCTAGATCTCGACGTAGAACACTATCCCTAATATCAACTTTTTCTTCCACCTCGTCCAATGCCCCTCTAGACATCTCAAAGACTACTCCTTCAGTCGTCTTGACCGTACGGCCGGAGAGATATGACGCCATGGGTTCTTTTGCGCCCACTGCATCTGCCACCGCATCACTGCGATACCTCGTCAGCTCCAAGTCCCGCAGAAAACAGCTGAAGCCACTGTGGCTCGATACCACAGATACCCCCTCACCGTCAGGTCCACCCTCTCCCATCATCCCTTCTATTAGCCGTACTGCGTCTCCGCCCTACGTCATCTCACCTTCTCCATCACACGCTAATCTACCTCCAGCAGAAGCTTCCGATTATCAACGAAGCTCAGGAGGTATGAATCCTATCCTCGCCAGTCTAGAACGGAAATCCAAACTCTGTGCCAATCAAGTCCAATGTGCTACTTGCAAAAAGTGGGGTAGAGACTACCCTCGCTGTGGCAAATGTAATCTAATGTGGTGCTCTCGTGAATGCCGCCTTGTCGGTGGCAAGCGACACGTCTGTCAGTCACCGGCAGCCTAGAGGCTTGTGTCTTTTGTATATTGTTATCTCCTTATTCCTTGGTCTGTTCCTTGCTTTGTGTCACTCTTAGCTTTAGTTTTCCAACGCATATATTGGGTTAATTTGTTGTATGTCTGTTCATCACATATGCATGTCCTATCTCGGAGTAGATATTCAGTGTAGTACTTTGGGACTCATGAGAATTTGATCTTTTTGCCTTGACCTGGAAGAATCGTGGCGCCCTCCTTCTCCTTGAGCTTCCTCTTCGCCTCCCATGACGGGTGGAGCGGCTTATCCTCCTTCGTCCTGTCCCGACTTGGATGCCGGGCCCTACCTAGGTCCGAAGATTGATGGTGATGACTTGGCAAGGTATGAGCGTTCATATCTCTTCCAGCACTAGGGCCGCCTGAATTTCTTTTAGGCGCACCCGCATCAGCTCCGCGTTTCGATGATCGTGGACGTATCTGTTGTCTTTCTAGAGCCTCCTTTTTCTTATGGTTTGCGTGTTTGCCGTACTTCTTTTCCCAAATGCTAATCAACAGTTAGGGCCCCAACGGAGACAGCGTTGGTGGAGCAGGGATGACTCACGCGCGCCTGGCTCGCTGCCCGCGTCTGTTCTTTTTAGTTCCCAGGTCTGCGAACTTAGCCTCGCTCTCGCTCCACTCAGATTCCGAATCGCCTCGGACGAAACCAACAGCGAGCGATGGCAGGAAGGTCGATTGACTATTTGGCGTCGAAGAGGATACCTTGGTCTTGAGGGCGGGTGGTGCGGGCTTTCGGGGAGAACCAGTCGGCCGAACGCTACCCCTTTGAATGTGGTCAGCTGAACCATCATCTGAATTCTCTTCGTCCGTGCCTTCTTCTCCTTGATTGTCGCTCTCGTCACCACCACCCTTCCCGCTGAATTCCTCCTGTCCGCTCAGGACCGAACCAGACTCCCACCCAGAATCATCCATTGGAGCGTTTAGGTCACCCTCATCCACAGTGCCAGACTCCCACCCAGCTTCATCCACTTCATTTTCACTCAACTCATTTGTCCGGATATCGCCCTTGTCTCTGTCGTCATCCTCGTCGAAATGACTTTCGGTGGCTTTCAGCTTTTTGCTCTTCTCCGGTCGTTCATCTGCGACAACAGCATCCATGTCGGGGTCTCTTCCGGATTTCGGCTGTATTAGATGTCGTAAAGACTCGAGCACCTTCGTAACTTCCGATGCCAGTGTTTTAGAACTCAATAGACGTGCATTCACTTTGGCTTCAGGGGTTCCAGCCGTAGTAGCCTCGACGACATCAACAAGCTCGAGCGAGATAGCATGCTTGACGTGTTCATTTACACCCAGGATTTTATCTTTGCTGAGCTTTGTTTGCAGGGCGCTAGTTGCAACTTTATCGTGTGAAATTCCCTGTAAAATGGCGCAGGAAAACCGTGAATACGAGATGAAGGGGGTATTAGTGTGTCAGAATAAGGGGCAGGGGTACCTTGAGAATATCGAGCTGTAGTTCAAGCTCTTTAATTTCCTGCGTGTTCGCATCATTCTTCCTAGATGAGGTCAGTACAGTCGTCATACGGGAGGGATGAAAACGGTCACCAGAACCTCCACGTACCGAAGGCCCTTGAGCTTCTTCACCACTTTCTGTGTTTCAAAGGTTTTTGCCTTCCTGGCTGCCTGCTTGACCTCCCTCACTCCATGATGCTGACAGCCGTGAATGTTCGGTGGTCATTATATGGACAGAAAGGAGAGCTTTTCGCGGAGCATACGCACTAGTTTACCGCGAATTTTAGATGCCAAGTCCTGGCGTCGAGGATAAGAACGGGGGTGTGATTAATGGCAAGAGCAATCGAGGTAAGGTACCTCTTTTGGTGGCTCAAAACGCTTCCTTTTGACCCCACGTTTCGCAGTGCTATCCATGGGGGTTCGTGAGCAGTAGTGCTGCGATGAAGAGGAGTGTTAGTGGATATATGTGGAGGAGCTTGAGGCAACCTGAAAAGTGTTGTCCACGGCCAGCTGCTGATTAGCTAAGCGCCTCACCTCGGTGGGCCGGTAATCAGCGCGCTCTCCCCATCAGTCGCCTACATACCTCACTTTTGACCCCGAACACGTCGTCGTGTCCTTTCATATCCATGAGTGACGAGCCTGTTGAGACTAAGCTATTCGCAGGATTTGAACGACGTGACGACCTCTTGAAGGTTCAACAAACCCTCCTCAATCTGGATCTTTATCGCGATCCGGAGGAAGAGGAAGAACATCGCGAAACTGGGTTGCTGCAACAGTTTTACATTATCGTGAATCTCTGTCGTTTTCTCCCCTTCTAGAGCTTATATATTGCTAGTATAGATTGACGATTACCAGGAACAGCCATATCTCCTAGATCCCTACCTTGAAGAGTTGCTCTCGCCCGTGGTCAATACTCTCAAAGACCATGCAAAGTCATATCTTGCAGACCCATCACGGACGTACTCTTCACGCAGGATTGGACGACTTTCATTTCTGCTATACAGCTATGTTAAGTTCCGTGGATACAAAGCCATCAGTCGGTTTTCTTTGCGATCTCTTACACGTTGTGACTAACCTGAGTAGTTAGGTACTTTCCTCACGAGATTGCCGACTTGTCCATTGTTCTTGGATACGCGTTGCTTCCGCAGGGAGCAGTACAAGACCCTTTTCAATGGGCGATACGTTATGAGATCTTGACCTGGCTCTCACTCATCTCCATGATTCCTTTCGATCTTGCACAGTTTGACGAGGCGGAGAGTGTTGGTAAGACTGCTGACTCACTTGAAGAGGTTGGAAAACGCTATCTGGGACAATCTGGTTTGGATAGGCAAGGTGCTGCCATTTTGCTTTCCCGCCTGTACATGAGGTGTGTGGAAGTCTACACCTCGAAATGAAGTGCCTAACCAGTGGTTCGGCGTTGTACAGAAAGGATACCGCCGCTCGTTTCGAGAAATTTTTGGGGTGGGCAATTCAGCAAATAGAAACCTCTTTGGATGTCTTCATGGTCAGTTGTTGAAGCCCTTCACCCCTAACTCTGGAATAGCCCCTGAGCACATGATCGCTCCCCTCCCCGATTAGTGCATGGGCATTCTTCAGACGCTTTGCGAAGTTGTGAAGTCAGGCTCGGTGGACCAAGTTGCGGCTAGCACCAACACCCTATTCGCCATCGGATCCTTGCTCGACTCGAACGAGAAGCTCTCTTTTAACACGGTGATCCGAAAACTGAGAACAAAATTAGTCGCCCGGATCGCAATACGATCTCTCCCAGCCAGGATTGGCATAAATCGTAGAAAAGGTTCGGTTCCCGGCTCGGTGTAGACATGTGCATTCGTAAACACCGAGCTTTTTGCAAGGTCGCACCCTCTCCGGCGTGGACACGGGTTTGAACCCAACAGTTTCAGATGAAGATATTGATGTCCCTGAAATTGTAGAAACTGTTTTGGAGCAGCTCTTCAAAGATCTTCAAGACAAGGTAGTTCCCATCACTTTTCCTTTTCTGACTCCTTAAGACTACGTTTGATTGTATCTATAATTCCAGGACACTGCAGTGCGCTGGTCAGCAGCGAAAGGTATTGGACGGATCGCAGACAGGTTGCCTTCAGATTTTGCAGCCCAAGTCGTGGAAACAGTCCTGTCCTTGTTTTCTATACACTCGGTTGCCGGAGCCAGGCTTTACGACCTACCTGCAACAGCAGAGGGCACTTGGCATGGTGCGTGTCTTGCATGCGCGGAACTCGCGCGACGGAGTGTGCTACCATCGGACAAGCTCCCTGAATTGATTGAGTGGTTGTCGAAGGTAAGGGGTGTTGCGAATCGGAAGCATTGAGTCCTCGAGGCTTATATGGGCTTCCTCCAATAAGGCGCTGTACTTTGATTTGCGTAAAGGAGCACACTCAATTGGGTCGAATGTCCGTGACGCCGCTGCTTATGTGTTATGGGCGCTCGCTAGGACTTTTGACCACTCTGGGCTGCGTGTTCATGCAAATGACCTCGCTCGCCGGCTTGTTACGGTTGCTTTGTATGACCGTGAGATTCACATTCGCCGAGCGGCCAGCGCCGCATTTCAAGAACATGTTGGTCGCACCGTGAGTACTCTTGCATAGAATAATAAGAAAGGCCAGTTTGGTCTTACCCAGGTAATACAAATGTCCAGGGATTCTTCCCACACGGGATAGATGTGCTCCGAAAGACAGATTTCTATGCCGTCAGCATCAGGAAAAACTCCTTCTTGGTGGCTGCACCTCAAATAGCAGAGTGAGTGCAACCCTCCTTATTCCTCATGTGAGATGGAATCCGGGATTGACCTATATGCGTGGCAGGTATCTTGAATATCGGTCATTCTTGTTCGATCACCTACTGGATGTGACCATTCGGCACTGGGATGGGTCGATGCGGCAGTTAGGTTCCCAGTCTCTGAGGTTCATTTGCCAATCGGATATTGGCGTACTGGGACCGCAGGCAATAGCAAGAGCCGTACGTCGTGTCGGATTACGCTGATGTGGGATAGCCCTTTTTACGTTGTATGACAGGATAAATTGCTCGATTCCATGGACGTGACTGATACACACGGGGCGATATTGGCATTGACGGAGATCGCGATAGCATATAGAAGCTGCGAGCCTGCAGAAACTGTTGAGACACACCTGCGCTCAGTGAGTCTAGAATTTAATATTCTGCTGTTCACCACGCCAACCTTAATAACCAGGTTTATGGACACCTTGCCCGAATACCCCAAGAAGTGCTATTTAGTCCTCGTAACGACATTGTTACGGGGGCTGCGTGTCGATTGTTGGCCAGCACTATCACCCTTGCTGAGATTGAACTAGATCAACAATCATCGTTTTCTGATTGGAAGCGACTCATTGATTTTGGGTTGAAACATAGGAGTGTCACCGCTCAAGATGAGGCAGCTTACGCGTTGGGCACGATCAGTGGGCTTGTGGATTGCTCCGACATTATTACCAGATAAGTGGTCTTGGTACTCCACATCGAGCTCCCCTCGCTCATGATCATCTCCCGAACACATTAATTCGTGAACTCCCCGTAGGGTCATCCTTCGTTCAGCCTGCCCTGGGCAAGTTGCTGGGTGCTATCGATTACGCTGCACATCCGGAATGCCTTGAAGCTACCTTGTGGACCATACGGCAATCGGTTGGACCCTCCGTGCGCTCGCATTGTTGATTCAATAGAAACTTTCATAGACTGATATCTCGTTTAGAGCAAGATGAAATCGAACGTTGAAGCAAAGAGAAACTGCTACTCTGCAATTGCCCAGATCGTGGAAAACGTTGCCCCTTCCATTTCAACACGTGTGTTGGTCTGTTCATTGGCGTGTTAATCAACTCACCCAATTGTGACGTCCAGTCATACCACTAGACATGATGACCGCATTGTATGATGCATTGCTACTTGGCCTCGATGACTACACCAGTGACCAACGAGGAGATGTGGGGTCATGGATTAGGATAGCTTCAATTCAAGGGCTTACACGGGTGTCAGAAATGCTGTTGTCTCGTGCAGGAGAGATCCCGAATTTCGAAAGCTACCTTCCTCCTGTCAAATTCCATGACGCCATCAGTGGGATTCTCAAACAGGGCGTAGAGCGCCTGGACAACGTTCGCCAGGAGGCTGGAAACTGCATCTTACGCTTATTGAAGTTGCCATCCGCAACCGTTAATGGTCCAGAACGCTGGAGTCTTCCTGGCTCAGAGGAGTTGAACGCACTGTATGACCAGTAAGTCTTATATCGTACTTCAAGGATCAAGTCAAGTCAAACACGTGTTGGTGTAGTGAGTCTGGGGAGGTTAGCTGGAATGACGGGCGGTGGTTATTCCCGCGAGCTGTTCGACTGCTGAACGTGCCTCATTATCGAAAAGCAGTCCTAAATGGGATAGTATTCAGTCTAGGAAGCAAATCAGAGAGCGTTGTAAGCATCTCATTCATCCTCCATAATGACGTCTAGATTTAATGCTCATCAATGACGCAGCAACGGCCCGTGGCTGAAAGCCTTGCGTCCTACGTTCAGTCCATCCCAATTAGTGAACCTCGGGGTGATGGTGCACCTACAGTGAAAGATTTGGTTACAGAGCTTTTGACCACAGCCAATGCGAATGCCAGCTCAAACAATGTTGTCATACCCATCTTGCAGGCCTTGAATGTGTTGTTGGATACGGACGCTTTGCGGGAGCTTTCTGAAAGTCCAGGTGGGACTGAACTGTGAGCTTCCCCGTAGTCATAGGAGGAGTCTGGACTAACTATACTGCCTAGCCTAGCGGAAGCCCTTTCCCTATCTACTCGAAGTATGTCACGAATTAAGAGTGTACAGAGGATACGTGAATCAATGAAAGTGTGAGTATCGGTCAACTTCATCTGAGTAATGCGCCTGACTACAATTATCTATAGGGCACTTGCGCTTCTGGCTCTCCCAGCGATGTTTAAGCCCAGTGCCCAGAAGCTGCCAGTTTTCCTGGCTCATCAATTTCCCAGTGTATGCCTCATTGACTTTGGTTAGCTGAGGTCTGGCAGCTCACTTATACGTCAATTAGGTCCGATCGGAAACTGCAGAACACCTGTACCTCACGTTACAAGGCACGGAGCTTGAGAACGAAACAGACGATGTGGAGGGGGTGCTATTAGAGACGGAATGGTCAGTTCCCCGATTAGGAGGTCACCTAATCAAGCTCATGTTCCTTTGTCCTTTAGGTCCTCTAACAATCTTGAAGTTAGTACTCATGCAGCACGTCGTGTAGTTCAGTTACTTGTGGATGAGGAGTGACCCTGAAGTAATATTTATATACGTACTTGAGCTGCTATTCCTCGTAATCGGGGTGCTTGCCTGAGTCTGATCGTGGGAAATGAGATCACTCCCGTTCTAAGGTTGGTCGCGCATCGTGCTGCCGCTCCCTACCTCTAGCTCGCGGACGACGACGTCAGAAAGACACTCAATATTGAGAAATACCTACAGCTTCATGGCAGCAGACCCTCGAATCAGTGATCAACTACTGGCAGGTATCAATGCCGCTGCTGTAACCAAAGAATACCGCGTCCAACCCCACCTCGGTGAATTCAGCAAGCACTCTATCGCGGTCGCCTTTCTTACTTTCATTCAATAGACTATCGGACTGTTTCAGCTATCAATGGGTGAGCTTTTGTGCAATCAGCTGGTGGCAACGGTTTGCAATAATACCGATTGACAGACCTCTCGTCGTGTTGGACAACGTCAAGGTAAATACCAGCTTTCTTGAGCTTCACCCTTCGCGTGCACCCTTTTGGAGAAGCTGACAAGCATCCGATCCAAAGTTCCCTTCGTATAATGAAATCGTTCAGCTTACATTGCCAGACGGCACGAAGCGTGGTGGACAAGTACTAGAAGTACAGGGGAAGAAGGCGATCGTGCAGGTTTTCGAGGGGACATCTGGCGTTGATGTTAAGGCTACTCATGTCGAATTCACGGGGAGTAGTATGAAGCTGCCAGTGGCAGAGGATATGCTTGGTCGAATCTTCAACGGGTCGGGTAACCCTATTGATCATGGGCCGAAGGTGTTTGCAGAAGATTATCTGGATATCAATGGTATGCTTAATCGCTATCTTCTCCGTTTGCTATGCGCAGTTATAATGATGCGACTTCGTGAAACCAACAGGTTCTCCAATTAATCCTTACTCTCGTATATACCCCGAAGAGATGATTCAAACGGGTATTTCAACAATTGACGTGATGAACTCTATAGCTCGTGGTCAGAAGATCCCGATTTTCTCGGCTGCTGGTCTACCGCACAACGAGGCATGGATTAGGTTTTCCTTTATTAAGGGCGCGAGGCTGTATCGTTGAGGACAGCTTACTAACGTGAGGGTGCCCCCAGATTGCCGCCCAAATTGTCCGTCAGTCTGGTCTCGTAAAGCGACCGACAAAGGATGTGCACGATGGTCACGAAGACAACTTCTCTGTTGTGTTTGCTGCTATGGGTGTAAACATGGAGACCGCACGATTCTTCAAGGAAGACTTCGAATCAAACGGTAGTCTTGATCGAGTGACGCTGTTCCTTAACCTTGCGAACGATCCTACAATTGAACGCATCATCACACCCCGCCTGGCACTGACGACGGCCGAGTATTACGCTTACCAGCTCGAGAAGCACGTTCTGGTCATCTTGACGGACATGTCCTCGTATGCGGATGCACTTCGGGAGGTAATTAAGCTATGACTCTCAAACTTGGATGTCACATTGACGATCCGATCAGGTATCAGCCGCTCGGGAAGAAGTGCCAGGACGCCGTGGATTCCCTGGATACATGTACACTGACCTGTCGACTATCTATGAGCGCGCAGGGCGAGTACAAGGCCGAAATGGTTCCATCACTCAGATTCCTATCCTCACGATGCCTAATGATGGTACGACTTTACTCACTCTGAACCAAGCGCCTAGATGGGTCGATGCTAATTACGATAATTAGATATTACGCATCCTATTCCTGACTTAACTGGTTACATCACGGAGGGTCAAATTTTCGTCGACAGGCAATTGCACAATCGCCAAATTTATCCCCCAATTAATGTGCTTCCCTCCCTATCACGTCTTATGAAGAGTGCTATTGGTGAGAAACTCACCAGGAAGGACCATGCGGATGTGTCCAACCAACTGGTAAGGGTGCCACCACATGTCGGACCATCTGAGCTTAATAATCTATGCCCCAAAGTATGCCAAGTACGCTATCGGTCGTGATGCCGCAGCAATGAAGGCTGTCGTTGGTGAGGAGGCGTTGTCAGCTGAAGACAAGTTGGCATTGGAATTCCTCGATAAGTTCGAGCGTCAGTTCGTGGGTCAGGGTGCGTACCATTCTTTTCATACCCCATAATAAATTTTCCTTGACCACTTCATTTCACTCAACAGGAGCATATGAATCACGGACGATTTTCGATTCCCTTGATCTGGCATGGTCCCTTCTTCGTATCTTCCCCAAGGAGCAGCTTAACAGAATCAACCCCAAGATTATTGCAGAATTCTATGGCCGTAAGCCGACAAAGAAAGCACCGACAGAGGAGGCCGACAAAACCGACAAACTCATTGATGCTGAATAGAATTATTGCTATGTTATTATATGCGTTGACTGTGCTGGTTCTCACCTTCATCCCTTTCCCGTTATGCGGTACAGCCAGCATATCGTACTTTTCCAACTTAGCAAACCACTTGTACCACCGCCGCACACGTGATAAAGCTGCACCCCATGAAAGAGTTGACTACTCCTTTGATATCGGAAAACCAGGGGGCGAATGAGAATGAATGAATTGACCTTTCATGTGAGTCCATGTGGGTATAGTGCTATGCAGGTGTTCTCCCGTGCGCCATGCCTTCCTTAGCGAGGTGTGCCGCAACATCGTTGCCGTTTGGCAGCTACTGCAAAGTTATTGCCTCTGCCATGGTGCTGTAGCAATTATAAATAGTCGGAAGACGAGTGGGGGCTTGAAGCCTCAAACAGGGTCCCGGGGTGTACATGTCTGATTCATAACTGTAACTCCTCCTTTAATCTCTGCATACTGAGTAAAGAAGGATATATCCTACTTTGGAGATATGGGTGTTAAGTGGCTGCGCCGTGGCTCCAGCTCCCGTTACAACCCGTTCAAATCGAATTAAGCTCATATGCGGGTGGTGAACGGCATATAGCGGTGCAATATGGGGGCTTTCCGAACTTGGAATGGGGGGCTTGTGCCACCGGGAGTGACTGACATGGGGCTAGCATAGCCCTCTTTGGTGTAGTAACCTTTTGCGTTCAAGTTAACTGCGCGCGTAGACTACAACCAGTTAGGTGTGATCCTATGACTCGGAATGAAATGAACAACGCCCACTGTTGCTTACACTGCAACAAAGCAAAACCCATTAAGTTAACATTAACGTTAAAAGGCACTCAAGACAAAGAAAGCGCAAAGGTGGCTAGTAAGCAAACGTGCATATACATAGAGGACGGACCTCGGGCTTGGTCAAGCTTTTGCTGTAGGCTGCCCCTTGCTAAGTTGACATTTGTGACAGCCACCTTGGTAAGCGTTCACGTACGAGGCTCCCAGGATGAAAGTATAGGCATGGGTCGACGTCGAAAAAGGAAGGCCCTAAGTCATTGAAGGCTTGCACGCACTTCATAGCTTTGTTGGCAATTATAGTAGAGCTACTAGTTAGTACCCGGAAACGCCATACCAGTGAAGGGAGCCGGAAAATTGATAATTCTGGGTTAATTTAACCTGGTAGTTGGCATTGATGGTTTGGGTAGAGTACATACCGCGTGCCATATGGTTCCAGGCGATGATGCGTCCATGGTGGAGGAGGGTGTTAACTGCGAAAGAAGGTAGGTCTAGATCCAGTACCGCGCTGATAAGACCCTACCAATTATTGAGGGAACCCGTTTCATCCGCAGTCCGAGTACTTGGACAAGAGTGAATGCTATTTGTGGCGGAGTAGTAATTGAGCTCTCCCAGCTCACATTTGGTTATGGATGTTTCGGTTTTTCTCTTCTCCTCTTCGCTAAGGTGACGTGCTTGATGCGGCGTAGGACCACGAGTGTGCTGCAGGGTACAATTGGGAGGGCTCTTTCTTTTTTCAGATATGTTTTTGATATGAAGTTCCAGGTTCAAGCGTCGCAGTTTTGTCGTTCATTCGCATGGAACGTAAACGTGTACCGCTTATATCGCTGTTATGAGGAATCGAGGCCTCAGGCTTGCATATAGAATGCCATAAAGCCAACTGGTCGAACTCGGGCTATCAGGACGTACAGTACATGTGGCCACGTAGTGGCATTCTATATCCAAATCTGCTACCCTCGAACCTCTTGGTGTGGGTTTTTTGTTCACGCATGAGCCCTAGCCCTATTCAATTGTTCGACGTTTGGGACTTGGTGCGGCAATAAAGGGTTGAGAGAATAGCCATAATGCTGTTATTGAGATAATTCTTAGAACATGATGACAACGATTGCAAACTTTTTTTTTCCATATCTTGCCTGAGGCTCGAGGCAGTCAGGTTGATAGCTTGGAAGCACCAATTGATGATGGAGGCCATCCATCACAATCTGACTCGCACCCTCATTTTGATTGATCGTGCTACGCATTGGTCCTGAACAAGTCTTGAGTGCCCATTTTGACTTTTTTGTTGAACTCACTGCTATGTATGCCGAACCCTTTTGTATTGGTGTACTGTTCAGTCCACGGCACCCACATGATATCAAGGGCGGGTGGGGAAAAATGATCGTTTCACGCTCTACGTGTGTATTCGTTGCATCATGGGTAGTTGTACGGTAGCGAAGGGAGTAAGTGCATGTTTGAGAAGTTAATCAAAGGAAGTAAAAGTGAATGACGCCTTATATCCAGAGCGGAGGGTTACCAGAGTAGTTGATAGGTTCAACTGCTGTCACAATGCACCTCCCATGTACAGGTTCACGGGTATCGGGGGTACGCGGTTAGGGTGGAGCTTTTCGTGGTACTTAGACCTACCAAATGAAAGAGCTCACCGCCTGTCCCAAAGGATTGCGTACTCACTATCGGGATCACAGCAACTCCCACTGTTTGTAAAAGATCTTATCCACATGTTGTGGATTCAGTTATATATCACAATCCCTGATATACACAATTACATAGGGTAGGATGCAACCGAGGTACATTTTGCAAACACCGGTCCGTAGAAGACGGAATAGGTGGCCCCGGTAAATGTAATCTCAAGTGGGGATTACTAGATGTTGTAGTCAACAACGGACATGTGGGTGCGCGTAGAGTTATATGTTCCGTGCAAGCGTGTGGGGTCGGTGGAGACGCTTTGGTCAAAGGGGGTATGCAATTGAACAAGCGAGAAAGACGGTCCGAAGATATTACACAGAGACCGCCGTGGATTTTGTGTTTTATCACCATTGGCCTTTGACAAATGACACAACATTAATCACATCAAATTGAAGCATTATAGATACATGTCCGAGACGCTGAGACGAGATTTTAATGTTGCCAAAGATTTTGATGGTTGTGTCAATGCAGGGAACATACAGAACATTATTAGTTTATTCCTGCCTCCGCCACTCTCACACCCTCATGCCTTGTATATATACGACCCAGGTGGTCTCCCGATGTGTTCTGGTACGCAATTGAATTCCTCTAGGCAGCCGCATGCACGTGGCGACTTCTTTTCCCTCCTTCCGTTTCATTTTCTATTCGCAAGTGTTGATGACCGAATAGATCTAAAAAAAAAAAAAAAAAAAAAAGTAGTTGATGACGTTGGGCATAGTGGCTGGGTGGCGACAGAGTGGAGTTCTTTTCTATACCTGCAGACGCGTGCCGAAGACGCGCGAGAATTTCAATAATAATGGAGTGATTCCTGACCTGAGATTACAGGACATTCGGTAGAAGCACTTCCCGACGAGCGATGAGGGAATGGTGAGGGTTAGAATAGGACAGTGTACCCTCCGAACCTGTGGCGGGGGTGGGACGACTAGCAAATAGCTTGGGAGGATGCTTCCAATTTAAACACGACGAAGTAGGGCACTGCTACGATAGTAGAAACAGTAAATTTTGAAAGGACTGAAAATGGTACTCAGTACGCTACCAGCCCTGTCGATGATCCGCAGTGGGCCAGATGTGTACGCATGCGGTTTTGGTGATGCCAAACGGGAGCGATGAAGATTTCTGGGTTCACAGCCGAGATATACTGAGATGAAATGCAGGGATACGATGCAGGGTGAGAGTTGCTTACATCAAGAAGGGAGATAGAGGAAGCTGGCCTCGGCATCGGTAACAAGTCCTGCTGTTTCTGCGATCGTTAACCTCGGATTTGTAGGACATGGTTGCAATTGACCGGGGCGTGGATTACTTGCGACATGCAGGCTGGGTGTGTGCGAATCCAATGACATTTGGATTCATCTCTATGCAAAGGACCCCTCTGTTGCCACTGCTCATTGAACCCGAGCTGATGGCGTGTACAAAAGCAAGAGATACAGAGAAAGCTGGTGAGATAAATATGGCTAGGACTAGAGTATGAAAGTTTCATTTAAGAATGGCCAGTGAAGCAAGACCATGACGGGGTGATCTAAGTTCATTGATTGGTACTCGCTCGTCGGACGTGATGGATTGCGACTGCAAATGAGATCGCTATCTGTTGGCGCAGTGGCAGAACAGATCTTGGATTGGGAATGGTGATCGGGTTCCTTGAATCTTACTTTGCCAGGACAAGACAACCCAACCGGGAAGGGTGCCATAGCCACCTATTTTTGATTCCGATGGAAATTGTAAATGATGGCTTGTCGAGCGAGGGTACGCATGCAGATAGTTCCCGCTTCACTAATTTCTCCGCAGGATATGAATTTTTTCACACCTGGCACGCATCCTGCGGCGCAAGAAGACCGGTCGCAGGGGGCACTGGCGACGCCTGCAAGGCTCGCATGGATCAGACAATATGGTGGAGAGATAAAAAGGAGAGAGCAATGGTTGGATTGGTCTGAGTCGGAGCTGCCACGTTCATTTCCGTTCCCATTGTGGGGGGTGTGACAGGGATAAAGGAGTGTGACGTATGGGAGAGCGGAGCCGGGGGTGTGACAGATTAATATAGGGTAATTGATATTGGGATTGGATTTTTTTGTATCGCAATGTGTTCTTCATCCTGACACACGGCTGGCCCCTTACTACTTATATAACACCCACCACTAATTCCTGCCCTTTCCTTCTTTCCGTCCGACGGGTGTCTCGTCTCAACTCATGGATGACATTGCTCACGAACTCCCTTTCAACATCAACCACCGCAAGCGAAAGGCTTCCCCGGACGACCACACCGACCCCCCTGCCCACAGTGATTCCCCTCGTCCGGTGCCCCCAGAGGCAATTCGCGTAGACACCAGCGTCGCCGTTCCACCCACAAACGCCCCAAGACAGCCCTGGCTAGCTCCTGACTCGGATAATGCGATGTGGCCGTCCCCAACGTCCCCCCAGGTCTCCAGCCCGCTCTCGTCCCAAGTTTTCTCCTCTCTCTCCGGAAAACCCTCCAAGCGACCCAGACTCGACAAGCACCAGTCTGTTCCTTCTTCTCCCGTTGGCAAGCGTCTCCACAAGAAGCCCCCATCCGTAAAGCCCAAACCCCCACCCACAGCACGTCTGGGGAGTGATTTGGAGGACATTGGCATTATACCCCAAGCAGAGCCTGGTCCCTCAAGCGGTTCTCTCCTTAATCTCCGCGAAGCAGTCCTTACACAGTCTATTGACGACGCATTGCCCTCTTCCACTCCATTCGATATTAATTCCGCGCATATACCCCCGTTACAACCTCTCATTAACCGACAAACTCTGAAGGAGCTTGATTTAGATTCTATCCTCCGTAACCCCCAACTCCGTGCGTTGTCATATGTCATGTCTTTCGCCGCACTACTTATCTTGGATTCCTAGGCCATGACATTCTTTTTGACCCGGGCCTCCAATTCCGTCCTACCTCAAGCCGGCGGAAGCGCGAATTGGCAGACAGATATTGGGCCGCAATCACGCAGGAGCTCGAAAGTGGATGCACCTGTATGACATTCGATAACGACGGCAAGCTTACCGCCACAATATGCATCTGCGCTCAAGCGCAACTTCCCCCCTCGAATCGCGTTGTCGCTCTATCTCAAACTCATAGCACTGTCACCCTTCGTTTGCCTTCAAGAATCCGCAATCTTCTCAGCGAGTTTCTAGAGGTTCTCCTCTTGGTCATCCAGCCATTGTCCAACATGTCCGGCATGTACGTAAATCCCAATACGTTTAAGGCCCATATGCAGGAGCATTCTGCACAAGCGGCCTACATTCGTTCGGTATTCGATCCCGAACTCATTGAACAGGAATTGAAGCATAATCAGTTCGACCCTTCCGGCCTTTTCACTGCAATCGGCACGACGCTTAAGGGTCACTGTGCGCCAATGCGCGATCGTGCAGTCGAGCTAATGGTACAAGCGGCGCAATCCTGCGCACCCGGTGGTTCGGGTACGAAGACCGAGGCAGTCAGAGCTGTGCGGATGTGTATGGAACTACTAGAATTGATGAAACTGGTACGTGGCATTTTCCCGATGACCGGTCAAGAAAAATACCTATTCTTCAATTCATTCCAGGACATTGCGAATCACCAACTCCAGACTCTGAGACCGTTCCTAATACGTACATCTGGTCAATTTGAGCTCAAAACTTTCAGAAACAGGAAAGGAAGTGATTGTTCGCTTCGAATAACGAAAGAATGGCTACGCGTAGCTCACAAGAAGTTGCTTACACGTACGCAGCCCATTCCGCATCCCCTTTATCCTTCAGAACCTCTTCTACATTCGAATTTGCATCGCAATCAGCAAGCGTACCTGGCTACTCTATGCGGCCTCGTTGACCTCGTTTTTGAACCCCCTGCCGGAGCCTCGCATCAAACCCCACCCCCGCCTTCGCTATCCCAAAGTAGCTTGCCGTCTATAGTACCCCTGCCAGGATACCCAGAAACCTCGTATCTGGACAGTGCTCGACTTTTGCTGCTAAGCACGGATGCCGCTGAGCTCACCTCCCTGCACATGTTCCTACTATTGTACCGGCAGCTCGTTAGCTCGGATATGGCCCAGAAACGCCAGCCTGTCAAAATCGACGATGCAAAGCTTCTCAAACTCAAGAACGAGATCATCGATATTGGTTCATCTCGCCTGGGGCATTGCTTCTTCCGTAGGTCCTCTGCCGAACCTGGTTCGCGAACAGAGAGAAAAGAAATCGAGCGATGGCGGTCAACTAAGCGCGACATCGTGCTTCAGGTCGCTACTCGAGCTAAAGAAGCACTGGATTCTTCAAGTTCGTCTTCATTCGCATCAGCTTCCACACCCGCACTTCCCCAGCTCCCAGACGAACAGATGCTCAACACCGCTCATCGGTGGGCTGATACGAACATCCAAGCAGGCTCCACGCTTAGTATCATGCTTCGGGATCGCTTACGCGATCAAGTATTCAATACAGTGGTGGCATTGGCTTACCCTGGTCGCAGTTCTACTAGCGGTCAACTTATGAAAATTGACTTCCTCTCATTCGGACGATCGAATGCTCCAGCCAATATACCTTCCAACCCCGTTCCTGGTATGGAGCCTCTGGCGGAGGAAATTCGAATTCTTTCAGAGAAAATAGCCCGACAGGCTCTCATTCACCTTAATGCTTTCCTTCCACTTTACGAGCAAGACGCTTTTTGGGATTCATAGCAATGACTTTTAACTCATTCTCTGGACATTTATGTTTTCCACATATTCGATATTTCACCCAGTTGCCCTCTATCCTTTGTCATGTCCCGTTCGTTTCCTTTTTACCCACTTTCATTGGATTTCCTTTCATCTTTCCTAATCCCGTCAATCATTTCCTTTGTTTTGCTTGATACACTGCCAGTCGTATTTACCCACGCAACTGCATTCACCACCACGCATATCCTCACTTACACATTTCTTCGCGACGGATCGCATTTTATGATACTCACATTATCACCATAATACTCATCCCTGTCCAGCATTTTCCCCCCATCCCTACCACATGCATCATTCTTGCGGCATAGAAGACATTATTTTATTGCCCGTGACGACCCGAAGGCAAAATTTTGTACCCATCTCATCCCTCTTGAGTAATTCCAAAAAGATTCTTAAACCTGGCAGAACCTGAGAACGCCCTTTCATGAGTTGGCAGACCTAGGTACAGATGCCATCATCAATGCTCACATACGTAGTCTGCGGATAGTCCGGAATCAAGGGACATCGGAGTAACTGAGGATTTTGAAAAGCCCGTTTTTGGGTCACCCGTTGTGCGAACCCCATACAAGGTGTACGTATAGCTGTGAGGTTACTCTCACAAACTCTTGTGCGCAATTGGTCAATAGGAGGTGTTTGTACCTCATACAGTACTTTTTGGACTTGCTGTTGTTGTACTTGGCCGTGAAATGAACGGGAGGGCCATAGGCGGACATGGGAAGGCTAATTTGCAAATACGCAAACAAGGGCGGAAGTGAACTGTTGGACCCCCCCCCCCCCCATCACACGACGTTATTAGGTATGGTTCAATTCTACACGGGTTCGTAAACAGCGGAGGTGATATGTGCAGTGCAAGAGAGCGTTGTTAGTCTGAGATGCTTGTACCCGTTAAGAACCCTAATTAAGCCTTTCATGTGTCGCTAATCTCAGCGCTGTTCTTGTGTGTATAATGAATGGGACGCCCTAGCTCTCTTCACAATTGTACGGTACCGATAACGATATTGCAGTGAAAGCCTCATGGTAGACCTTGTGACGCCCAACATTCATGATCCACAATTATTTATTATCACAGTGGGTCGCTGCCCTTGCCAAGGAACCTTCAAACTTACAAACTCCATTAACAATTTCAGTTGATCCCTTTGTCATTTGATATCCTCATTCTCACACCAGCTCCTCGTCTTTGATGCGTCGTTTTTTTCCACCTTTAGGTTCAAACAGAGCCTAAGCCACAACAAAAGCCTTCCCGGGAACTTACGATGATGCGAAGAGGGATCAGCCATAGCCAAGCTGACTATACCATACGTATATGTATCACAGGAGCATTGTGTGGCTTTGTCGGGAGTGACAAATGCAAGTTAGGTGATAACTTTTGGCATAAGCTATGCCTATCAACTCCCGATAATACAGATCGTGAGATGTTTACCCCACCTTCGCCGGAGAGTTTTGCCACAAAAAGGTACCTGTCACCACATACATATGGCTGTAATAGAATGATGAGCACCAAGCCCCCGAGTACCGCCTATAGTACCCTAACTGGTCCATGTGCAGTTTTGACCATCTGCGCCAAGTCTACATAGGCATTGTGTAAAAGTTGATGTTTAAAATGACGCCAACAGGGATACCCTGTTACGAAGGTGCACATGGGCTTGTGTCATGTGCCGATGGGTATTCCATATCCACCTTGATAGTAATACTGTAAAACGTTCATGGGTGCACAAGTGGCTGGGTTATGGTGTTTCCGATACGTTGTTGCTATGCTATGATAAGGAAAGTACAATACAAATCACTCATTAATACAAGAATATTAATGTATTTAATCAACGACCTAGGGACGCAGTTGCAAAGCCTGCAGGTGTCGGAGTTCGATAAGAGGTGGGGCAAATATAGAGTGCTTAATATAGACAATTGCGATATTACATTCCAAAGCACTGCACCAACGTGGCAAAGTCGCCAAGGATACTATTCCTATTCCTTCTTGTACACGTACCTCAGTGCGGATCCTACATGCTGTGTGTACGTCGTAAGACGTTCATGGCGTCGAGTAGCTCCATAAATGCCGATGAAATTTAATACCACCGGTAGCCACCCAGCGTGAAACGTCCGGGAAAATATGGCGGAGCGCAAACTGTATTCATCGGAAGGAGTTTTGATTGCACGGGATATGTATTTCGTTACTGGGCAGTGCGTGGACGACATCGTGTCCGAGATGGGCATCATGGATCGTTCGGTAGTACGTCATATGCTGATTGACGTATCAACGCAATTGCTCAGAATAGCGGGCACTCCATCCCGATATTACTGGCAACGCACTGCCTCGCTGACTACCGCGCCCTCTAGCAGTCGGTGTGTTGGATGATAAAGGCACCATCGTAATGAAAGAATCGGATGCATTTGGCCTAGAGAACTTTGTTGCTTATAATTTCGTGCGTCAGGCCAGAAGGCGACTGGCCGCGTCACCACCGACTGGCGCGCATCACAGTTTTCTGCCCAAGTTCAGCATTCAAGAAGGGCTTGGTAGAATTTACCAGAAGGACAGGCTCGTGGAACGAGCATGTACACGTATGCTAAATGCGTAGTCGCTGGTTGCATATACATATGAAATGAGTAACTGCGGACAGTGCACCATAGCGAATAAACACATACCCGCTGGACTAGTTGAACGTCGTAGGGACGGGGGGAACCCTGGGGGAACAGCAGGGCCTCCACGAGTATCAAAGATGTCGATTCCATGAGATTGAGTGGTATACATTCACATGAATTCACCGGTTCAGGGTGTTGGATGCATACGGTACGCAGCATGAACATACACGCGCCTTTGTGACAACATGCTTTCGACACTGAGGCAGGGTGAGATCGAGACACCGTTGTAAAAAGATCCCGTTCCAGGAATCCAAAGCCCAGATGTGGTAATAGTATCTTGGATATGAGAGAAAAGTGCGCAACGTGGTTTGCAGATTTGTCAATGCTAGACACATGTTGGTAAGGTTCTTACGGTCCGATTGCTCTAGACATTCCACGCCGATCTTTCCATATCTTGTATCTGCACTTAAATGCGCTGTGCGAGGTACAGACAGAAGAAGCTTGAGATAGAAGGAAGAAGCTGTTAATCGTCTTTATTCACTTCTGGATAGATTCCACGACACATACCCTGCTCATTGAATGTCACAAACTGCGTAACAGCTTTGCTTGGAACCTAGGTAGCGTGCTCGAGGAGATATGTGACATTCCAGCTATCCGGTGGCATCCCGCTGTGGGATGGGCTGATACACGGCTCGGCGTGTTCACAATCCTCCGGTGTCTCGTAATACAAGGCTCAGGATGGGCTTCAGTGTCCTCTGCGCTCTCGGCTCTCGTGTCCACACCTTCAATTGAGTGAACACCCACACGAGGAGCACAAGTTCGGGTGATTAACGGGTTCACTTACGAAATGAGTGGAATTACCATTATTGGGAGTTTCCTTTCTATGCAAGCCCTCCCGAGCTTATTTTCCCGGTGTACCACCCTGAAAAACCCTGTTGCTTCATACGGTCCTCTCCAAAAGGAGTCTAAGGCAATTCAAATACCAAGTATGAGATTGACCATGATGGTACACATGTCTCGCATTCAGCCGCATCGGGTTCCTGGGCACCTAAAGTAGTGATAGCACATCATCAGAGGAAATGAAAGGGCTCCCGTGTTCCCAGCAGTGGGATTTGCAGTGAACACCCAACAGCACCTGATAATGACCAGCGATACCGCCTGTGGTGCATTAATTGTCATGGGTCTAGGCTAGAACAAGAGTTAGCACCCAGCGACGCAGAAAAAAGTCGAGTAATAGGTAATATACGCAACACAGAAGGCAGGCCTTTCGGACCGAAGTGCGAAAAATAACGGCATTCGGAGAAAGCGGCCTCAAGAGAATGGCCTGTAAGTGCTGCTAGGGCAGATTTCTTGCTGTCATCCCGCGACCAGCAGGTTGGCAAAACTGCAATAGAAAACTTTCCTTGTGGGGATATTACTGCCTGACAAGCATCTGGGTCGAGAATGCACTGTGTGTGTGTGACACTGGACAATAATCAGGACAACTAAAGTCGAGCGGGTCTTTGTGTCATGTCTGGACCTCAGTTGCCTTCGTTGATTAAGTGGACTCAAGGAAGCACATGGAACCTTTGAAGTCATTAACAGGGTAGATGCTTTTCATTTGGGTAGGGCGCCTCAAGAAGACTCTTCTTTATCGTGAATCGGAGAAATGGTGCTTGGACAAGTCATTCATTCCTATCAGACGAAGCAAAGTACTGACATACCGCATTCTGTTATATCTATGTCAAACTCTTTGGGATTGCTGCGTGCGTAGCAACGGCACCTTGTTCAATTCAAAATCGCTGACTGCGCCCCAAGTTACGTCTTCATCGCACCATGTTGGATTTCCCTGCAGGAAAGAGCAGCTGGCTGCAGGGTTGTACATGAATTTCGGGGTACATGAAGATATCAACCATGAACGAGCAGGAAATCCACTTATGGCTTTGCACGACCAACTCCTTGAATCTTTCGGATGTATTTCCGTACCCCTTTTTTTGACAGGACTATCATCTCCGACAGACCCATTAAGCATGCCATTCCCCCAGAGATGAACAAAGATGGTTCTACGATGTTGTGAGCAAACACTGTGGAAGGTGGATATTAATGTTCGGGAACAAGTTCCCAGCAACATCATTGTGGTTGATCGATGTGACATCTGTGACGATGCGCGTTAACCCGTCACGCGTTAGTTATTATCATCAAGCATGTCTTCCCAGATCGCGACATCAAATGGCCATGCAAACCAAGAACACGACGAGTATCAATACCTGAACCTCATCAGACGCGTTCTTGATGCTGGGGAAATGCGCCCTGATCGCACAGGAACCGGCACGATCTCCCTCTTTGCCCCACCCTCTCTACGATTTTCTCTGGCCAACTCTACTCTTCCTCTACTTACTACGAAACGAACTTTTCTACGTGGAATCATAGAAGAATTGCTTTGGTTTATTCATGGGTCTACGGATTCTACCCTGCTTTCAAACAAAGGTGTGAAGATCTGGGATGGTAATGGAAGCAAAGAGTTTCTAGAAAAAAGAGGGCTGGGCCATCGTAGAGAGGGGGACTTGGGTCCCGTCTACGGGTTTCAATGGAGACATTTTGGAGCAGATTACGTGGATTGCGAACAGGACTATGCGGGACAAGGCGTCGATCAGCTCCGCGAGTGTATTAGGAAGATTCGAGAGGACCCAACAGACCGCAGGATAATCATGAGCGCCTGGAATCCAAAAGGTTAGTCCAGGGTATTACCGCCCATTAAATGTGACTAGCCAACACGCGCACAGATATTCCGTTGATGGCGCTTCCTCCTTGCCATCTCATGTGCCAGTTCTACGTACACCTGCCAAAAGATGAACAAAAGCCACGGCTTTCTTGCTTGATGTACCAGCGATCAGCGGACCTCGGTCTTGGGATACCCTTCAACATCGCCTCTTACGCGTTATTGACACATATGATTGCTAAAGTGACGAATACCGAGGCACACGAGCTTGTTATCCAACTTGGGGATGCCCATGTCTATAGGGATCACGTTGATGCGCTCGAAGAACAGCTCAAGCGTACTCCACGGCCGTTCCCCACTCTCAAATGGAAGAGGGATGACATTTTCGACATCGAGAGTTTCGTGACAGAGGATGTCATTGTGGAGAACTATAATCCCCATCCATCTATTGCAATGAAGATGAGTGTTTGAACTGTTGCAAATTACCTTGCTGGTTATATACCCGTAGCCCCTGTATTATGGTTTGTAATGGACTGCAACGAATTCAAGCCCATTGTATTCGTATGCGTTTGGAATCACCTTTCTGATAGATCTGGAACGGGATATTGCCCGCAACTCTCGCTGGGTTGATATCGGCCGCGAACAGTATCTGCTCGTGTCTTGTTACGTGATGTGCTTGACAAGATTAAGCCACCTCCGTTCAGCCGTTGATCCCATCCCACCAGGCAAACGTTGACTATTCAAAGCCAGCTGGAGTCGCAACTGCTTGCATCTTTTCAGTTGAAACTCATTCCGGAAATAAGTTGTGGGAGGACAGCCTAGACCAAGTACGTATAGGCCGCTGCACACTTACACTCAGTCGTTAACGCGTTAACCCTGGGATCTCCACCACGGAAATTGCAACCGACGCATCGTGTGTCGGGCAATCCGATAGTAGGCATATTACAGGAACACGATGCCCTCCAGTTTGAGTTTGGACAAGTGCATTGGACCGCGAGAAAAGAAGCACCATGGTGGCAACGTTGATGGCCATCGCCGTGACATAAATGTAATCCATTTATCACCGCATATCTGATTGCTTATTGGCACCGTTGTATGGACGCGGTGATAGCTCCTTTGATATTAACAAATGTTCATTTGGGTTACTCCGATCCAGAACTTGCTGCAAAGTTGTGGAGGGTGGAGTGTCGAGAGGGGCTTGTCCACAGCGTGCGCCCAGATGTGAACGAGGTCATAGAGCAAGCTCACAGGTACTTGACGCTGAGGGCAGCCTGTTACTTCCTTCGTAAGTATTTTGTTGCAAGGGTGCTAAGGTTTTTAAGTTATTTGAATTCGCAGGCTGAGCCATCCCCACATCCACCTTGACAAATGCTTCATCCTTGGCCAATATCAGCCACTTGCAACAGGGTGTGTACTATAGGTCGTAATTTACGAAATAGCGACAGTGATGCCGTCCAGGGATTTCCAAGAAGCTGTGCAAGAAACTGGAAGAGTTAAGGCCACGTTTCCTTTGAACACAGACGACTCGTACGATCGAGGCGCACGGCTGATCCGAGAAAGTGTAGAATGTGGAGTTACCTTCATGCGCGCTCACGTTGAAGTTGACAGTATCGTTGGGCTATCATGTCTCAGTGTCGCACTTGCTCTCAAAAAAGCCTTTGCAGTGCGGTGTGATTTACAAATAGCCGGTCTGTATCGTATTATTGAGCTAATTCACCATGAGGACCTACGTTGTTGACTAGCTCCTGCTCAGTTTTCTTGCAAGAACGCTTGTTTATGAGTCCAGAGGACCAGAACCCAGGCCCCAATCTAGCATATATCCAGGACGCAATATGCACAGAAGGCGTCAGCGTAGTAGGCTCTGCACCCTACGTTGAAGCGACAATTGAACAAGCAAAGATGAATTTAAACATCATCTACGACCTCGCATGTTCGCATAATCTCCAACTCGACTTTCACCTGGACTACAACCTCGACTCCACTTCTGAACCCCTCATTTACGAGGTCATCCGAAGAATGAGATCGCCACGCTCTTCAGGCTTATTACCTGGCTTGGAGGGTGTAAGTTACGACACGCCACCGCATACAGCCATCGGACACGCCACGAGATTGCAATTATTCCTCGACCAGGAATGGCACGCCTTGTTTGAACAAATGAAAGGCCTTCCAATACACTTGGTGGGATTACCCGTCTGACATTTATATGCATGGTAGAGCGCATAGAGGAACCCCGTTGGGTGCGCCAAGGGGTACCCTTCATGTCCCAGACTTGGCCCGAAAATATGGCGTTCAAATAGCGATGGGAGTGAACAATATTGAAAATCCATTCACACCACAGGGATCGTTAGATCCTTTGTCACTGTGTACATTTGGAGCGGCGATATTCCAAGTCGGGACTTTGCAAGATCTAAGGACACTTGTCGTGAGTGGGCGCTTGTTTGTGATATCCATAGGTGTTGATACAGCCTATTGTGCATATTTCCCCCCTTCCTAGAAATCAGTTACGATAACCTCCAAACAAGCTATTTCGCGTGATGACAAAAACACTCAAAGCGACCTCGTCCCGCTCCCAGGTGAACCAGCAGACTTTGTCGTCATCCATGGGACCAAATCAGTTGACTCGGCGGCTCTGAATCCGAGCTATGATCGCACAACGATACATTCAGGACGAGTCGTCTCGCGAAGGATAACGCAGAGGTGGTGGATGCCC
Organism: Volvariella volvacea V23; assembly: GCA_000349905.1. NCBI lineage: Eukaryota > Fungi > Basidiomycota > Agaricomycetes > Agaricales > Pluteaceae > Volvariella > Volvariella volvacea. Next base: position 157,222 of record KB722753.1, read on the forward strand.
TCAGGCTGAGTGGGCTTGTCCAGGGCCTTTCGTAGATATGAACCAACTTGTGCGCCGCTCTTTCGCCTCTAGATCTGCACCGTTATAGTACAGGATGGGATATGTTTATCCGATCCTAAGGCGCAGTTGCTATCGTGTTGTGGGTGAGGATGATGTCAGGTGTTCATTTCAAGTCGTTACATATCATGATGGCACCAGCAATGTGATAATTGCGGTTGGAAAAACTACGCTGGATTCAATAGCTACTCGAGTCAAAAGATGCACGAAAAACAGCTTCAACGGCGAGAGGGAAAGCAAACAGCATGTAGGAAAAAGTAACAACACACGGAAGGAACCACGACACTTGGTGGTAAAAGCCACAACGTCCAAAATTGGGGAGAAAGCAGAAGCGAGCCCAACTAGAACAGAAACACAATGAACACTGCTCGTTAAAAAAGAAAGATTCGGGTATGGGCCCGGGCCCGAGGGGATGTGATTTGGGAGTACTGGGCACTTGGGCCACTGGTACTGGTAACTGATACTGGGGTGGTATATAAAGCGTATACGTAAAGAAGGAGAGGTATTATATGCGCAACAAGATGCGCGTTATAATGTTCTGCGCGTGAAGAGGCGGATATGATGAATGGCAATAACAGTGAGGTTTTTGAGGTACAAGTACGAGTGATAGCGATTTGCAGAGGACAGGTATTCGGAACCAGGGACACGGTGGCAGGGGAGAGGAAGCGAAGACGAAAGCAAGCGGGAGAGCAGAGTCTGAAGGACAGTGGTGGAAGGGTACAACTTGAGGATTCAGAGAGGCCAGATACAGCATCGAATAGAGTATAAAGAAAGAAAGCGAATGATGTCGAGTACAACGAGAGGTAACGTTATTGAAGCAAGTCTATGTCGGACAAGAGATACAGGCCAAGTACTAAGCGACACGGGGACGAACCAAGCTTCATCACAGCAGAGAGACGGGGATGACTTGAATGTCCCCTGTCCCCCCTTCTTACACTCGGACTGGTACTGCCAACAGGCTTCCCAGTACAATCCAGCAGATCAAGAAAGCAAGCAAGGCCGACCGAACCACAATCTCCCACTGACCACGCACAATAATGGGATTCAACACTCTCGTGAGCGCCGAGAAAGCCGGTACAGCCGATATCCTCTTGAACCTCTCGCTAATAGACGTTTCCATCGACATCGCACTTGAGCTCGAGTCGTCCGCGACAGAGGAAGGTGCCTTCCTACTACCACCTTTTCTGAAAGTGTCCACGCTCGTGTTAGCACTCTCAGCCGCCCTTTGTTGGTGCATCGATCGAGCCCAAATTTTCCGTGCGCATCTCGTCTGCAGTCTCGCCAAAAAGCCTTTTTGGATATCTGGTAAATCCTGGGATTGGCGGCGTAGATGGGAAGAAGCGTGGTAACGGGGTGGGCGGTTGAATTGATGAGGATAATGACGCTGAAGATATGGGAGTGCATCGAAATCAAAGTCCGATACTGGTTGTCGCTGCTCAGTGTAAGATTGGAGCTTTTCAACGTCCCAATCATCGTCCTCTGTTAGCTCGAAAGGATGGATGAAGGATGCTGTGGTGGTGAAGGAACCTGTACCGCTGAGGGAGTCTTGAGGTGCATGTCTGGGAGATGGAGAAGGTTTGTATGTGGGAACAGACATAATGGGATTGATGGCAGGGCCTTCAATGGGGTTAGGATCGTAATATGCTTGGGAGATTTGAATTGCCGGTGGTGGTTGTGGGTCTGTTGACTCAGAGCCTGATGAAGTGGCCGTTTCTTCTCCTGAACTCAATGCGGATGTGGTCGATGTCAGGGAAGAGCGGGATGTGGCCCGTGAGACGGTGACTGAAGGTGTTGCCAAGTGGGCTGGGAGAGGGAACGATAGTGAAGGCTGCGATTCCATTCTTGGAGATAGGGGGAACGTCGGGGAGAGGGGTGGTGAATTGATGTCAAATCGCCGAGAGGTGCGAAGGGGTTGAGGCTTGGAGATAGGAGGTCGGCTTAGCTCGAACTTTCTGAGTTGTCGCAAGTCACCAAAAACGTAGACACCCAGGCAGACACCATTTAGCGCGGCCAGCAGGATTGTCAAGCCAAGCCACATGCCGGGGAAGGCCGCCAGTCTTGCCCATCGCGAATGGCCTTTTACAAGGTTGACTACGATAGGTGCAATTGAGCCAAGCAGACAGAATAATGTGCCTGCTATTATGCCGCATAGAACGCGCTGTGTACCAACGTTGTTCATTTGTCCCGCCACGAAACGACGAAGACTGTCTTGAAGCATCTTTTGGACTTCTAATGCAACCTCGGTGAACGCGGCAGGCTCAGGATGAGGCGAACCGTTGACGGCATGGAAAGGCGCCAACATGCTGGATGGCAAGTTCAGTTCGTAAACTGAGTTTGGGGTAAAGAACGTCTGTTTGGCCCGCGCATAGAACATAGCGAGGTGGGAAGAACTGCACATGGCCATGTTGACGTGGAGTGAATGCTCGTCTCTGAGCATCTTGTTGTGGGCTATCCACTGATTATACTTGGCTGTATACTCCTTTAGCCACAGAGTGAAGTAACTAGAAGCAGCCATGAGGTCAGTAGCAAACAGGGGGCCAAGAATACGCACAGGTTCTCTGCGCTCCGCTCCACGTAAAGCAACCATTCCTAAGGCATACGTGTTAATACCGCGTTTGAACTCTGACCCAAGAGAGCTTATACCTCAAAATCCTTCAAACCTAGGGGGCGTTAGCGAGAAGACGAGATAGGAAAGAACGCAAATACCAAGAGGGGGGAGGTGTTTCCTTTCCAGAACGTCTTCGAGCCTAATCTTATACAACGGGGTCACTGCACGCAATTTGGTACCGCTTAGCTCGCTAAGATATGATAGACGCTCGTACCACCACAGAAGCGAACTTTGCCAACTGCAGGCGGGGGGTTGCATATACGAAACTAGGGATGCTCAAGTGTCAACAAGATAAGGTGGTGCGGTGGCGGAAGTCGACGAACCGGCAGACTGAACAAGGCCTTGAGGGACGGCCTGGTGAGACGGGGCTGGGTCTGGACGAATGACGTTTGTTGGGCGGACATTATGGCAGAGCCCAGGGGGCTGGTTGGGAGGAAAGATTAGGAGGAGGGAGGGGGAGTGGAGAGAAGTCGGGGAGCCCAGAGGAGGAGGCAGGAAAAATGAAGAGATTGATATATAGCAAATAGGAACGAGGCCAGTTGGGCAGCTGTCAACCTGAGAAGCTAATCTGAGCCGAACAAGATAATCCCGTAAGCCCTCCGCCTCGCTCCAATTCTTAGCGCCCCGATTCCACCAGAGCCCGCATGCGCTGCGTCGTCGACCCTTTCTTCAGCTCAAAAATCCGCGCAAAATCGTCCAAAAACTCGCGGAAATGCGCCAGGTCCGGACGAGCGACACAACGAAGATCATTGTTTCCTAATCCAGCAGAGTTCACGTGCCCTGCTTGCTGTCATTCCTCGGCAACGCCAACTCTGGCAGAATCATTGCTACTCCACCACTAAACCGCCCAGTAGCTTCATTCCTGCGGCTCGACGCGGCCCAGCACTCTCCGAACAGCCCCAGCTTCTAGTCGCCACACGCTTCACGGTAGCACACGGATCTTTGAAACCTCGCGCTACTTGGCAAATCTATAAAATCAATCTTTTGTTCCATTATTTTTTGTTATTTTCCCATCGCCCTCGGCCCTTGTACTGCTGGTCATCTGCCCTCGGTTCTGCTGCGACATGTCGTTACCAATCTGAACCTGGCATGGTGATTCACGACATCTGGCAGTAGGAATAGCCTCGTGCTGGAACATACAGGATCATTGGCTTATCGCTCACAGAACCTGAATTCGTCCTTGGGGCAATGACGAAGCATGTCCTATCACGCCGTTCAGCCCTGAAGACAAGCCTCTTAAATATAAATGCAGAATCGTTGACGGATTCCGTCATATGCAATGGCGTTCTGCCTTGTGCTCGTTATCGGTCGACCTCCAACTCTGCTCCCCGATGCTTCCCTTTTTTCTCGTCGATGAAACGACTTTAGGGCGGATTTTTTTGTACCCGTTCATTCCGTGAAATTAACACCCTGAATTTTCTTGCTTCTTGTACCTGGAAATCCTCGAGGTGATAAACTAATTCAATTTTAAGCTCCAGTACTTCCCATCCCTTGGGAACGCGTCAGAATCAAGTATGTCTTGGTTTTTTTCGCAAGTTCAGTATCAGTGTCATTCCCATGAAGCACTCCATCTGCTTTCTTTATTTTCAGCTATAGCAGCCTCTGTCTACCCTCCTACCCGCACCCCCTGCAGGAAGGACCAACAAACTTAATTCAATGTGAAAAGTTATCTGTCACATCGGAGCCAGAAGGCTTGCGAGCGCCAGGGCCCAGCGACGCGTCAGTATTTTACATACGCTCTACCGCCCCTTCCCATTCTTTTGCTATTTACTATTAGCTAGAATTCACAAAGGAATTTCCATTCCCATTTTCTCCTGCCTTCTTCAGAAGACTTCAGGTTCACTGACACCTTCTGAAGATCTGCCCATGGGTTCTTTTCCATGACAGTCGAGGGGGGAATCGCAGGTCGCACAAATGCAGCGACGGTGTCATTTACGAGACGGGTTGTCATTCCTACAGCCCATTTGTCGCGCCGTTGCCTTGCATCGTTATGGTCAGCTGGATGGGGCTTAATAGGCGCAGACCTTTTGGGAATGAGCGTTCTGGAGAATCAGTGCAATTCATTAATGGCACATCGATTCCCCCCATCCCGGTGGACTCGGATTCACGCACTACGGTCGAACCTCCTCAATCCTTGGTTTGACAGAGAAGAAACTTTATTAGGTCCAGTCCAGGCAGTGCTTGCAGGGCCCAGGGGGCTAACTTCGGAGAACTACCGTGCCCGTGACATATCTGCCTGTTGTGGGATCTAATTGCGGGCTTCATAGGCAGCTTTGATAGTGCACGATTAATAGGGACACCCAGGATATTCCTGCCCTTGACTACGATATGCTCTGCGGCGCTCAGGCATAGGCATCTGCATCTGGCCTCAGGCCCAGACACGGGCGTGAAGAGGGGGGTGGATTTGGGACCGGGTGTGCTCTAGCCACTGATCCAATGTAATGAATTATTCCAAGTCCATTCTATGATACATCGGAATGTAAGCATAAGAAAACATCCATTGTCCCATAGCAGTAGTACTGTACTAGAGCATTCTCCAACAAAACACGACATAGCAGAACAGATCTAAAGAGGAGGATACAACATTAGCAATACCATACAGTAAGAGCATAAGCGCCCGACGCCACAGCACCCTCTCACCCAAGATACAATGCTCATCCACCAACTTGGCTATAGACGCCACATGGTATGGTTTCCCCCATCCCATATGGCGTAAGACGGCGATAACAGCATGGCACTAACCTACAACCCTCCAACTGATCGGCATGATACGTCTCATCAACAGTGGCGATAAGTTAGGGTACACATACGGCACCACTTGACGAGACCTCGCACAACTTCTATTCGCTTCCGCCTCCAGACCAGACCGCCGTTAGTGCAGGTGCAAACGATGACCAAGCGTCTTGGACAACATCTGCGCGTGATGCGACGTGAACCTCTCACAATCCACAATAGCAACGTGCCCCAGCGTCGCCTCCATATAATGATCCGTAAATTCCACGCGCGTGCCAAGTGCGTCGACAATCGCGGCTCCAGAGAGTCTTTGACAATTGTACAAAGACAACCTTTTGAGATGAGGCAGCCGGACCTGCAGCGACTCTTCTCCGGATACGGCATAAGGTCGAAAGAGGTTGATAACTTTATCTGACATGTCGGATGCGACGATGAGGAACTCCTCCAGCGTGTTGAGGCGGTTGAACATGTAGTTGAAGTCCTTTGTGCGCATGTCGCTAAAGTCCATTTCCAGCACCCGTATAGGAGGGTGCGAACGATGGATCAGCGTCCGCAGACCCATTCCGGTGGCGTGATCGCTCGATGGTGATTGAGAAGGATCTTGTGCCTCATCAGCGCTGTCCCCCTCCTCTTGATAGAGCCCTGGAAGGGCAAATTCGACGTTTAGTAGGCCAAGATAGAGTTGGCTTAAATTGGGAGCATCGATGTGCGATAAAAGAGCTCTGGTCATGCACGTGCTCCTCAATGTCAATGTATGAAGGTAGGGTAGGCGAACGACAGGAAGAGTTGGGCAGGTTGAGACGTTGTCGTGAGTCCATCCCCAAAAATAGAACGTTTCAAGTCGGGGACAGGCAGACAGGAAGTTGAGGACGTCGTACGCGAGCGTGTATTGCCCAGTGACCATGTATTCTGTCACGGTAAGATTGGTGAATCCGAGGGGAATGAGGCTGTCCGGACTGGGAAGTTCGCGAACCCAGATATTCATGGTGTATCGTGAAGATGTGGGAGATTGTCGGCTGAAGGTGGCTCGGCCCTCCGTGTCTAGCTCATCCCAATCGTCGTCGACGACATTCACGGCCAGGTCTGTGCAGGGCTGCACTGGATCCTCCGATGTGCTGAGCAATGTGGAGGCCTCCGAGCGTTCCCCAACGAGGTTGAAGTTTCGCCATCGGCTGATGGAGGGAATGAGGGGTGCGAGGAGGGAAAGGATTTTGTCCGAGGATGTAACTTGAAGTTCTACATCGAACGGTAGTGGTTTCGATTTATCTATCCACAGCTCGGCTTGCTTCTGTGACGAGACCAACAGACGGATGTCGTCGTTCAAGGAAATGTGTTGCCAAATCCGCGGGGAAGTGTCCACAATGTCCCTCCACCTGCGACATACGGACCGAAGGGTCAAAGGGATCAGCGCTTCGTTGTATGTGCATAAGACGAAGATTTCGATGAGGAGTTCGGGTGGAAGGAGGTCAGTCCAAGGATAAGAGTCCTAGTTGAGTCATGCGATGAGCGTCAACGTATCCAAACCTTGGAACGAAAGCGATGGCTAACTTGAGACATGATGGCTGTTTAGGGCTTGAAGGGCAGGAGAAGCAGCACCAGAGATGGTTGGTAGGAGAAGGGCGCAAAGAGAAGCAGGACTGTAGCACGTCCAGCTGGTTTTGCTTGAAAGATAGATGAATAAGATGCTATATTGGGGCACGTGGGAATATTCGGAACAAAGCCTCGCCTTCTCCAGGGCTTCGTCCAGTTCGTCCCGCCTCCGCGGATTGCATCGTTCGCCCATCAAGCTGCCATCGAGGGAGAATGCGGAGCAGAGAGTGCTTGGACACCGTCAGGTTGCATTGTTCAGCCTTTCGTGGCCAACTTGAGATGCGGGTCGATGGCGAGGAATAAATGACTGTATTGGAAAAATACGCAACAGCTGCCATCGATGGCGGAGGAGGCCCGCGAAAATAAGTATGCCAATCGTAGAATCAGAGCAAAATCCATCAGACCCCGTTCTTTTCTCTCGCCATGCTGCTCCCATTTTGGGCGCTGACTCAGCGAGTTCTAATACCCAAAACTGTATAGTTCTCGGCATTACCCACAAGCCGCCACTCACGGACGGCCACTGAGAGCAAAAGAGATACACACAAGCCCGTCAACGTCGTGCTCGCGAACCTACGCGCCTACCTCAAGATAAATCAACATGCCGGGAGTACGAGATATTGGGTACATTATGCCATCAAGTTTGCAGAGTGTGATTCTGATCCTGGTTTCAACTCAGCGCAGACGCCTTCATTGAGGCATACGCATCTCACCTCAAGCGATCCGGAAAGCTGGAAGTCCCAGCATGGGTCGATCTTGTGAAGACTGCTGCATACAAGGAGTTGGCCCCTTATGATCCTGATTGGTTCTACGTTCGTGCTGGTGGGTCTTATTCAGTGATCAAATGTACTTTATTTGACTATATAGTAATGGGATAACAGCTGCCGTTGCACGACACATCTACCTTCGCAAGGACGTCGGAATTGGTGCCCTAACAAAACTTCACGGTGGTCGCAACCGCCGCGGCAACCGTCCATCTCACCACGCAGACTCCTCATCAAACATCCAGCGAAAGGTCTGCCAGTCGCTGGAGAAGATTGGCGTTTTGGAGAAATCTGACAACGGCGGACGAAGGATCACACAGGATGGACAGAGAGACTTGGACCAGATCGCTACAGCAGTCATCGAGGCTGCCAAGCAGGCGGAGGACGAGGAGGAGGAAGGTGGTGAAGAGGATGAGGAGTAAACGCTTTCGACTTGACCATGCCCCCACCTGCGTATGACCTTGCAGTCACCTTGTCTACTCGTTATGCAGCATGCGCTTACAAAATATTCCCTCTCGATATCACTATCTCTGTATGAATAATGTCCCACTGCGAGCATTGGCATAACGTGTACTTTTCGGGGCATTCAGCTACTTTTCGTCATACCACATGTTAGTGGGCTCTGCACACGCATGTTGTCGATTGCTCGAGATAGCAAACTCGCTGGGAACAACACGCTTCCAGCAGGCAAATAAATACGACTTATGAAGCAGGGTTTATGACACATACAGCGTTGATAACCGTCCTTCAATTTAGGCCGTCCTTGCTTCCAGTGAGCATCTCTTAATTTCCGTTATTCTTGGGATGAGATTTGTTTGGCATGTGCAAGTGGAGTAAACAAAGGCAAACGTTGGACTCCTATCTGTTTGAACGCGAACGAACTAGGCGCGTCTCAACGCCGATTCTAGCTCTTGGAATTCTGTCACCAAAACAGTCTTTGAGTGCGACAAGAGCGGGTCTTGCAAGCCCAGTCAGATTTTTTTGATACCCTTGCGACCGTCCTTCCTGTCCTGATCGCCCTCAGCTCCACAGCACCAGTGCCGCCATGTGATCACCTAAGCCATGCCATGTCGTTGTCAGCGATGCCATGCTTCTCGCAATTTACGAATTTCTCTCCTCTAGCATCCAATGTACTCCTTGCCAGCGAGGAACTCGACAAACGCTTTACAGCCCCAAGGCTCTTGGCTAGGTTCGATGAAGGATTCGGTCCCTTATCTAGTTCAGTTCTCGGTGACGACATAGCCAGCGCTCCGATAATCAATACGTTAGGTACGGATACGTCGGGATGGTAACAACATCTTCGGCGCTGTTCAGGGTTAATTATGAGTAAAATGAGTGCCCCACGTGGGCCGAAATGGCAAGGAAGTGTACTTCAACGAGGGTGGCGCAGTAGAAGGTAGTTGGACCAGCTTCTACCATCTTCGAATCCTCTGGTGTAGTAAGCTCGTAGCCTCAACACCGCCCAAGCGTCAACGACTCTCTCTACCTTTGCCTTCCTCGCTTCCATACTACGTGCTGGACACCACTGATAACCCTTGTATGATTGAAACCTGAATTAGGTATGTCAACCCTTCAGTACCTCGATGGTAATTGCCAAGGCTGTGGTGACAAGCATTACCCGACAGCGTAAAGAGCGAATCTGTTAAGAACAAATTTCGGCCATCCCGTTCGTTCCATACTTTCTTTCCTCCTGCCCCTCCGACTCCCGTCAGCCACTTGTTGGGGGGCGCCTCTTTTTCCTACGACGCTTTCGAAATTGCGAAGGCAGCCCACTTTCCTTTAATTACCCAAGGCCAATCTAGCCTCCACAATCTTTTTGTTAACAGCAAATCCTCAAGAATGGTTCCCCTGAGTTTGTTCGTTCTACCTTTCTTGTCGCTCGTTTTGCCGGCGCTGGGTACTAGCGTTGTGCATCCTTCTCGCGAAAGCCCCGTCTCCGCGAGAAATTATAGCACTTTCCCATTCGACGATCCACGTGAGCTTGAAAAACGCGCTGGCGAAAAATACGTTTTTATGCATCATGTAAGTGGGCGCTCGTGATTTTTTCCCTTTTGGATTGGACGCTCACAATTTTGAATTTTAAGATTGTTGGAAGTGAGTCATCGTCGCTTATTATTAATTGATAAAATGTGTATCAATTCTTGGTTATCAGATACGTAAGTGAAGGGTATCTCGCCGCCTGCGAAGGAGCTAATTATCAGTGTAGGTACTCTTTCACACAAGCAGACTGGGTCGACGATTTCCAGCGAATGCAAGCCAAGGGAGTGTATGTGCCCCATTGCTGTCACGCTCACATGCCACTCACCGGTCTGCGATTAGTGATGCTGTTGCAATGAACATTGGTAGCTCCTCCTGGCAGCGTGCCCAGGTTGCTTCTGCCTATGCTGCCGCTCAGTCAATGGGCACCGGCTTCAAGCTCTTCTTCTCCTTTGATTTTACGGAGATGGGATGTGATGTAAACGACATAATTTCGAGAGTCAACGAATTCGCAAACCACCCGAACCAATTTAAAGTAAACGGTAGACCAATGATATCCAGCTTCGCCGGTGACTGTCTTGGTCATGGTGGGTGGGCTTATCTCAAAGCTCAGACTAACGGATATGTTATGCCATTCATTTGGGGTCTTGAGGGACAATTTAACAATTGGCCTGAATTGGATTCTTGGTTCTGGTGAGTTACGGAGATGTTGCGTTGTTTCTATGGCACCTACTTTTTTGAAAAATAGCTGGGGCTGTGCGTGGCCTCAAGGCAACCAGGACAAAACGGTAAGTCGACTTATGACCTCATACGTACCAGTGATTTCTCACAGGCGACCAGAGCGCCGATGATGAATACTGTATGCGCTCCTGTTCATCGCGCTATTAACGGCTGTATTGAAATTTATGTAGACATGAGCCAGCTGGGCAGTCGCTATGCCACCTCGGTCAGCATGTGGATGTTGTACGTCGCGTCTTTTGATGTGGGTCTGGTGTCCTTGCTGACCTCTACTAGCACCCACTTTGGCTATAAAAACTTCTACCAACGCGGTGACAATTGGCTCATCAATAATCGCTGGGAGCAGCTCGTAGCGATGAGGGATCGATTAACCTTTGTTGAGATGGTCACTTGGTGCGCCGTTCATTTATCCTTTTAGAGCTCTTGATGCTAAGCAATAGTGCCCCTATCCAGGAATGACTTTGGCGAGTCAGATTAGTGAGTGGAGCGGTCAGAGTATCTCCAGTACCAATCTGACGCGTTCCAGCTTCGGACCGATTAAAGGCGAGCAGCCTGCTGGCACAACCTGGGCCACTGGTTTCCCGCATACTGCCTGGTTCGACATGTCCCAGTACTACATCACTGCCTTCAAAACAGGCTCTTATCCACCAATCACGGTGAGCACCACTTTACATCTTCGTTGGCTTGCTATAAATAGTGGCCCTGGAAAATAGCAAGACGTAATTTATTATTGGGCCCGTCCCCACCCAACTCACGCAACAGCATCCGCAGACCCACTTGGAAAACCCACTGGATGGGATTGGTCTGAGGTATCGTCCTTGTTAGCGTTCTGTGCGCAAAACTAAAGCATGATGCCAGGATTTCCTGTGGGCCGCTGTCTTCGCCACCGGTCCCGCCAGTGTTACACTCCAATGCGGTGGCAGCTCGCAGACCTTCAACGTTAATGCTGGTGTCAACAAGCTCAAGGTTCCTACCGCCCCTGGAAGGATCACCGTGAGCATGAATAGGAATGGTGCTACTATAATTAACCAATCGCCGAGTGATTTCACCTTCACTAATAATCCCACGCTTTGTAAGTTGCACAGGGGCAGTGTGGATTGAATAACTAACGCAGTTGGCTAGATAACTACAACGCGTATGTGGGTGCTGCCTGTGAGTTTCTTGTTGACCCAAACACGCACCCATAGCAACTGATATACGTCATTATAGATGCCTCTGGGACGCCACCGCCACCACCACCCCCCACGACAACCACCACCGCGATATCCACACCCACATCCACCCCTGTTAATGGGTTCTCTTACTATGGTTGTGTGGCAGAAGGAACGACAGGGTCACGCCGTGCACTTACTGGAGCTAGCTTTTCCCAACCCAACATGACCCCTCAAGTTTGTCAGTCGCTGTGCTCCAGTTTCAGGTATGCAGGGGTTGAATACAGGTAAGTGGACGTAGCCGCTCCTCGTGTCTGATGCTAATGATTAATTATTTTTTGTAGCAATGAATGTAAGTTCAATCGTCGAGAGGTATCCACCAATGACTTCATGATTAACAGGTTTCTGCGGCAACTCCCTCACAAACAACGGAGCGACTGGCAGTGTTATTCCCTCAGGTAATTGCAATTCCCCCTGTGCAGGCGACTCGTCGCAAACTTGCGGCGGTAGCTGGACACTCTCAGCTTACGAACAAGCAAATGTACGTGGCTATATGCTACAGTAATCCTAAACCGGACGCCCCTCTTATTTTGTATCAGTCCCAACCAGTGACATGGAATAGCGCCGGATGCTATACTGATGCCCAATCGCGCATGCTCCGAGGTTCCTCAACTTCGCAGGGCGGAATGACCTCGGCAACGTGCATCACTATTTGCAACTCGCAAGGATACACTATTGCTGCCACGGAATACGGACAAGAGTGTTTCTGCGGATCTCAACTATTTAAAGAAGGTGGAGCGGGCAATTCCGTCTCCGCTGGCGAGTGCAATATGCCATGCTCTGGTGCGTCTGTTGTTATGATTTGGTGCAAATGGATGGACTAATGAGATTGTGCGCAGGAAATCCATCTGAAACCTGTGGTGGATCATGGCGCGGTAACGTATACGTCAAGCCTGGGACGTCCCTATCACGGAGACACCAACACAAGAGGCGATCCCACCTCTGATTCTCTCTCACCCACATTCGTTTGGAATATACCCGCTTTCCGCACGCACGGAATAGTAGCTAGTCTGCTTCGCATTTTCAGGTTCTCTTTTCGCTATTTTGTGCATATGCTTGCATTGCATTCAAGTTGATCATCTCTACTGTACATGACACACCTGGCTGTCATACGTCAGACACCTATCCTTCGCTTTGTGTTTCTCTCGTTATATTGTTGTTAGAATTAGAAGCGTAAGTACGCTTATAGGCTTATATCCATTGTTCTTCTAGTCGCTTTAGTGAGCATAGTTCTCAATACATGTGCTAGTTTGTTGGATTCGCGATTGTCGATTGTGTGGTGGAGTCTTGGGCACGTGACGAGATGATCTATTAAAAGACGTCTTCGATATGCAGACAGATTTTTGCCGCTTATCTCCTTCCTCTCCAGATACTCCCGGCGTGTCAACATGCCGTCCAAAGCTGAACTTCGCGAGCTGTTTATACAGGATTTCTTGCAGCAGATACAGGACACCTTGCGAAGCAATCCGGGTATGACGCGAGAAGCTGCTGAGAAGAAAGTGCGAGACGATTGGCTAGCCAGGAATCCCCATGTACCGCCTAAGGATGGAAAGTGTTATATCAACCAGCTCCCTGATGAGCTTCTTGCATTGATTTTCCGGACAGGGGTGGAGATGGAGAACGAGGATGAAGATGAGGACGAAGATGAAGACGAGGACGAGGACCCTACGGATGGCTTGGACGAGTCCGAACACCCTATGCAGACAAAGCTAAAGCTGTACGAAAAAGGCAAGAAGAGTGCAGAAGCAGAGACGGTGCCAGGTACAGGACTCCAGGACGAAGAACTCGTGATTGATATAGTTGGGGGCAGGAAGTCTAGGAGGAATTGGGTGGTCACTACTGTCCGCTCTTCTGACATGCCGAAGCGAGAGCAAGTAGGGGAACAAGACCACGAACCAGAACCAGAATCCGGAAGGAAGAGCGAGAAAGGAGTCGGAGTGGAGGAAGAGGACCAGATTGATAATGAGGACATGGAATTGGAGGATTCACCAGAAATACCGTTCCAGGTCCTTGTCTCCCATGTCTGCAAGCGGTGGCGTGCTTTGGTGTTGGATATGCCGGACCTCTGGACATCAATAACCTTCACAGATGGACCACCGTTTGAAAGAAGTAAAGCTTGCATACAGCGATCAAAGTCACTGCCACTGGACATTTCTATTGATGTTACCACTGAGTATGGCCGGAATTCTTGGTCCTATAGGATACTGTAAAGCATAACTTACCATGATTCCTTATTCACAGGTCCGATGAGGAAGAGGACGGCGACGACGAAAACCTGCAAGAAGATGGAGCCGATGACATAGGTCGTTCCCAGCCAATGCGACACAAGTCCCGCTTTGGAGAGAGCGAAATACGGCAAATGCTCGATATTATTATCCCGCATTTAGACAGATGGTGTGCGTTAGGCGTCGAAGTCAGCTATTATCCGCAGATGTATACCATCCTTTCACGGCTCTCCCAATGTCCGCCTGCGCCACAACTCAAATACCTTCAGCTGTATCATTACGAGGATTGCGACAATTACGAAGCATTTTCACCGGAAAACCTCGCTATGCCTTTCCGTATCTTTAGTGGGAGTGCGCCGAAATTGGAGTCGGTGGCCTTCTGGGGGGTTCACCTCGATTGGGAGGGTTGTCTCGATTTTTTAAAGGGCTTGCTGGATGTAGAACTTGCATATCATGCCAAGGATGTTCGTCCAAGTTTTGAATCATTCGCCACGATGCTTCGCTCCTCGCCTTCGATGAAGTCCCTTCGGCTTGGACTCTCTGGACCTCGTGGTCAACCTCAAGACTGGCCAAAAGAGGTCATTCAACTGCCTTCACTGACAGAGTTGGCGCTTAGCTATCACGAATTGTCCTATATCCAAGCATTGTTTCCCTTACTCGACATGCCGAACGTCCGGAATCTAGCGCTTGCATTCGATCGAGAGGATTTCAGCGACTTTGGGAAGACGTTGGCAACACCGCAGCACGGAGGATCCAAATCGCTCTTGTCCGATATCGACCACCTCAAAATAACGGAGATGCCGTGTGATAAAGAAACAATCCACCTGATGTACAGTCAGGCATTCAATCTCAAGTCACTAAATCTGAATTGTTCGGACGTCGATCCGTACGAGGTTGGGTTCTTCGATGTCCTGGTTGAAGGTCCCTCCGGGAACACGCCAGGTACCGCTACTCAGACGGATTCTTCAGCGCCAACCCATGTCCCCCAGGAGACTTCGAGACTGTATTTCCCCCAACTGGATACACTTACCACTTTGGGAATACCTGGAAACCAAATTAAAGCATTCGTTGAAGCTAGGATCGCTGCCGGTGTTCCGTTAAAGAGGGTCTACATGAGCCAGGACGACCCGATATCCAAGAAAGAAATCAAGTACCTGAAGGAAAATCTTGAGACTTTGGACTTTTTTGAGCCCTCGGACGATGAGTACGAATACGAGGACGAGGAAGATGAGGACTTCGAGCTGGAACTGGAAGAAGTAGAGAGCGACGATGGGGACGAGGAATGGGAGTCTGATTACTCGGACTGAAGCGCTGGGACGGGCTATGCATTGTCTTCACATCGTCCTACATCCAGAAATTGAATGGTGCACCACTTATTCAGCCACTAGCCTTGTTCCCATGGTACAGGGGCTGGACGGGGGGAGATCGACAGAGTGGGGACCCTGGGAACCGTGTGATTTGATGGATAAATAAAAATAAAATGAAATGATCGACCCCAGGACCGGCAAAGCATATATCATTCTGCAAATTCCATCCACCCTTCTCACCACTTCCTCACCATGTCCCTCGCCGATACCCTCCCCCCGTCTCTCAATCTTCCTCCCCATCTCAGTGCTCACAAGTATTTCCTTGTTTGCACCCTCACCGTCGCTGCTTGGGATACCTTGGTCTTGTCCCCACGGACATGGCGTTTAATCAAGACCCCTGGTTGGCCAGCGCTCAAGATCCTCTTCCACTTCTTGAGGGTGTGGATGCCTGTAGAGTTCGTCATAGTCGGTGAGCTGGTGCTGAACTGGCTAAATTGGTCTTGATTGCGAATGGGAATGTCCGTCTGCTTTAGCCGTCGCGTTCTTCGATACGAATTGGACTCAGGAGGTACGTGGTGACGGGTACAACATGATGCGTACGCCGAGGATTTACCTTCTGCTTAGGTTTGTCAGAGGTTCTACCTCTTTGAGCCGATCGCTACTGCCATCCTGTTGGCCGCGACGTCTGGTACGTCTGGTGCTTGTTCCTTCATTCTGCAATATTGACACGGAATTCCAGCTATCCACATCATCCGAATTCACGCGATATACGAAAAGGACAGGGCAGTTCTGTTTGGGTTGGGTGCGTTGTTTGCCGTTCAAGTCGTGGTAACGGGCATTTGCTGTGGTTTCTATCGCTGTAAGTCCCTGGCTCCGTCCATTCAAATTTTCGCTCAGCTCACCTTCCCCAGCTGTTCCGCTTTTGGAGGGTCAGGGGTGCATCGCTGGACCGAAGGAAAGTTGGGTTGGAATTTACTGGGTTGCTCCGACGCTTCTTTACACGGCTACTGTGAGTTTGCCTAAAAATATCTTCATGCCTTGTTTAATCGATTTTTAGTTTGCGCTTGCCCTCAGGCGTTCACTCGCTTCGCTTGTTGCCAAACCACTCTCACCATGGAAGCTCATGTTGAGGGATGGCCTCAACCTCTACGCGGTATGGAAAACTATTTGTTTGAGTTTCTTGCGTTCTGACAGTAGAGCAAATAGTCCGTCTTTCTCGTAAACTTGGTCAATGTTATCTTCTGGTTCGTTATCAAGCCAACAGGAGTAGAAGATACTATTAGGACAATTGTCTCCAGGCAAGTCCAACAATTTTTTTGAGTGGCGCCCTTGCTTACATACAATCCAGTATGGCCGCAGTACTTACGACATCTATGTCACTTCGCATTGTTCTTGCTGTCCGCGGAAGCCTTACGAACGGTGGTTCATTCGCCCTTACCAACTCTACCAACCAAACATCCTCCCGCACTACCCATGTCAACATTACCACCCGATCTGCTGCACCCCAATCTGGACATGTGGCGCCTACCTATACTCTGGAGGATATCCGCACCAAACCTGAGGGTGAATGGTCTAATGACGGTGACGGCAAGTCCAGCGTCGGCGAAAGCAAGGCTGGAATCCTGGATGCGATGGACCAGCGCGGAAAACAAAATGTTGGCGTCAAGATCACCATTGACAGAGAGGTTGGGTATGATCAGCATCCCTATGCCAAGTGACAGGCGTGAGCGTCACCATTGGATGGTCGGTACCACCGAGTCGGGGTATTGGTTAACAGGTATCGGCTTTGGCTTGCTTATTCCATTTCATCTCTCATCCTCAAAACCCTATCCAATCATATCTCATATTACTGTGATCTATTAGTCCGAATGCGGCGAAATATCTTGTTTATTGCTACTATCATTCAACCCCTATATCCCTCCTTTTTTTTCACTTCCAACCCTCCTTCTCACGCGTGCCCCTACCTCCACCTCCTTTTACGCCCCCACAACCCTCCCGGCTTCCTCGTCACCCTTCTGATCGTATCTCGCTTCTTTGGTTGCTTGAAAAGTCTTCATTTCCTTTTGACCCCCTAACAGTCACTGTACCTTATCTACTGTGCCATACCATCTTGCTTACCTTTTTGGAGTATCTATATATCATGTAGAACGTTCTACCTGACGGGGGGAGAATTTGGTTATGTCTTGTTTAAATCTGTAATCGACGGTTTGAGCTTCGAGTGTATGTGTGATCCTGCAGCTAGTCATAACGTACTGCTATGTTGATGGCACCCGAATAAGGGATGCAGGTTCAGTGATTATGGGAAATGTAATGTATGCTATTGGTGCGAGTAGGAATATGGATATACATAGGGCAACTAGCAAGTATAGGCGGCCAATAGTGTCCTTCCTTCTCCCACTTCACTGTATCATAGCCCCCATCATACTGGAATGAGAACAGCATGATGAGCGCCAACACTGCAATTGTTCACGCTTCTTTTTTTGCTTACTGCCATCACGAAAATAGGTTGGTAGTAAGTGTCCTAGTTGACAGCTGATGCAAGTACAAAAGTGTGGTAACGCAGTAACGTACGATACCAAACGCTGTGGTATCTTCTAGTTTTCCAGTAATGAGTGCCCTCGGTGCACCTTGGCAGTAATCGTAAGCTAACTAAGGATCTAGCCCTCGGTGCACCTTGGCAGTAATCGTAAGCTAACTAAGGATCTAGACCACAGGGTTTGAAATGAACACTGGCAGAAAGATATCGAGAGTGTCTTATACACTGGGGACGTGTCAAAAATAAGTAACCTCAACCTCAACCTCAGCCAGTCAGTGCATACTCGGAGCGCTCTAGGCTCTGGGTGTCTGTGAACGTGCAGTGCCCGAGTTTTCTGGCACGACCATCGGCCGGTTCTCGACATCAACCAACTTTTGGCCGTAACTTGCGCCCACAGTTGATAATATCAAGGCACAGCATGCGGAAGCAACACGAATAAATAGTCCCAGGCATTGTAGGTCCCAGCAGCCGTACTGGCATCAGCTTCGAATTCTTCCATTACCATACAAGTCAGCGTGACACCCTTATGCGTGGCATACGCACAAGTATTTTCCCCAGTTCTCTTGGCAAGCTTACGCACAAGCCCACGATCAAGGGGATACGATCTGTCCAGCTTGACCGTTATCAGGCAGTGTGGTACACCAGTGGAGAAAAGAACTCCAAGAAAGAAGCGGTCTCAGAGACCCATTAATTTGAGTGTCGGGTCGGGGATATTTCCTAGATAAGAAACGTATGCAGCGGCGGAGATAGAGTTGCTATACCCAGGCAGGCGCAATGATGACAATATGCAGAGATAGCCAGTCATTCATCACGATGGACTCTGGTGGAATGTCAAAGAGAAACGCTCTGAGCTGGTTTAATATAGATGTTAAACACTCGACTCGCAGGCTAAAACAAGCCGAGTCATAGATCCTTATTACGAGCACCTGGCGATGATTGGGCAACACCACCATCACCAAGGTCCGCACTTGGCTTGACCCACATGTGACCCAAGGTGGTTATCATTTCGGGAGAAAGTCCAGCCCTGATAAGGAATAAGAGCATACACTCCAGTGAGCTGAATGAACATCGGCGAAAACGAAGCGGTGATATTGGTTGTAGAGGGGGATCGGAAACGTCATAAGGGAGGGTCCCGATGGCAAGTGGCCAATGGGAGGGGATGGATGGGGACGTGATACACGATACATCGACCTGAGGGTGATCTGGCGGTACAGAAAAATAGATGATATAGCTGCTATTATAGGGTATGTTGCTTTTAAGTGTCCGACATGCGCCCAGGGAAACCGGGTGGAGGGAATAAAGAAGCGGATGAATAGTTTGACTATCATTCACACAAAGTCAAGGGAAAGTGGAGTGGGTGAGATAGGGGATAAGGAACGAGAGCGAATAGGCAGACAGATCAGGTTGCAAAACAAAACACGAACGCGTCGAACGTATATGAAGAATAAGATTGCAAGAAAAGTCG
This sequence comes from Volvariella volvacea V23, assembly GCA_000349905.1. Lineage (NCBI taxonomy): Eukaryota > Fungi > Basidiomycota > Agaricomycetes > Agaricales > Pluteaceae > Volvariella > Volvariella volvacea. The sequence continues at coordinate 176,430 of KB722753.1, forward strand.
GATATGAGTGCTTGAGCCTTCAAGCGAAAAGGAGCACAGTGCATTACGAGTCCAGCTCAGGCTTCCATGGTAATCTAGTGATACCAAATACCACATCAGGGATCTCTTCCTCTTCGTAATTCTTCAGCGGTGGTGACTCCGATCTCTTTGAGCCATTAGGATTCGGCATAGCAATCAATACGGCAACCTGTAGCGAAGTTGGCCGTTGTTTCGTCTGTGACTCAGGCTGTTGTTGCTGTGGAGTAGGGGGTCGATTGTTCGGACTAGCTGTCGTCCTGCGCCAGAATTGCGACCACGCAAGCGTAGGGGAGAACATTGTAGGCCCTGATTCTTGTGCGGCTGCTTCGGGTGTATATACAAAGGCAGCAACTGTTGGTCTAGGTGTTGGAGGAGCTGGGGTATCCTTCGTACGCTTTCTTGAAATCGGTTGTGCACAGACGGGCTGTAGTGGATATAAACGGTATGCTGGAGCGGACACAAAAGTGTGCAGCGGTGAAAGAGAAGCGCTCACCATCATCTCGGCCCACGTCTCACCTCCAGACCTCAGCCATGCATCGTGGAACTTTGGTTTGCTCCCGTAACGACGTTTCTTCGAGCCTGGGGCCCGCGGCGGTAGCAGTAGACCCGCCGCAACAGCTTCATCAATATGGCGTTGGAACCTCCGACGCAGGATGTAAGATCTGAACACGATCGCGCATGAGACAAAGAGCAAGAGAAACAGCGTTGCGAGGAAGGTTATTCTATGTTGGGAGGTTGATTAGCCACTGGGAACGAGCAACGGGTGGGAGGGAATATTTTAAGAAGTCGATATACCCACAAGTAGAGGTTACTTGAGTTGGGGCCATTGCCTCCACCGGTTACGGGTATGGGGGATTCGGTGGGAGCTGGTTGCGCCTGCGACGCCTCCCCCAGCGTCGGGGCGGGTGATTGAATGGAGGACATTAAAGAGGGAGCCTGGACCTGGAGATCAACAAACACAATTCCTCCACCGATCACCCACTATTTCCATCACCGGTCCCCCGGACACCTGCGTTAATTGCCATTTTTCGGTCCGCTGTCAGCCAATCTGCCGTCACAGTTCCTTGATTTCACCCCACTGGCTGCTTCGAGGGAAATAATTCATATATACATAAAAAGACGACTAGGGTAATATCAACAGCAGAGGACAAATTGAGAAAGGAACGGGGCAAGATAGGAGTCAAAACGATTCAATGGTCCACCGAGGTGGAGCACAATTACCGGTAAGTATAGAGAGGACGCCGATGGCGAATTTGTGAGAGAGAGAAGATAAAGAGAGGATCGAAACCAATGCGAGCGTTCGACAACTTGAGAGCATATGCAACGAGAGACACTGTGAACGACAGTCACAAACGGATCGAGGAAAGAAGGCGTACGTAGACTGTCGTGAACATTACAACCATCTCCAGGGTGCAGTGGTCATGTTCAAACACACATAAAGAGCGGCGTGAGGAGTGAGCGTTAGAGAAACAACAACGCAGTGCGATAGGGGGACCTATGGCAACAACCCAGAACAAGATGCTTCTAGTACACATATGCAATATACATCGTCAAAATGGATAGCAGGGAATGGGATTAGGGATGCAAGGCCAGGTGAGGCAAGATAAGAAATGAACCATATGTACACGTGAAGAGGTAAAGGGAAAAAAATGCAAAAACCTTGTCCAAAATCCCGTTTTTTTTTTTTGGAAAAACACGAACGAACGACATTGTTTCCGACTTGTGTGCTTGTGCTGTAACTGTGGGTAACATCACAATGCGAGATTATGCGACTTTTGAACAATACGGTGAGAGCGGATGTGAAATGCGATGAATGGGTCCATGCAAAGTGTGAAGAAATGCCAGAAATTAAGAATGAGAAATACAATTCTTTGAGAGAAGTTGGGATAGAAGGCGATCACGACGAAGCGTTCAGAGCCTTGAGTTCAGCAACCAGGTTCTGTAGAAAACAGGATGAGGCACTATTGCAGCAGTAAAATGGATTGACATACCTGAGCCCGTGCAGAAAGATCCTCGGCGGATATATTACCGCCGTTCTTGCCCAAACTGATACCATACTCCAACAATTGGCGCATATAATGCGCGTTGATTATCGTCTCATCGTCGCGGAGGCGTGGCTTCGTCTCTTTTTCTGCTGTTCAACCAAAGACGCACGGTCAGGGGCACTGAACCCAAACCAAGAAAAAAGAACCAACTCACCCTCTCTAGTAGTAAGCCACTCGTGTTCAAGCAGCTCCGGAATCGTCGCCCTCTCCTTCGGAGGACGACACAAACATTTCTTCATCGTAGCAATGACATCATCCCGAACCTTGACTTTCAGGTGATCAAGCTTCTTCGGTGGTGTTCCTTGTTTATCACCAGCCTTTGTGAGGGTCGGAACAGAGTATTGCGGGAATGGGATGGCGTGTGAAGCATCGGGTATAGCCTTCATCTTTTGATAGACAGACAGTTGTTGGAATGGCGGCTGGCCGTAGACCATTTGGTATAGGATACAGCCTAGTGACCAGACGTCGGATGGTCTGCCGACTTTGAGGCGGCGCATCCCGTCAGGTAACTCGATGGCCTCGGGACTCATGTAATTGACAGTGCCAATCTAAATCACGCGTGAATGACAGAAAAGGGGGGGTGAATGTCAAAACCTTACCTGGTGGTCGCGTTGGATATTGGTGGTATCATTTGCAATAGCATTGGCAATTCCAAAATCAATCAACTTCAGTTGTCCCCGAACCAATACAAAATTTGCAGGTTTGAGGTCTGAGTGGACAATCTTTTCTTCATGAATAATATGCACGGCTTGGAGCATCTATGAAATTTTTTAGATTTCAGAACCTTGGAAACAAATAGAAAACCAACCTGCTGCCAATAATACGCGACCCAGACAAGATTCAAGGGCTCCTTAATCTGCTCGCTCAACAACCTCGCCAGATCAATCTCTCCACATTCCATGACTAGCATGAGATGTCCCTTGCTTCCGCCAGGCCCAGCCTTGACTTCACTATCAACAAGACGAATAATCCGACTATTGCCCTCCAGACGTTTCAACAGCGCAATTTCGTTCATATACCCATTCATGGTCTCTGCATCAATTCTGTCAAGCGACACACGCTTGATCGCATATAGCTCGTTGTTGGCAGTCAGGACACGATAGACCCTTGACGAACCACCTTTTCCGAGAAGGTCCAGTCGTGCATACGGTTTCCTATTCACCTAATACATGAAATTACGCGCCTGAGTTCCTACCCAGTACGACGCAAATGGACACCTACCACCATCGGCCGACCAATCGCCATTGAAGATGCCTGGACAGCGGGCTGGGGGTGTTGCGAAGGTTGAGCTGGATGTTGCTGTTGCTGCAGCACTTCTTTGAGCTTCTCATTGGAGTCCCCGTCGGTATTCGCTATCTCGGGGGCAGTGGGGCTTCGTCGGTGTTGCTTCTGGACAGCTATCGACCGTGGGCTCAACCGTGGTGGATTTCCATTTTCCCCGGAGGCGGTAGGCTGGAGGAAAGGTGCGGAGCGAGGAGGAGGGTCTACCGCTGTCGGTGACCCCATATCCACCGACGGTGCATAAGGGTGGTGATGAGGACCATCTGTGGAATGGGGCACTTGAGCGTTGGGTGCCGTGCGAAGGGTTTCCGATTCGCGCCGTTGGTGGCCATATTGCCGTGGTTGGAGTTGGTGAGAAGCAGGCATGTGGTTGTAATTGCGCGGCTGGTGCGTGGGTGAAGGTGATTGACGCGAGCGTGGCACCTGACTGACTTGTTCCGAACGACCTATCCATTTTAGGGTCGGATGGTTGATTGCTTGTTATTGACCCATACGGGTCCAAGGGATATGCATGACTCACGTTCTGGTTGTTCCATGTCTCGCCGATATTCTGAAGAGATATTACAGCAATGGTAAGCGTCATCGCGTAAAAAATAGTAGTACGCGACACGTAAAGTGACATGAGGAAGGAAGGAAGCAATTCATCAATCACGAGAAAATGGGCAATGTGAAAAGTAGTGCTTGTATAAATACATACTCTTAGGATTTGAGCGAACGTCCTCTTCGTAATATCCTTGACTCGTTCCAGGTCGGCTGTACCGGGGTGGTTGTTGTCCTTGCATTGGGTAATGCATTTCTTCGTGAGCAGCTAAAAAGCATTCCACTGACATCAGATACGTTTCGGTGACATAGGACAGTAAACTCACGTATTGCATCACTAAAGCTTGCGGATCTCCTGGGACGAATGACGGGAGGTGCGAGTTGCGATTGTATGGCGGCATAACTGCGATGTCTTCCGCCCTGCGCAGGACCGTTTTGAGGAGGAGATGGGAGTTCAGCAGGGTCCTCTAATGTGAGAAAATCCATTTAATGCCACAATGAACTAAATACCTAGATCAAGACGTACCAGTGTCAGTGTCATCTCCTCGGTCGCGTTCCGTGTAAACGTATTCTCCGCCCTCACTCTCACTCGTGTCCATTTCGGGTGGTCGCTGACTGCTGGCAGCGAGCTGAGAAGCGTACTTGGCCGCTATAGATGTCGGTATTGACGACGCCGCAGCTCCGGAGGCGCTTCTGACCACTCTCCCTGGCCGGGTTGAGGGTGGCTGAATCTGCCTAGCAGGGACATTCCGTTGCCCAACGTCCACGCTACCTCTATTTGTAGCAGACATAGCGGCTCGGCTCTGGATCATTCGCGAGGATGTTGCTGAGCGCGTAACAAGCGGCGGTGAGTTTCGCTTTGGATATACGGGTTCCTCTGGCTCGTTCTCTTTGTCGTCGTATTGGCAGTATCCCTCAGCCGTTCTGGGTCTTGGTGCTTCGTTCGCCGGTTCTTGGATAGCTACGCGTCTGGGGTACACTTGGGGCTTGTTACCGGCTGTCGTGCTGGATGCGAGATGTGTTGCAGGTGCATTTGAGGATGAGGTCCGTTGGAATGAACGCGGTGCATTGGCACGTTCTGTGCCACCATTCAAAGCAGGAAAACCACTTTCTGAACGAGATAGAGAGGCGCGTCGGACAGGAACAGGTGAATTCAGCGAGATCGGTGAGGGGGGTTTAGGATTTAACAGGTCGTGTTGTGCCGGGTGCTGGTCTGGTGGTGTTGGAGGCGACGAATTGTTGGACTTGGAGGAGCCTTTGGATAATCGTATAAAGTTGCCTTCGCTATCTTGCGACCACTCAAAGGATACATCGTCAACAGAAGAATCGTCGGAAGGAGAGTTGGTCGTTGATCTCGGTTTGACACCAACATGGTCGTTCGGGGTGTTGGGCGGTGAAGGACGTCTTGAAGAAGGGGAAATAGTGGCCATGATGAACTTGAACAAAGTTGCGGAAGATGGACAGCAGGGAAATTGAACCAGGACCCCAAAACACTCCCAAATGCAAGGCTAACCGGGGTCTTGTTACTATCCGTCGATGCGGTCACATGTATGATAAGATTTAGGCTTCAAAGGCTCCATAGATAAAGAATACATTCTAGAGCTCAGCTCATAGTTTGCTGCGAGTGCTAACTATCTGTGCTTGCACTCCTCCAATGATCTCCTCTACCTCCTGTTCAATGCGACGCAGCAACTCCTCACATGTTGGGCAATCCTTGATCAGTCCAACCGTAATGCCAGCAGACCAAATTCCATAGTCGGGATCGCCTTTCTCGTATACCAATCTTCCCCTTTGACCAGAAACAAGGTCCCTGATGTCCTCAAACTTTGCACCGCCCGGTCGTCTTTCAATGGCAACGACTTCTGTTGAGACCTTGTTCTTGAAGACCCGAGCGGTGTTCCGTAGAGTTCGGAAGATATGTATAGTATCAGTTTCATTTGAGGCAATGATCTTGTCTTTAATATTTTGATGGATGGGACTGTCAAACGACGTCAGCAATAGCCATTTGACCAGACAAGGAGCGCCCACCTCTCGACCGTGCACATAAATCGGGTACCCATATTCGCTCCCTGTGTTCTACATAAATCAATGAACAAGCAAATGTCGTACGAAGCTTACAGAAGCCCCTAGAGCCAGTGCAGCCGCAACCCCACGTCCATCAGCGATACCCCCAGAAGCAATAAATGGGATCTTTATTTCTTGTGCTGCTCGTGCAAGCTGGCCTCTTGTCAGAGCACTCAACTATATGCGCACAAAGCCTGTACTTACTAACACAAGACCACCAATGTCATCTTCGCCGGGATGTCCTGCGCCTGAAAGTTGCTGAGTATGCATAGCACCGCAGGTACACGTAGCGGGTAGGCTCACACTCGAAACCGTCGATGCTCAAAACGTCGACCCCATGTCGCTCTGCACTCTGGTCCAGAGTCAGTGCCTATGAAGGCTGGAGCACAGTTTGACCCACCTTTGCATGCCGAATAGTGGTGCACTTGTGAATGACTATGCATCCATTGCTCTTAAAGAACTTAATCAACGGCCCAGCTGCGTTTACAAATCAAGCTTTCAATCTCATACAACCGACAGCCAAATAGACTTACGATTGTTACCAGCGGTTTCAAATATCTTTACACCCTCCTCCACTGCCGCCCGTGCGTAGCCTTCATAGTCAGGAGGATTTATGCTAGGTAATAGTGTGATGTTAACGCCGAACGGCTTGCTTGTCATCTTCCTCGTTTCCCGTATTGCTTCTCTAAGTGCAGCAGGCGATGGTTGGGTGAGTGCGGTAAGGATGCCTAGACCGCCAGCTTCAGAGACGGCGGCAGCTAGCTTGGGTACTCCAACCCTAGGAGATGGTGAGGTTGGTTTGACGTGTAGGACGCCCGAGACTGAATTCCTTACCATTGCATCCCTCCTTGAACGATAGGACTATGAAATATGATCAGTGAGCTTTATGGGCTGGGTGCATCAAGCATGCTAAGGCCATACACTCTAATCCCCAGAAGTCTGGTCAAAGGCGTGACAATCATTGTGAATTGGGTAGTGCTGAGGAGCCTTTAGGGTGCAGCCGCAAGATGAAGAGAGGGTATAGAAAGGAAAGCAAGGTCACTATATTGGCGGCATTTTGATGCTTGAGCCTGACACCGGTAGGCATTACTGTAGTGCCTGGATGGCAGAGGCTCGTGATTTTATCCGGACCTAATATGGAAGTTACCATAAATGCTGATAAGATCCTTTTGGGCATAGCAACGCACGGTGTATGGAACAAAATCCTCATAGATTTACACATAAAATATACATAAAGTCACCAATCTTTATATTGGTTGCAGCACCAGTAATGTCGAAGCCAGCTTATGGTCGCGTATGAACCGGGTCATCCCCGCGCAGCAGCTTCCTTCTCTTCTTCGTCGAATTTATCGAGCCACTTGGACACAAATGGAGCATGTTGGCCATAGTTCATGGTCGCATCCAGAGCGTCCCTGGTAAGGTGCGAATACAGAAAACTAAGGTGCATTCGCAGGGGTTGGGAAGTAAAGAAGACATACCTCACAATACCCTTCTTGTCGATGACGAAAGTGACCCTCGCAACACCAACGAGACCGAACATACCCCTTCCAACATTGTACAGCGTTACAGCTTCACCCTTCTCGTCGCTCAGCACAGGGTACTGCACAGTTCAAAAAAATCAGTCAACACGCTTAGAATGTGGAAAGCAACGATGTACAGTCAACTTTTGGTCCTCCACGAATTGCTTCTGCTTTGCCACCGGATCTCGACTAATTCCAATTATCTGAACTCTCCCGGGTCCGAAAGTATCCTTCTCTAAGGAGTAAGATCGTCAATGAGAGGCCTCGCCAGGGCTTGCCATAGTTCATACCTGCGATGGCATCTCGGAATTGACACGCTTGCTTGGTACAACCATAGGAGCCTATTTTGCCGAGAGATGTTACCAACGAAGCACCCTCTTCTCCCTAATAGGCGCACGTACCAGATTGTGGGTAGAAGAATATCGCAATGGGTATACCCTTCTGCCCTGGTGCAATAGTGAATGGTTGACCATCCTGATCAAGCAGTGTCACGGTGGGTGCAGGTTTTCCAATAAGGTCTTGATGAGACATGGCTTGTAGAGGAAGTGAAGTAGCGTCGAGTTGGTGGTTTGTGCAAAGAGGATGAGAAGTCGCACGATTTGATTTTTAGGGGAAGTAAAGTGTGGAGATCTCCACAACCCCCTGGTGCTGATGGAGCCGGTGACGGAATCATTCCAAGTGACGAGTATCTCCGGCACGTTTTATAGGCCCTATGCACATGGTGCACCCATTTTCAACACCAAGTGTGCTCCTCGTAATCAGTGCGTTTTTTTAACAATCACCGGAAGGATTTGTCAGGCACCTGCGGAGGTGGGCGATCGCGTTGACCATTTCATACGTTCTCGTCATTGAAGGTAACTTATAGCGCCATAAAGGGAGTTAGAAACTTGAAGGGTCCAACTCGGGCTGTCTGTGTTGGTCGAAGAAGGGGGATGTAGGAGCGCCAGTTTGGGCGATGAAGGTATGCGGGACTAGATCGCCAGTGGGTGAATATAGGATATGATGACGGATTCAGGGTACATCGTTTGCGGTATCAATGCCGCTGTCATGGAGCACACAGATTATTTGTACGGTCACCCGAGCTCAAGTAGGAATATAGGGGAAATTATTCATTTGGCGGAGTCCTCGAGCATATGTTGGGAGTGCCGGCAATCCTGACTTTGCACTAGATGAATTAGGACGTCCCCCCACCTCCTTATTCCCTAACTAGGAGTGGCCAATTTTTTCTCCTTACATCTCAAGACCTCAAGAGTCAAGATAGTTTGATTCAGTGCTATTGCTGCAAGTCAACGAGCCCGCTCCCATAAGCTTCACAGCTTTCCTGCCTTTTTTTACCTCTTTTAGGTGGAGAATGAGGAGGTTGTTGAACCAGTGATTAACCAAAACAAAAAACGAATTCATTTCCGGATCCCTAGAGGCAAAATTTAGATTAGCATCGGCTTGTCAAGTCATTGGAATCGTAACTGACATCCTGCTGCACATCACCAATGCTCCTGCCAGTGCCGAATGACATTGGCTCTTTGAATTTATCATCTTCGAGTTCTATCATGCATCTAACTTCAACAATTTCATTCGGAGTCCATCATCCCCCTTAAGAGATGCATTTGACACCAACCGGGCAAATAGCAATCAAGTTGGCAATTTTTTTGCGGAACTTGACGGTTTATTCATTAGCGCCGGCGTTGTTGTCGCGTTTAATTACACAGTTACTGCGATGAAACCAAGGCATACGACATGAGTGAAATGGTCATCAACAAGTTCAGGGCATCAACTCAAATACAGTACACTGGCAGAACAACTACAAATGATAGCACTAGAGGCGCAGGTCTGCGATATTCCTTTCCACAGACACACTTCCTTGTCCTGTAAACCTAACCTTCCCGCCATCAATGGTGATCTTATCAATATAGCGGATCCCATTCAGATTCCAGGTCTTGACCACCTTCTTGTCCTTATTCTGCGCAACAAGGGCTACTTCCATCCGGTTGTCACTGTAACTCATGGCTACCCAAATCTCGTCAGCTGATGGATCGATAGGTAGGAGAAAACACCTACGCCAATATTGGTATGGATCCATAACGAACACCGACATATTATTGGTAAGTAGTCCTGGCCACAATTCAGGGCGTTCTTTTGTGAAGTCTGACTGATAGTCAAATGTCGCGACATGCGGCAGTTTATCAATGACGGAATCGACGAGTAAATCAAAGACCGTCATCTCAATAGTTGTGCCACCCTGGCCCACGAATATGACTTTGCCTCCCACGAAGTTGATTTTGTCAATGTATCGGAGACCAGATCTATTCCATTTTTTGACCACCTTCTTGTCCTTGTCTTGAGCTATGATTACAATCGCCATCCGATTATCGCTGTAACTCATAGCTGCAAACCCCGCGAGAATATTAGAAAGGGAATGGATAAGACGTTAGGACGCTTACGCCAGTATTGGAGATGACCCATTATGAAGACGGGGCTAGTACTCGAGGTTACGCCCGGCCATAGGTTAGGAAGCTCCTTCGTGAAATCTCGTTGATAGTTCAATTGAGCAACGCGTGGAAGTTCATCTTGACTGATAAGGAGGTGACTCAATCCCATGGGAACAGGAGTGCCGGTAAACGGTACAAATTTGACATCGAACATCCCAATAGTAATGTCCTGGATACCCCGTGCACCAAGCAGTGCCCATACTTTGGCAACGTTCTTTGCCGTATCCTGTACTACAAGGGCAATAACATCACCTTGCACATTCTTGAAACTCATAGCTACAATAAATGGGTCCGTCAGGTGCTATACGACATGGTTATGATGGAACTTACGCCAGTATTGATAGGACTCCATTGATAAGACTCTCACACTTGAAATATCTACAGGGGGTCCTGCGGTGAGCTCAGGAAGCGTGTTTGTGAACTCCTTGACATCAAGCGTGTCGACTTTGATCTTAAGTGGTTGCTCAACGAAGTTGGAGGCTGCGGGTTTGCCTTGGCTGTAGAAGGCGTACTTGGGGTCTCCACCCCACGTCGCAGCAAGAGCACCAACTTTCGCAGTTATACGAAGACCACTAGAGCCGAACGGGGGTATATCAACAATAGCCACGTTACTGTCAAATTGTTTGAGCTTGATCACTGGGTTCGTCTCATCATCGTCATTTATATAGACGGTCAGTGAGGTTACCAGAGACTGATCGTTGTAGGGGGAATTCCAGGAAATCTTCAGTTTACGATTGGGTGGAGTGGCCTGGGAGTCCTCAGGCTCGACAAGCGTCGTTGTGATCATGGTATCAAGTCCGGAAAAGTCGAGCCATTTATTCGCAAAGTTCTGGCTGAGCAATGAGAAGTCGTAGATCAACATTGCACGGCGCTGTTGGTAGTCCTTATAGACACTGCCAGGAAGGTTTGGAGATGTCGTCGATGAACTGAGCGCTTTTCGCAAAACTTGGATGGCGGCGCGGTAGTCCAGAGCACATTCGAGTGCAGTATCAAGAGCGGTCTTGTAAGAGTCGCACTTAGTCCATCGATTAAAGTCTTTGTTAATGATATCATAGATGGCTTTTGCGAAGGAGTCATCAGCAGATGGTTCGGGAGGGGGACCTGGCCGTGGGGGAGAAGGAGGAGTCGGGCGTGGTGAAAATAAGGCGCCGAACAAGCCAAGAAGAACACCAGCCAGGGTGGCTAAAGTGGCACCTAATCCCTCAGCAGCTCCGGCAGCGGCTGATCCCCCTACAGCTGATCCACCGGCGCCAGCACCGATGTCACCATCAGCTCCGCCACCGTCATTTCCCGTGTCAGGTTTTTGGTCTGGATCTGGTTCATCACCGGGAGAAGGCTTTGGCTTGTAGTAATCACGACAGATAAGAGACTTGATAGCCTCAGCACCCAGTTTCTTGAACGCAACAAGTGCTATGACTGCCATGAGTTTCTCTTTATCATCCCATAAACCTTTAATAATTCTATCCATGATAATTTCGTGACTATGTCAACTATGGCAGTGAAGCAACAAACTCACGATCCCGCTGCATTGCCAAGAGATTTGGCCAGGCTAGAAGCAAAAGCTTCCAGTGTTAATGACTTAGGCAAATCAACGTCAACTGGAAATGGAGTGAAGGATATATCAGTGACTTTGTGCCCAAGGATGTCAATGTCCAAACGGCCAGTAATTTCGAGTTTGACCTTGCGATGATCGCTGGGGATACCCTCCTCGGGCGCCTGGCCTCCCTGGCTATCAGCAATTCTGACGTTGACGTGGAGGGTTGTATCTAGTTGGCTGTAGAGAATAAGTCATATTACGTAGGGTAGAGGGGAAAGACTTGCTCAAATGCGAGAGTCACTGCACCACATGGGCTACCGTCTGCTGCGCTGAACTCCTTGATTTTCTCGATAATCTGGATTGCTTGAACGAGGTTGTCGAATAAAGCAGGAAGGCCAACAAAGCGCAGTCGATTCTTTCCGTTAACTTCGACAAGCTCAAAGGAAATAGAAGCTTGGCCGCCAGGAAGGAAAGAGAAGCCTTTGATGTTGACAGTTCCCAGGAAGCGGGGTACTGAGGAGTCGTACAAGAGAGTAATAGAGCCAAGGTCTGTCCCAAACAGCCTAATGCCAGCCGCCACGGAACAGCCTTTGTCCGCTGGACGAGTAGAAAGAGCAAGTTCTGGGCCGATGGTCGTGTCCACCGCACCGGTAAGAGTTATGCATAAAACCTCTACTGGGGTCTTCTTAGCACCTTTAATTTTAATGCCGCGCAGTTTCTCATCAGTACCGCCAGAAATATCAAGCGAGAGGATGAATCCAATGCCTATGTCGTCAACGTATAAGCAACTACTTCAATCGTAACAAACCAGATTGCTTACCGTAAACGCTGACATCCGCACTCGCATGAAAACCGACCTCATATGTGGTTGGGTCCGGAGCTGCTTTTGGAGTAGCAATCCAGCAATAGTACATGACAAGGTTCGAGAACGTGACGTCCAGTATATCCGCTGGAGTGCTCGTACCAAATATGCTGTCAATTAAAGATGAGAGGACTATTTTTGTGTCGCTCTTGATCAGCATCACCGCTGGCTTCGATGCATTGAAGACGAGAGATACAACAGCTTTCACGTCACCGATTTTTGCATCCGCGGAGAGACTCAGGTCGCAGGTTACACCTTGATTGCCATGAACGATCGTATCGTTGCCTTCTGATGATGAATCCTTGAAATGGTAGCGACCAGTAAAGGCAATGTTTGATATCTTGAGCCCGAGCAAGTCGGGGAGTGTCCCCTGGAGAAGCAAAAACTTGAAGTCGGCGCTAGACTCTCTAATCACTAGCTCCCCTTGGATAGACCAAGACGATGTCGATGAGAATTGGACCGTACAAGTTGCTGAGAGGGAAAAGACATTATTTCGAATATTGTTCCCGGAAATGGAGGGCTGATAAGTCAGGGTGATTTCCGTTAATGTGACCCAAGTGAATAGGGTGATGGAATGTAAAGACGCTGTGAATATAACGCTGGTCGTCTGGTCTGATGCCTTTCCAAAGTAGCCCATGAGTTGTATCTTCGGAAGAGTTGAAGTAGACACCAGACTAAGGTTATCTGTCAGAGAGCCTGATTGCGCATTGTTGAAGTCCAAGTCCAAGAAAACAGCTATTCCACCGACAAATGTGATAGGCAAATTCTCGTTCACATTGTTCAAGGGAACCATAGTCGTACTCGAAGGCAGTATATTGCAATTGACTGCATTCTGAATCGTTTGCTTCACATCTGCCAATTTGACGCCTTGAGGACTGTAAAATGCCAAAATGGACACATTCATGGACGCCTTGATCTTTTTGTCAATATGGGGTATAAAGTAATATATAGATACCACTCACTATCGCATCATCAATCATCTTCGCCAAGGCGGAGTCCTGGACTAAATCTGTGAAACGGAAACCAACAACTCCAAGAGCCACAGTGAAACCCCATTGACTACCGGTCTGGGTATTCAATGATTTTTGGACAATTATGACGGCAGTCCCTCGTCCTTTTTCACCCCATGTTGCTTCGGCCGCGATACCAAATGCAGCTTGTTCGCCGAGTGGTACGCAGTTTGTAGCGCAGCGCCTCAGCGTGAAAGATGGCGTCACATTCTTTGGGATGGTATCCTGCCAAACCGTACTAGGTGTTACACTCCCTCCCGAAGATGAACCAGTCCAGCCATTGACGAGGTCTTGTGCTTGAACGATACCGGCAAGGTTGAGAATCTCGCCTGAGACGACAAGAAGCTTATGCGAGGTATTCTCGACGTCAATGTTGGAGTACTGAATAGTCGCTGTTAGGTGCCAGTTAGCGGACATCGCGCCCTCCCACTGCAAAGACCAAGCGTTTCCGGTTGCAATCGTAGTTTCAGGCCCTTTGATGGATGGGACATTATTGAGAGGTGTTCGTTGCCACTGTACACGCAAGCGGTTTCCGAATGTGTTGAGCTGTCCAATAAGCTGGTTACCCCACGTCAATTCTACCCCAAATGAGGTGATCGCAAGCTTGCTCTCGACGTATGCGAGCGCAATAGAGACATAGCCTAATCTCAGAGACGATAGAATGCTACCTCCGACGATAGGAATAGTGTTTAGATCGATGTCAGAGCTAATCTGTTTGACTAGTTCCCCAAAGGTGAAGTCATCACTCAAGTTACGGAATTCGAGAGCTCCGGGGGTGTTCTGGCATGGTAACGAGAGTAACACTGCACAGTTAAACCTGCCTGCGAATAGGATCTGGGATTCCAGTCGGCCCGACCACGAAGATCCGTTGTATAGTATAATAACATCCGCCTTCTCGATAACGAGGCTAGGTTGGGAAAGTATTGTCAGGTTCTGTATTCGAGCGGTGATGGAAAACCCAGCCACCCGCTTGGCGTTATCGATATCAAGAGATGCATCCACAATACTGATCGTATCTGTCACAGTACCTAGTAGTGGAATTGCCTCTTTCACATCGTTCCAGGACGTATTCGTGAATTTATTCAAGATATCGCTGAGGGAAGGGGCGGGTAGCGTGCTCGTAGGATTTGTGCTCAGAGATACGCTGAGACGATTTGAATTTCCGGACCGGCTTTTCATTGGCCAATACGCCATGCGTAAGTCAAGCCTTGAGTGACTGGCATCAATCACCAGCTGATAGTCAACCTGTAGGCCAACTGCGAAGTTCGTTCGAGGCTTCTGGATGACGACAGTAACTTTGACTTTTGAAACCTAACAAAAATGTTCAGCAAGTCATGATCACTATCTCAACGTGATCCTGACCTCTTCTGGGGCTAGCTGCGTGGGCAAGACTTCCTTCCAAGGGCTCCATTCAGCGCTGATACGGAAGTAGACCGTATCGAGGTTAAGGACACTAGTAGTGCCAGAGCACGGCTGGAGAAGTCTAAATCCAACATAATCCAGATTGAGCGAAAGATCGACGGTTTTGTCGCCGAGCGGTAATGGCAAGGATGAAGATCTTTCAAGACCGAGGATTTTAAGAACAGATAACGGAGATGAGGGTGATGCTACGACAAAATCGAGCATGGTGTTGTCTCTGTTCGTTGATGCAACCATCTGCAATTGAATATCCACAGAATTTGCGGACAACGACAAGCTAGCGCTCAAAGTAACGTCAAAGATTCCTTCATTCTGACGTTTGAGAGTAAGGAAGATGACATTCACTCCGAACTTGAGAGCATCAACGGTGATAGAAGTAAGCGAGGTTGGAATTGCAGCATACAGTTTGGCAGATTGAACATCTACGCCAAAGGGACTTTTGACGAAGGAGATCTCTGTTTTCAGGGGGTCAACCTTCCAACCTGGAAGGTTGATGACGGTAGTGAGGGATGTAGGTAATCCGGATAAGAAGGCGTATAGTTGACCACGTCCGGTGATCGAGGAAGCAAAGTCGGTGAGCGCGATGTCGCTGCCAGTGACAGCACCGGTGTAACCAATGGCACGGAGATACAGCTCAGCAGGAGATCGGCCTTCAAACTGAAACACGCAATTTACTGGTATAGTGCCCGCCAGTTGCGCATTTAGATCCAAGGTGCCGGCACCAGACGACATAATCGCGTTGAGGGATTGTACCGGCCTAGAGCCGAGTCCTGCGATATCCGAGAACACAATGGAGGAGTTTAATTTCAGCAGGACATTGACAACAAATGAGCCGTCAGGCCGTGAGATGACGGGTGGAGAGCCTCCCACATCAACTGCAAACTTCTGCACGTCAGCGAAGAGAAATGGCGCAGGTGGGATCGTGAAAAGGGTGTGTACGCTGCCTAGAGCCACTTGGAGAACATCGGCGAGGGTGATCACAGGTGGAGGGTTAGCAGGTCCCATCCGTTTCCACCAGGACTCGAACGACTCTGATATCTCCGACTCGCCCAACATAGATGCGGTGGAATCTAACACACTCCGACGCACGCGTGTGAGGGTCGGCGCACTCGCTGTCAATGAGGTCAATGAGGGCGAGGCAGATTGTGGTTGGGCACCAAGTCCTTCCTCGCGTACAAACTGTATCTGGACACGCTCCAGGCCAGGTGTACCAACCGGTTGCATATTAAACTGTGTCGTGCTGCCTGTCACATAAGCAAGCACCTCCGTCCCTGCTTCGTTAAGCATTTCGAATTTTACGCCAGTCCAGGATGAAGATGTTTTTTCTTCGAATATCACAGGGACGGGGAAAAGGATAGGAGCATTTGTCCCTGCTGTGGATCTAGCATAGAAGTTGTATGACGAAACATTGAGGGGATCGTTCCCAGTAGCACTGCCTTTACGTTTCAAGCTGAAGCGGAAGGGTGTCGCACCCCCAGCACTGAAAATTGAAGTGTTTTCATCGTAGGCTATCCTGTTGGCGGCTTCGACCTTGTTAACATAGAGCGCAAAGGAGGACGTGTCAGGTTCGGCAGCCCTAGGGAGGTCATAGGCAGCCGTTCTGTTTAACTCCTTGTGCAGGATGCGCCTTGCATCGACAGCGTCATCTTGAGCGTCAAAACGAACTTCCGTCACACCCGCAACGTCGCTGAGATCAACAGGGATGGCTGCACAGTAATCGCTGTCAAGGTAGAAGACACGAATGTACTTGTTCCAGTCCGCAACAGCAGGCTTGTGATTGGCGGGGAAGCCGTGCGCAATAATATCTTTGACAATGGTACGAATGACATCGATCTGGAGCGCATGCCCATCCGTTACAAATAGGCGGCTGGTTCCGCTATTCCGAGCAATCGCTGCCAACATAACCCCAGCAACGAGACTAGGGTGAGGGTGACCATAGTTGGACCCAGTTTCATGAAGGCCGTTCGCAGAAATGATATAATTGACTGCGCTAAGCGTAAATAATTTATTGAGAGGATTTTTGCCCAGTGCTACAGCGACTTACCTGAAACGATCGTAGAACGTTTTGTTTCCCATCTGATATTGGAGCAAGTTGCCCGGGTCGGAGTGGACGCAAGTGATCAGGTCCACATAATTAATGTTGAGCCTTGCGATCGCCTTTGGCTGTGCCGGGTTTCGGGGTTCATAAGGAATGAAGTTTGGGTGATTGAATTGATCGACTTGGAACTTCGGGCTGACTTTTGAGAGGTAATCGTTCTGGCGCCATTGGTCCACCACAGGTATGTTATTCGCATATAAGCTCTCGATAATACCAAAGTGCCGTCTCGCCAGAAGCACGACAAATTGAGAGAGGTCGTTGGGTTGGGTCAAGTCGAGAGTGACACCTCCATCCCTGTACTTGAACTTTCGATATCGAATGAAGCTGAAAAACAACTGGGACAACTCATCCATCGATGTGTTGAAGAGTTGATTGTCTCGTGGTGAGGAACTGGATTGTGCACGAGGGAGATTGATCCAATCCGGCGAGCGGTTGTCTGTGATATCAACTATTGAGTCTCCCACGACGTCTTTATCGTTGCCGGCAGTCATTTTTGGGAAGACGTAGCGTCCTGCAAGCGCAAGGAATAGGTGAATATTTGCCTCCTTCCCTGACTGAGCGTCTGTGATATCGTAGGTCTTGTTTATCTGCCCATTATATTGGGATCCGTGGTGCGGAATTTTGAATATGGAAAGGCTTTTTGAAGGGAGGTTGTTGATGCGATCTAGGACATGCTCTCCGATAGCGTCACCGGTAGTGACAATCGGAGAGAACCCCTGCTGCTGCCAATCACTGATGATACTGAACACAGGATATAGGTTAGACGAATTATCTAAAGAAATACAAGTTACTCACCTTGATATGTTAGTTTTACTGGTGTCGACTTGGAGCGCCATTCGTGCTACTCTGGTAGAAGGTGGTTTATACAGCATTTTGTACAACGCGCAACTCGCGGACCAGTTGGACAGCTCGGTGGGGATATCTCCATCCCGAAGGTCGGTGTCCTTGAAATGTTTAGCTTTAAGCAAGTCCGAGAGCTCCGTCCTTAGGTCAAAGAAAAGTTTGTTAAGAATGACAGGTCCTTTAAAGGCCAGGGGTTTCTGAGCGGACGTTTTGTCCGGATCGTCAGGAAGCCAGTCAGCGATCAACTGAATAATCCCTGTGACGATGTTAGTTCTTCCAGCAAGTTCCTGATGAGTGAGAACTTACCATCCATATGGTCTCGATCGGGATGTGTTACAATGATTCCTGCAAGAAGGTCGATCTTCAATGAGCCATCAGCGTTTTTGTCGCCGGAACAACAAAAACGAAGGAGGGCATTGCGAAGGAATTGATAAAACGCATGGTATCCTTGTTTCCCTGGCTCTCCGTTGACGTTGACAGTGGTTTTGGGACCGGTAGTAACAGGACCACCATCGATTAGCCAGTATTCTAGTCATCGATCAGTCTCAATCGCGGACAAAAGCTGCAAAGCACTGACTAATGGGATCGCTTGAAGACTTTTGAACTTGGAGTAGAAGTGTATCGCCCCAACCGGCGTACACGACGATAAGCTTCGGAGCAGACATGGTGTTGCTACCGTTCTCCTACGCAAAGACGGCCTCAAATAATGTCCATTTAGCTTCCATAGAGGCTTTCGGAGAAGAGAAGGCCCGTCAAAGAGTGCTAGCACAAAATCGTTCATGCCTGGACGACCTCTCAATGTCCCCAGAATACGGTGTCCAATCTTCGAGAGCACTGTTGACCCCTGATTCCAAGCTCGGATGGTCAGGTGGTGAATTGCTTATGTCTGTACGGCAATGCTGTACATCTTTGAGCTAGTTGGATTGAGAGTTCTATTGAGTACATGAGAACGTGTGATAAATATATCTGATGACAGGTGTAACGAGCCAGGGGTGCCCCGAACTAGCAGGTCCTCGATGTTTGTGAGGGAGCCTCGATATCTGCGATGATGAGTGAAAGCCGAGCGAGCGAGGTTAGGCTGTTGCATCCTGGTGTCTTCTCCGTCGGTGAGGCCCACTCTATTCAGGCCTAGGTAGGAATTCTTGAGTAAAATTCCAATGATGACCAGTGGGGAGAAAATGTCGGCAACGTTACACCGTTCGTGATAGATGGTAAACCGTAGCTGTTGCTTTGCTAAAGACGGATATGAAATCTCGAAAACGATGAGTGGAAGGAATGGGGCTTGTGAGTCGAGAATCGCGGCGATAAGTGCGTTGACGACAGCAAAACTCAGCCCATTTTAGTATGCCAGAAAGAGATCAAGATCGGAGTTGGAAGCTTTGCAAGCGTCCGCCTTGGTGACTAGGTGCCACAAATTGTCACAGCAGCGTTAGTCGAGGAATTAACAGTCCCTCTGAGTGGATGTTGATTGTTCCGATACACCGAATGTGATGTGTGCATGGGGTGGAGCCATGAGATCCGTGACAACAGACCAGTAGAACCGGTGATGGTAGAGCATAGGAAGCAGAATGCTGAGGGGATAGAGAGACTCGAAGACGAAGAAGCAGTCCCATTGACAGTGAGGCAGTAGATCCAGAGATGACGGGGCCGTATATCTGACAGTAAACCCAACGACAGTGAAGCAGTAGGCTTGATGAAAATGAAGTGACGGGCCAGATGTCGTCTTGATACTATGAGGCTCGGTGATAATGACGGGTCATTGACAGCCTCGTGAATGCTCGCATTGCAGGGGCTGGTCGTGTCTTAACGTCGTGAATCCAGGATGGAATGGGAGCAGGCTGGAGAGTGTATCGGACTGAAAGAACTATATGCACTCAATCGACATACATCGTGATTTCCCAGTGTGGTCCACTCTAGACGTTCAAGTTCCTGCTCGTGTTTAGATTCTGTTGGCTGTGATTAGCATGCCTTCCCTCCAATTATGTTGCTATCGGACTGTTGTAACTCTTGGCGGTGGAGGACTTTGCAATGGGTCTTGGAAGTAAAATGGAGAGCTTTTCAGCAGAGGGGATGATTATGACCACGCCAATCGTACGCGACATGGTGGGAAGAGAGAAGGGCTGGTGAATAAATGTTCCCACGCCCCAAAGACCGCTAGGGGTCGCTTAATGCATACATAATAGAGCAGCTGAAGGACAGAGTCCCAAGTACATGTTATAAGCACAACGGCAGCTGGAAATATAATCCATCTCGAGGACGTCCCGGCTTGCAGTCCGGTCGACGGCCTCGTATGAATTCAAGAGACGATCAGGAGTAGGAGAATGATTAACTATCACCAATCTAACACCGTTGACGAGCACCATCTCCAAGCCTGGCGTTGACAAGCATCATATCTTACTCGGCGGCGAGTCCACCATCTACTCCTACACAATTACAAGCCATAGACTGGCCACAGGTTCTGATAAGTCCCCAATGTTTAATGAACTTGAAGCCCGCCTCGCGATTGGGACAGGTTATTATTTCGTCTACGAGTGCACCCACGTGTTGCCTATACATAGCTCACGTTTATCCAAACTCCGGTGTGATCTCTACCAGTCGAACGAGCTGTCTTTCGTTATTGTTTTCCAACTCCGAGATTCCAGGAGTGTGTTGTTAATGCCAGTGAGGAGCACTTCCATGTGCTGTGCTGTGCTTAGCCCATACCCCTGCTCCTAAGACTCGCATGTGCATGCTCTGCGAACCTTCTTCAAGTGAAGAAGTAGCTTGTGCCTGTCACCAGACTGCGGTGCAACGGCGACTCCCTTACCCGCCGCGGTGCTAATCGAGGCAAGGGTGGTAGAACAATCCTCAACGCACCCATACAAACGGAATAGCCTGGACCTCTCGCGTCATCAATAGACTGCAAGTCATAAACCCATTTGCTTCTGCGCGTGATCAGCAGCATCACCGGTGGGATCACTCTAATTCAACTGCAACATGAAACACCCTTCCACCAAGCCGTAATGCGCTGGTTGGACAGACAGGACCTATTGATGGTATCCGTCACCTGTGCCAGTTATTGATGGAAGGTACTCGAGACCGCGAGCGTCGCACCTCTGGAAGCAAGCCATAGCATACCTCGGAGAGAATTTTTCACGTCGCGAGCCTTGACATCATTTTTGCGAGCTGTTGGGGCGTTCCCCAACTCTCGGAGTAATCTTCACAGCATGGCAACATGAGTGATCGTCAAAACTCTAAATGGTCAATTGTATCGGTAGCTAGTGCCATTGCCCGTTGCGCCACCATTTCAGTGGATTGCGACTGGTTCGGGATATGTGCATAGGATCGTCAATAGAAAGCAATGTTTTAGGCCAACGTCGCAGGCGCCTATTCAAACGGAGACTATTTTAGTCCGTGACGTGCACTTAGCGCTGCCATCTTTGCCTTCTACACGTGCAAGAGTGATGAACATCGCGAGACATTGTCAGAACTGTCGAGCTCACCGGCCATCAAATGCGCCCACGTCTCGCTTCTCAATGGGGGTTGCACTTTCAAAAGCCTGAAACGAGATTGGTAAATACATTGGGATGGCGATCCGGAAGATGAAATAGAAGTCAGGAATGCAACACTGAAAGTACCAACACACGGTGGCGGGGAGTCGATACCACCCTGAGTTCGGGTGATGGTTGAACTGGCTTGTTTATTCACGAACGTTTAATGCACGCCTAACCTTGACGTCGAATCGTCCCCAAAAGATTTTTGATGGGAGAGCGACGTGAACCCGATGAGTGTTCCTAACCGCTCCGCCCACCAAGCAGTCTTAGACGGAGGCTGCGGTTGTGCGTGCAATAGCAAGGCTATTCAACGCAGTAGTCAAGACCTCTTGTTAAGTTGTTGCCTTTAGCATATGCGCATCGCCACCGGCGAACCCAGGTAAGCTATGCCAGTTATGGCGACGTGCGTTGTGATATCGACAAAATTGGAGTAGCCGATGGGTACCTAATCAGAGGGAGCCAATAGAGTTCAATAAGCCGATTGCATTCTGAATCACACAGATAGCACTCGGGTTTAATTGTTTGCAATTGCGGTAGCGGACCAATGGAGTGGATAGGTTGCAAGAGGATACTTGGGGTTGGTTTTGACTGATGAGTTCTTGGCTTGCACCTGCAGTTTGGTAGACCCACTGAAACTACGAGGACCCGGATGGGAATTTATGCGGTCGAGGCTGGATGTTCGCAGGCGTGCAGGTCCAACAGACCAAGACTTGTTCGTGCGGAAAATACCTATCATGGTGACATTATTATCCTCGAACACACTGGTTTGCGGAAATCTGTGCATTAAGGGGCAGCGACTTATTACAGCTAAATAGGTGTAGAGGATATACGATACGTGGGGTCGGGAATCAAATTCAATTCGACTGCGCGTTCATTATTTCTGGAAAGAAGGTAAGAGGCGTAAGCGTTGACGACGCAATCGGAATGGGCGTCAAGGAGCGCGGTACTAACCTGCGTTAATTTCAGCGAACCGAGCATTAACTCGCTCTGTGTGTTTGATGAACTTGTCAGCGCAGTTCATGACGCATTGCTCCTGGTTTGGTGAGACACGGTGAGAATATAAAAGGAGGTATCAAAAGATGATGTCGAACCTCTTTTGATGACAGTGCCTTGCTCGTAAAATCATTGCAGCAGGTGGTAAAGCATCGTTCCACGAGGCCCGAATACATTTTCAGGAAGTCCTTCATCTGCACGAAACTGAGAAAAAGCTGTATTGTTGGAAAGAAGCAGTATATACCTGCATTTTCTCAATGACCTTGGTCATATGAGCCTGCTCGGCGGCGTTGAAGTTGGAGAGGTCCATAATGTTTTGGGAGGTTGGGGTGTGAATGAGGGAGCGGATTTGATGGGAGTTTTCGACCGAAGTTTGAGTGATCGGCTGCCACGTGACGCTTTTAGACGTGTTTCTCTCAAGGATTTACGGACGCAAATGGGGAGTGGCCGAGTCACAGAAAAAGGCCGCCATCTTGAACTGAGCTCGGTGGGAACAACGCAGTTCAGCTCCTCTCAACCTCCATTCTCATCGGCCTGAACCATTCAGAACCAGACTGAGGTAAATCTCTATCCTTGCCGCGAACTCAGGAAACATGATCTTGATCTCACTCTAGCCTGGACAGCTTCATCAATCCGCTATCCTGTACGCCGGAAAAAATGGTCTCCACAAACGCAAAGTTACTAGGTAAGCCACCGTTCGATCAAGACCTCGTTAGATCTCCTTGACATATATAAACCGACTCCAACCCCGTCTCTCCCTACCACAGACCTACTCCAACAACAGCAGGACCCCAACATGGCAATGTCATTCAAGGATGCTCTCTCTCGCCTAGAGAACAGCAGAGTCGTCTCTACCAGACCACTCATCCCTCCCCAGATCCTCCAGGAGGACTTGCCCCTGTGCGTGCTTCATCATGGCGAACGAGGGTGTTTCGTTGACGAGAATACCTCCAGAACTTTCTGTGCAGCCCAAACCGTCCTCCAGGGACGTATGCAGGCTGAAAACATCCTGAGGGGTGACGATGACCGATTAATGGTTGTCGTTGGGTGAGTGGTACTTATATGTTTTATGACTGTCGCCTAACTCCACATCTAGACCTTGCTCAGTCCACAACGTAGACGCCGGTCTAGAATACGCAAGGCTATTGGCAGACTACGCCAAGGAATGCAAGGACGACTTGTTCATCGTTATGCGAGTCTATTTCGAGAAGCCCCGCACAACTGTTGGTTGGAAGGGTCTCATCAACGATCCCGAGTTGAATGGTAGCTTCCAAATCAACAAGGGTCTCCGCATCGCTCGTCGCTTCCTTCTTGAGGTCGCAAAACTGGGCCTCCCCGCAGGAACCGAGTTCCTGGATACCATTACTCCCCAGTACACCGCCGATCTCGTCTCCTGGGGTGCCATTGGTGCTCGTACCACCGAGTCCCAAGTTCACCGTGAATTGACATCTGCTCTTTCCATGCCTACTGGCTTCAAGAACTCCACTGATGGCAGTATCGGTGTTGCCATCGATGCTTGCCGTGCTGCAAAATCCTCCCACGTCTTCTTGTCTGTGGGTAAGGAAGGTTTGAGCAGTATCGTCGAAACCTGCGTTAGTATATCTCCCCAATCATCCGCCGGGTTTGAGGTCTAATGGCCATTAAACAGGGAAACCCCGATGTCCATGTTATCCTCCGAGGTGGAAGCAAGGGACCAAACTACTATGCTGATGATGTCCGAGCTGCTGGCCAGCAACTCGCAAAGGCCAACATGGCTGCCAAACTCATGGTAAGCTAACGTCATGCACACTGCTTGTCCACAGATCAACTAAGCATGTCTTCACAGATTGACTGCAGCCACGGTAACAGCTCGAAGCAACACTCCAAGCAAGTCGATGTTGCTGAGGACATTGCGAGTCATTTTTCCCATTTCAGTGTTTTTTTCTGATGTCCCCTCGTTTAGGCCCGCCAATTGGAGTCTTCAGATACCGGCCCCATGATCATGGGTGTCATGGTTGAGAGTAACTTGGTTGAGGGCAGACAAGACATCCCCGCATCCGGTGCTGCTGGATTGAAATATGGTCAATCCATCACTGACGCCTGCATCTCCTGGGAGACCACCGTCCCCGTCCTCGAGCGTCTCCGCGAGGGTGTTCGCGGCCGTCGTGCCCGCCTCGCTCAACAAGGCAAGGCCTAAACGCCCGATTATTCCTTTCCTGCTTTTTTTGCGGCCGAAAAGGGGAGTTACGCCACTGGGGGTCCATATAGACTGTATAGATTTGTTGAAGTCGGATTTAGAATACTGTTAATCATGATCATATGGCACGTCGCACGTTGTACTTTTTCTAAAACGCATCTTGCTATGACAATATGCTCTCCATCCACCTTGAATACCTATACAGCCCGAGTGTGTGAAGGCGTTCTTGCCAAGCTGCAGACTCCAAAACGTGCGTAAACTTGCATACGCTCTGTCATTCCAACCCTTTGTATAATGACATGACATCAGAACAAGTTCATTTTCCTTTCGGTTCCCTCTGCTCTTCGGGGAATACCCAAGACCATCGATATCGGACGCACAGACCTCCGTCCCTTCATCGTCATTGCAAGGTCATTTTCCATCCGATAATCCCGAAATAAGGCTCCGATGCTCAAATTCGTAAAATTTATCAAAAGGTCCTTTCCTCGTGTACAGTACTGTACACGGTACATCGCGTAGAGCACGGCTCTGTGTCGTAAGCAAGCGGACTTTTCTTGTCTCCATGTGGCCTGCCAACATGGAGGGAAGAAAAGCCTGGTTGTGTTAACGTTGGATTTTAGCTAACGGCTCGAACGGCTCGAAGCTGCGTCCGAAATTAATTTGAAGGGGTCATTGGGGTTGTGAAATGGATTTAACAGACTGACAACCTTCATGTGAGTTCAGGTATTAAGGCCGATCTAAGGCTTGCGCTGATACGTGTACTGAATATGCTCAATCAAACTGCCTAGATGCTAGCTACTACATGTGTTAAGCTAAACTTTGTGATCTCCGAGATTCTATTTCAGGTGGGAAGCGCTCTTATCCCCAGTTGGATGGTGAACTAGAGAGAAGGTATCCCCCCCGGCAGCAACTCCCTTGGTACTATGGGTCATCGTGGGCTAAAATAACACGGACTTTCGGTATCTCCATCAACTCCCTAATCCGCTTGATGCGTTCCTTCACTGGCCGGGACCAACATCAATTTCGATCTCTCCGGTCATTAGTCTCCAATGATGGGCGCATTGCCTGCTAAGTACGCCTAGCCTCCCTCTGGGAATGTCCGGGCAAGGGTGTTGAGGCGACCAGGTGCATTGATAATATGTGGGCTTCTGTCCCCGAAGAAATCTAAAACATGGGAGAATGGCCCAAGGGACTGCCGATTAATCCTGCATTAGTGATCCGCGAGTTCAGAGGATCGCTGGGATCAAACGACTTTTCAGTCAGAAGGGTAACCAGGCCTGAAGAGGAGGTTGTGTCGGCTCCAATGACAATATCAATTATGCCAGTGCTTACGGAGTCCTTAATAGAATAGGAAGGTAATACTTTCGAAGAAATCTTGCATATTCCCTCACTCCTTCTCCCCACCGCACTTCTCTGACATACTTACTGTCTGCTTCGATAGCTTGCCTAGCGCAAATCCTTAGTGGGTCCGTCTTAGCTGGTAATAGATCCAAGAAAGGTGCGGTATTTAGCCCCTGTATGCTGCTATTTGCGCATAATTTTCATTGACATCATTGGTAGCATCTCGTTCTGGGTTGTGTTCAGAGTCATTTAATTCTTCTTATTTCTTATCCACCAAGGTGGAGGGAGCGGGCTACATTATCCTCCACCACGACCATGTACCCTCAACCTGACACTAACTCAACCCTGACCCATCCTAGACGTGCCTCTTCTTCTGTCGCTTCCGATGAAGATTCATTAACACAAGAATCAACACCCTCAATATCACGACTGTATACGGAGGCGGCTTTGTTTGAGAGAGCATTGTCCGGATCCGCGCCAATTAAATCACCTACTACGCCCAGGGATGAGGAGCATGCGTTCAATAGTTTTGTCAAGTGTCATATGAATGATTGCGAGAAGGCACTCGCTGGGAGAACTGCCAAATATCAAGCCGCGGGGTATAACCTAGCACCAGCAGACACAGACTTGGGACCCGATGTAGATCATCTAGGGTCTGATGTGGCTCCATTGCAAGGGAAGCCTCGCAATATTATCCGGCGCTGGAGGACTGTGACTGAGCCTGTTCATGAAGCACCCGTTCGCCCTACACCTGCAATACACAGAGCGGTAACGGAAGGCAATGACAGTTGGCAATTGGAGCCTGACGAAATTGTTCGGCTGCTGGTGCAAGAGTTCGACGCATTGGTTAAAAATGGGGAAGAAGAAAAGCTCATCCTAGAGACGGATGGAGCGTTCGTTAGTGACGTAGTAATAGTCGTATGTCGCCCTTTGATCGCATTATCCCCCCTGGCTCATCGCTCTTAGGGTGTAATCCATCTGACAACCCATCGGCTGGCCTTTCATGCTTCTCTGCTCGCAACCCGTCCGGATTTATCGCCGTCCCTCCAGATATTGAAGGCAGGCCCTGCTACAATTCACCGGAAAGGATGGCGCTTAAAGCGTCGCGTGTGGCTTGAGTTGTCCCATGATATGCTCTGCAGCTATACTGCAAACAATGAGAACGCCCACAGGCGCCCTCTTTGCACCTTACTGCGTGCGCATCAGGAGCCACACTCCTCCTTTTCGTACTGACTTGGTCGCATCAGTCCCTTTCGTTGGCGAGGTTTTCCCGCCAGACCCACAACGCCCTCGTATTGTTCGTATAATTCTGAGGAGCACAGGAAAAGAAGTAGCAGATGGCATTGAGTTTTCTACGGAAGAGTCTGCCCAGGAGTGGCGTACGGAGCTAAGAGGTATGCCGCCAAATACTGCATTATTTTTCTAACGAGTGTTTCCTTTCGCATAGCTGCAATTGCGATGTATAGACACCGACATCGTGAGGCTTTTGACGGGACTGTTCCGGACTCTAGCTCAGGAATCAAGTTGAGCTGTCCTCTCGTACGGATTGACAAAGTCGAGTTCGGGATGACATCTTTCTTTCAGTCCATCGCCTCGATACATGTGACACTTTCGGACGAAGAGACAACATCTTCCGAGGGTACGAAGGCGGATCAAATATTTAATATTGGACCCGTTATGCGTGTCCCAGCTTGGGACCATATCGCGGATTATGTCTCCGCTGCCAAGAAAACCAATCAGTCCCTGGATAACGCACCTATTATCGTAGATTTTGGGCCTCTAACATTTTTGGAGGGCGCCGAAGATGAAAAGTCTATGCATCACCTTGAAACTACTGGCCCCAAGGAAGAGCGTGCTGTTCGAGCAGCACTCGCCCTGGAGGCTGAACCATCCATTTGGTGTTAGTGCCCGCGTGCATAACGTGATATATATTGAACTAATGTCTGTGTAGATACTCGAGCACGCATCTATGGGAAGGTAGCATCGTACGGCTACTTTGTTGTTTCTCCACACTACATAAGCTTCTGGAGCAAGAACTTAACTGGATGCGACACCAAGTACCGATTCGTTATTAAGAGGGTGAAAAGGGCTAAATCGCACCGCTTCACTATCTCCCGATTATGTGGAATGACTCTTGAGCTCGATGAAAAAAACGAGATTACTTTCGCCTTTGGGTCCAGCTCCCTACGTGATGAGGTTGTACGGCGCGTTAACGAAGCGACGAAGCCTATCAATGGGTTGGTATCTATTACTCAAGGGGAGGAATGCGAAAGTATCAAGTCAGACCATGGAACGGCATCACTATCAAAGCCGACGGCATCTGCAATCTTGGCGCCTGTTTCACGCTCTCTTGCGGCTGCTGCTAATGTGAAGATTCCTGGTAATATCCGTCTGCGGTTGCCAAAGGTCATCAATCTGCCTCGAGAGGTGATAGGAAAGATGCCCCCTCTGCATTTCGTGTGCTTGACTATTGGCTCTCGTGGAGATATCCAGCCGTATATTGCACTGGCGCTGGGGCTGAAGAAGCAAGGGCATAGTGTTACCATTGTAACGCATGAAGAATACAAGGAATGGATTGAGGGACATGGTATAGGACATCGTCATGCTGGTGGAGACCCTGCTGCTCTGATGAAGTTGAGTGTGGATCATAAAGTGTGTTCGACTCCAATGTCCTTGTTCATTGACGTTGACGAGACGATAGATGTTTTCGCCAGAATTTTTCAAGCAGAGTCTGACTAAGGTACGTCCTAGATTAACCCTCTCTCACGAGCTATCTCCAACGCTTGTCCTTCAGTTTCGACCATGGCTTGATCGGTGTAAGTGGAAACACCCCGGACTTGACTTGGTTATTGACAGAGCCGCCAGTATTAATAGAAGCGTGGGATGGTTGTCGAGATGCGGATGTCCTCCTCGAGAGCCCATCAGCTATGGCTGGTGTGCACATCGCGGAAGCTCTTGGTGGGTTCTCTTTCCCTCTACTGCGCGTAAATATTCATTGGATCTAGGCATTCCGTATTTCCGCACGTTCACTATGCCATGGACAAAGTATGCTCGCTTTTTCTCTGCTGTCGCCTGAGATAACTCACCTAGACCATCAGGACATCAGAATTTCCACATCCGTTCCTTAGCCCGCCTGTAGATGCACCCAGATTTAATAGCGCTTCGTGAGCTATACCGTCAATTCACAAATGTGTCAGCTTATCGATTTTACAGGTATATCCTATTCAAGTACTTTATCTCTATTTCGTACCTGTTCATTTGCTCAATTATTCTAGCAACGTTTTATGGGCAGCAACGAGTAAACAAATCAACAAATGGCGAAAACGCAAACTCAAGTTACCACCAACTACCATGGACCATTTAGCACAACTAAAAATTATCTACATTTACAATTTTTCATCGGTTTGTATTCAATTTGGTGCATATATGCGGTCAAAATATACTAATAATCCTCAAGGCAGTGGTTCCCAAGCCTCTCGACTGGGGTGACACGATTACAATTTCCGGATAGTAAGTGCACTTATGTGATCACTCAAACTCCTCTGACGTGCCTAGTTGGTTTTTGGACGAACCTGAGCTGTCGTGGACGCCCCCTCCAGATTTGTTAGATTTTATACAGCAAGCACGGAAAGATGACAAACCTCTCGTTTATATTGGCTTTGGTAGCATAACCGTGCCTCGACCTCACCGGATGGCATCCCGTCTCTTTTCTGCAGTCCAAAAGAGTAAGGACAGCCTCTACCTTAAATATTTTTACTCATATTGACAATTATCCAGGTGGTGTTCGTGCCATCATGACGAAGGGCTGGTCCTCGAGGTTGTCTCGGGAGAAAGAACCAGAACCGGAGGTACCACCGGAATGCTATTTACTTGACAAAGTTCCACACGATTGGTTGTTCTCCCAGATTGATGCCACTTTGCACCATGGAGGCGCGGGGACGACAGGGGCTAGTTTACGGGCTGGACTACCGACAATCATCAAACCGTGGTTCGGAGACCAGTACTTTTGGGCATCGAGGGTCCAAAAGCTTGGGGTGAGTGGTCAATACTTATGATGTGGTTCAAAGGCGTGAACAGACTTGTGCTAGGCCGGAATTAGGCTATCGAGCCTCCGGTCAAGCGAGGTTTCAGATGCGCTAGTTAAGGTCACGAGTGACCCGTAAGTTTGCGACTCTGTTACACAGGGACGAATTTGACACCCTCCACAAGATTAATAAAGCAGAAAGCCGCTTCAGTTGGCGAGAAGATTCGTGCCGTAAGTTTCATCGTCGATTTCTTTAGGCAGTGCTTTGATGTCGAATTATAGGAGGACGGCGTCCACACGGCTATCTACACTATGTACATGTATCTTGCGAGGGCAAAGGCCAAGCGCGCTCCTTTAGGGGAATGAACAGGACTGACGATAGGAAACTGATGCAGAGCAGATTTCTGGGCAACAAAATCGTTCAACACGACACCACTTTATTGAATAAAGCTGTCTCCACTTGTATTTTACTCGAAGTCTTGTGTTATTACTGTATTACTAGCACAACTAAAAGAACGTATATTGTCATGACGATTCTAGTCCCCAAAGCACGGCAAAACGCGACCGCGGAATTCGGAAGGAAGCAAATTACCAAACGCGTCAATTAACGCGCGCCTTGACGCTCACCATGACCAAGGCGCGCGCACAGGATGGTGGAACACTAGAGGTAAGTGGCCCTCCAATGCTCCCAACAACCCAGCTAATCCGTGCGTTAGGATTACGACGTTCAGAAAGAAATCCATAAAGGCGGGACGTCTCGTCTCTTTCTGGCTCAATGTCACGCCGGTCGCCTTCGCTGTCGCAAAGTTGTATTGAAACAGGTAGAGATGCTTTACCAGCGTAATAGCCCATATCTAATATACCATACAGGTACTGAATGCAAGCAGTACCAATCACACAACCGCAATAATTCATCAGGGCTTGTGTCACCCGAATATAATATCTCTGTATTCCATCATCCTCAAACCATCCGTCCATCACGTTCTGGAATACTGCTCCGAGGGTAGCTTAAAGGACATCGTTCAGTCTCGTGGCCCCTTGACCGAGGGTGAGCTTCGCGGCGTTGTAAGGAACATCGTGGACGCCTTGCTTTACTTGAGGAAGGAACTCGTCGTACATCGCAATATGCGCCCGTCAGCCGTGCTATTGAGTGATGGGATGAAAGCGGTAGGTTTCGGCCTTAATGTTGTGTTGATGCCCTAACTGTGCGCAGAAACTCGCGAATTTCTCGTTCGCCAAGCGCTTGCCAACCGTGACGTCTGAGATTTGCGAATTCATGGACTTTAAGTCGCCGTATATAGCCCCGTTAGTGTTCTGGTGCTCTGTCTGGCGTCGTACTGACGTGTGACTATAGAGAGACCATTCTCGGAATGCCGCACTCATTCCCTGTGGAAGTTTGGTCATTGGGGTGTATAATCCTCTATTGCTCATCAGGAAACCCACCTTCCAATGTAAGCAAAAACATCGTGATGGCACCTCGTTAATGACACCTTTGTCATGAGATACACGAGGGAGGGCTTACAGCTCACCTATTTGGCTCGAACGAAATATCCTTCCCGGTCTTGAGCTTAGTTGAAGGGATGTTGCAGAAGGTAGGGACCACCTTACATTTCGACTACAATATTACACCTAGGTACAGGATGTCAAGAAGCGAGTTCACATCACAGAAATCGCGGAACACCCGTTCTTGACACCTTCATCTGATAGGAAATCATCAGGCACGTTCTTAGCTTTGGTGGATAACCAAGAGAATGGACGGACCAATCGTAATCGTCTATATGGCGACCAGATACGAAGACCGACAGCTTTTGTGGCCCGCAGATCTGCATCAGACCCGATACCGATAATCCCCGACGCAGATATTAGCTTGACTTCTGAAGAAAGTGAAATGACCCCCACGGTTGCACAACAACCTTTTGCGAAGCCTCCAAAGAACGTCCTGAGGACGGATGGCCACATAGCAGATATAACCAACAGCGAATCCGAGAGTCGACCAGGGAAGAAACGTCTAGGGGCTATTGCGCGCGGCAAGCACTCGAAGTCGGACAAGGAAAACGATGTGTACCCGACCAAACACATAACCGATACTCACCTTGTGATCGGCTGTACGAAGCCGCTGCCCTTCAATACGTCGTTATTAGTCCCAAAGGTACACAAAACTACTCATGGAGCCCTCACGGTCCTCCCTTCTGGGTCCCTCCTTGTTGACTTTCGGGAGTGTCAGCGCAAGGCAAGACAGAAAGGAGATGAAGTTATTGTAATAGACAAGACTGGAAATAAGGCGAGTGGGCTTCCTAATGCGTTTTGTGGGCTAATAATACATCGACAGGTCAGTGTATACTATGCCCCTCATCTCAGTACTCCTTGTTGCTTGGTTGAGCCCAAACACACGTATACCTTGGACGTACTTCCTCAAGCCTACTGGAAGCAATACAATGACGCAAGCAAGCTAGTAGATCAAATTAAAGAAAGGACACCCAAGGTATGCGATGAAGTGCTCTTGGGATATTCACTCTTACTCCGTAATAGGTTGTCTCGTACCAATCTCATTCGAAAAGCACTCTGATGGCGAATGGTCCGCCTGGGAGTGTTGAAGTTCTCTCATGGCTCTCTTCCGACTCCTTGACTGAGGCAAACGAATTGTCTCAAGTCCGCAACCCAACGAACTCTCCTCATCTACGCATTCGGATCAGCCGTCTCAAGAGGCTTGCAGAAGTAGCACGATACATCAACCGGCGCGGATCTGCTGAATGGACGAAGAAAACATTTGAATTCAAGTTTGACGACCTTGAATCTTCGTTGAAGTGCTGGGATTCATTGGATCCATTAGAACGGACAGTCATGAAACAGACTATAGACTTTATCAAGAGTTGTGCCGCGTTTGAGAATACGAACCACGAGACTGATACCTGCAGCCGCACTGTCAATAAGGGCGCCCAATTAGAACGAGGAAAGGGATCGCTGGTACCCTTGAAACCAAGTTTGTTGCCCATCGATTACGGGGTGCAGCCTCGGAAGGTGTCCCAGACTCTCGTGGACATTAACATGAACAGCAATGAGCAACGACACCCACAAACCCATCAAGCAACGAGTACAACGAATCTGACACCCGAGAACCCCTCTCCGCGTCTCAATCCGAAGCCTTCTAGTGCTGATATCAAGTTCATTCCCGAAATTGGTTGGTGTTTTCGACAAAACCCTGGTTCTCTCAAAGCGGGACGCTATAAAATCCTGTTTCTCGATGGTGTGACAATGAACGTTGATGTGGATGAAGAATGGGTGGAATACGTCAGTCAATCAGGAGATATAACCTGGTAAGTCGGTGATAGCTGCTTCCCGCAGTATCTAATTGCTGTTCATTCCCTGTAGCCATGGCATTCGCGACGCAATGGGGCGTAGGAAGATTGGTGATCGCTTCAAGGCTTTCGAAGAGTTCGTTTCATTATACGATGACCGTAAGTAGGAGAATGAGCGTGTAGCAAGCGTTCAACTTTAAGTACGGAACTGGATAATGTCACTTCATTCACTTCATTTGCAATCCATGATGATTCTTCTGGCCAGATTCGAATTCATTGACTGCATAACGTATTGAATGGGTAATCTCCCATTGCGGGCGATATCTAGAAACACCCTCAGTAGGATTCCCATTTCAATACACATAAAACTACTCACCCGAGCATTTTTCTTGCACGAGAGTCGTCAATTTCGATGTCTGACATATAGTCGAATGTGGCAGGCTGCAGGTATAGGAGCTCGCCTAGCCAAAGCGGTGCTACACTTGGTCTTCGACCGAACAAGGTATAGAATGGGAGCAAAACGTGATAACGGACGTAAAGCAGTGCCTCGACTATGTGGGCTAGTATGAAGACAACCAGAGGTGGTACGTTATCCAATATGATTTGCTTTTTGGAAATTCTCTATCATAACGGGCATGAGAAGCCTATCTATGCAAAATCTTCCGAGAACATACCTTGATTGTTTGACGAAGGTTTCCGATGGTCCAGGCTGGCCCCTTCCCAGTCACCAAGAATGCTTGACCAGCAACCTCATCGGGCTTAGTCCGGAGAGCTTCTTCAAGCAGGAGGTGGGCCGCTGCTGCATCACAAACCCCAATACCGGTGAAGCTCCAGACTTTATCCCATACAGGAACACGAGGAAGAGCCAGAGTGCTTCCTAGCATCCTATCATGGGGTCCGAGAATGGTGCTGCATTCTAGGTCAACATCAGCTCATACGAGAATTGTGGGACACGCACTATCCTGGACGAATAATTCCCGTTTTAATGCGCTGTCCATCATTTGCTTCAGCAATAAGTTGTTCTGCTCGAAGTTTTGATCGACCATAACAACCTCCAGATATTTGGTTTTCATGCAAGGGGGGATCGTAATCGCTGACTGAGATTTTTGTCCCAGGACCTACTTGACGGTCCCAACCCAAACGCATGAACTTGGGATGGGGAATTGTGGTATCGCCCGTTGATGTATAAATGACCAGCGCATGAGGCAACTCTTGGGTGACAGAAAGAATGTTTTGTGTGCCACGTACATTGACGTGATAGGAGGCATCTAGGCAATATGACAGCCTTTCGTAAAAACGAATGCTGGCTGCGACGTGATAAATCACCTCGGGCGCCTTCCCGGTTGACGGCAGTGGTTGCGTCAAGGCACATCGCACTTGGTCAATGGAGGTTATGTCTGTCCTTATGAATGTGACAGATGGATTGGCAGCTATCTCCGCAGGTGGTGGTTCGAGATCGACGATCCGAATGTTGGTCTCTCCGCGGAGGAGCAAGAGCTGAACGATATACCTTCAGGGACGCTCTTAGTCGTGACTTCCGTGGGACAAAAGAGAAGCTTACTTTCCAAGGAATCCAGACCCACCTATCACTGCATAGCCAGCGTGGGTAGCCTGGGTCGGAATATTGCCTCGCAAATCAATGCTCTGGTAGTTGGATGCTATGTGGAACTCCTCTTCCGATAATGGTCGTGCGGGCTTGGCCAGGGGGTGTGGTGTTTGCAACCGTGCAGACAAACGGCGAAGGTACTCGAAGCCCACCAGGCCTAGAATCAACGCACCATACATGGTCGGTGAGGAAGACCAAGAGTGCTCAATAGGTCTGTATTTATCTGGAGTTGGCCCTGAATTCAACACCCAAATCCACGTACAAACTATACACAAGATAGAGGGTCGGTGGGATTGACATAATGCCTTAGAGCCTTTGGGTATTCCAATAGACTTAACTAGAGTAACACGCATATAAAACACTACCGTATACAAGAAATTATCTGCAAGTACAATTTGACACCACTCTAGCAGAGTTTAATTCTTCCCGCAGAGGGATCGTGGTCACTGATCCGAGCAGAGAGGGTAGGCGACCAAGTATTAACGTGGATGTGTTCAAACTCGACTCCACGCAGCCTCAATGGCCAGGAGACAAAAGCGTGGTCGAGCTGTTGCGAGTTTTGATCGAATACGTAGCTGTAACGTTCAACGTCGGGTATGTTGGCAGCATCGTCAATATCGTTCATGATTAGGGACAATGACTTGTAGGCGGAGCGCGTGTGAACGAATTCGTTGAAGTCGCCAGCAATGAGAATGTTGGCAAGCGGATTCTTCAACAGGAGATCCCCGACGAAGGACTATGCGAAGATGAGTGGCGAAATTGTTGCAAAGGAATCATTACATACCGAAACAAGGCTGATTTGATTTGTCCTAACATCAACACCAGAGTTGACTGGAGGTCTAGCATCACCTTGTGTAGATGAGCTTCCTCCCTTGGATGCGAGATGGAGATTGACCGTAAAGAGCTGCCTGCCCTTGGGGGTTTGCCATGCTGCCACAAGTGGTTTACGAGATGCGTTCCATGCTGCGTTGGTGGGTTCAATGCGGCCAGGGTTGAAGCTACGCATGATTAGACCCATTGCCACGTAGTAAGGTGAGTATGTCTTACTTGAGAACCGGTTTACCAAGATGACCGCCAACTTTAACCGCATCTAGAGAGCTCCCAGCAGGTGAGCCAGGAACAAGGCTTAGCTTTTTACTGTTGTAGCTGTTGGGTCATCAGTCATGTGTGGTGGCACAGACTAGATTTAGACACTTACAGGTATGCCTGCCTGATATTGCCTCCTGGTATGCCACCATCTTGCCCGTCAACGGGCTCGATCTCAACAAAATCATATGTAACATCGCTAATTTTGGCAATAGCATTCACGAGGTTGGTCAACGTGATATTAGCAGACACGGTTCCGTCGTTCGTTGGCCCCGAGTTATCCTGGATTTCTTGAACGAACACGATATCTGGTGTCTTGAGGTAATCCTTGATGTGTGCGGCAATCGTTGGTAGATGGCTAGAGGTTGGGGCCAAGTTCTCCACCTAGCGTACTCATGAGAATTGAACTTAGCGCGAGCATTATCTCAAACCTACGTTGTAGTCACCGAATGTGATGTCGCAATCCTTGTTGGGAGACGAGATGAGGGAGGAAGCAGGAACAATAGGATCCGGCCTCCCAGCAATTTGGGGAGCAGTCAACGGCAGGACGTAGAAGAAGCCAAACCTTTGATGGACATGAACAACCGCAAAATCTTAGATTGCAATGAAGTAACTTACTGATAGGCAACTATTCCAGTAATGTCTCCGAGCGTGGCACCAAGAGAGCTTTGGGGATTCCTTGTCCCATCTAAGGGGGCACCAATCATGACGGCCTCGGGATTTCCATCGGTAACGCCATCAGGTCCTGGAAAGATCACAAGCCATAAACACATGCACAGCGGTGATTGGAAATGGCATCACACAACATTGACGTACCAAACCTGAGCGTCAATCCTCCACGACTGTTCTTCCCCGTCACCGGCCAATCGCCATGCACCCAGAATTCTCCATAGTTGTTCTGGAACCCAAGAGCGACGGGTTTAGGGACTGTAACAAGCTGTCCTTCCAGACTCTCCCAGAAGTCGAGGCCATAGCGGTCGGGTTGGAGCTCCGGGTTGACACTGAGGAGAAGACTGGCGTTGTTAGGAACTGAGAGGAAGCCGTCGCGTCCTTTGTCAAGGGAAGAAACGAGCTGAGTTGGGGGGCTTCTGTCCTTTCCTAGGATGATAGGTGTAAAGGTGTGGTTAGACGACAGGACCCTGATGTTCGTGGGACGTTCGATTTCGGTGATCCTTAGGTTGTTGGGCGAGGAAGCGGAACGGAATTCTGTCACTGTTCCATCCACCGAAATGAAATCGCCGACCGACACGCTGTTCAAGACCGCGGATGAGGTGGAGTAGACATTCAGCCCATTTGACACCCGAATGTCAGGAACTGGATCACCGCGAATCCAAAAACCGCTAGGCCCCTAAGAATATGACGATCAGGGAGGGTCTAGGAGATACTAATAGAATTGGTATACCTTCGCCACGACCACACCGGTGACATTTTGGACCTGTTGGCCAGCCAGAGGGCTCAAGAATCGGGGGCCTTGTATATCAGTGATAGAGGTGGACAAGGCAATGCCAGCCACGCTGGAAAAGAAGGTGAAGGACTGGAGATACTTCATGGTATGTTGGTGCACGTCCTGAAAGACCTGCTCGGGTGCAGCGATAATCCTTGCCCACTACATCGCATGAAAGTGCGACTTTTAAATCTTGCGAGCCTCGCGCCAGAACAAATTACTGATAGCACTTACGACTCGACCGCATGCTCCCATGGCTAAGCGCATTTCAATTGGCTTATTTCCGGTGATATTTTTGATGTCACCGCGTGCAAGAAGAAGTAGTTGATATCATATGGGACCATTGTGCACAAGCTTTGGGCCTTGTTGCACCCAAGCTTGACAGCGGAGATGGTGGCGGCTTAGTGAGGGGCCTGAGTCTTCTCCTTCCGGAACTGTCCCACGACTTCCAAATATCCACGTTTCTCTCTTCCACTTGGTCCACCATCAACGTTTGCGTGCTGGGTAAATTAAATCAAAGGTATGGATGGCGTATATTTTCTGCCAGGTCACTGCCACGGTGTCAGAGACATACTACAGCTACAACCTGTTATTACAAGGTATAAACTCCTGGAGTCCATCATGTCAAGCCAGAAAATTCCCAACGAACGTGCGTCTAGTTGATGGCGGCTTTGCAAGCCGTGTTCTGTTGATCACACTGCCCAACGGTGAGCCCCGGAACACGCCCTGAGTTGGCGGCGTTGGCACAAGCATTGTGTTGGATGTCGCATGAGCGGCCAAGGGCGCCGTTAAGATTGAGGAACGAGTCTGATCCCTCGACAAGGAACCCACGCCCACCAGCAACAACACCCGGAGCTCGTGCACCACCAACTGTGCAAAAGTCATTTAGCAACTTCCGGCTCACGTTTCCTAACTAGAAAATGATACTTACGAGCGCCGGCAAAGCTCTGCAAGTTTCTGCCGCTACCAGTGGCTGCACCATTGTTATTATTGCCGTTATTGTTTCCAGTGTTGTTGCCACTGGGTGGTGCTGGCGTGCTAGGGGTAGGTTGGGGTGCGGGTGTATTGGATGAGGGTGGTGGCGTGTTGTTATTGGGCGCTGGTTGAGGTTGAGGACTAGGAGATGAAACGCCCGCTACGGCAGCCTGAATCTCATCCTCTGTTGCATCCGGAACCAAAAGGTTTTTGGTGAAAATGCAGCCTACAGGATCGTCCAAGTCGTCGCAGCTGTTACCTCTTCCAGTGGGGTCGTTGATATCGCCGGGAGCAAATGTCCCGGACAAGATGGCATCGACAGGATTACCACCAACGGCAGCAATCTGCCTGGCTAATTCCAGAGTTATATCCTTGTTAATTGCCGCTGCATTGTTAGATGCAGGGTCCTGATATATGCTCGGTGAGTATGAGGATTATCAGAGCTGACGTCCTCTTACCTGGTGTTGTTGAAGAGCAGCAATTTCGGGGTTGACTGCCTGAATGCTCGTGCAAGGGACGCTAGGTAATCCGACTCTCCCTGTATTCCTTTCTAATGTTCTATAAATCAATGCAGCTACTTGACCATCCACATCGCCGGCGTTTTTGGCATTCGTGAAAGCACGGTCTGCTGTAGCAAGTTGAAGACAATCGGGATCCTGTGGCAGTCGAGGTGAGCCCTTATATTAGTTGATGGATAACGATGACTTACAGATATCCTGCCAAGGCCCTGTGATGCTGCAGCGTTACCTAAGAGGGCAAAGACGGGGTCGAGAATCTGATCCGGATTATCAAGGTTTAAGCTGTTACGAACAGCCGTCAGGAAACGTTCGTGTGAGTGCTCTATTGATGCGTTAGACGGCCATGGCTGAAGACAAATAAAAGGATAACCAACCTTGAGGTACCTCACGACGAATGGGTGCGCCAAAAACGGTGGAAGCAAAGATGAAAGAAAGTGCAATGAATTTCATTGTCACGGCGAAGTTTTTAGGAATTCAGATGAAGAAAAGGAACTTGAAGGATGGGTAGTGAAGGATGGGTAGTGAAGGTATGATGATCTATTGCAGATGTGTCATTAGAAGAACTAAGAGCTCGCGCCACGAAGAATACCAACGCCTTACCTACAAATCGAAGGAGAAAAAAGTGTAAATCAAGAACCTGTCTTGAAGTTGGCAGAAGAAAGGAATTGGAAGGGAGAGGGAATGAGAATCTAACGCCCACTCCCATCGGCCTTTATATCCTGAGGTCATTATACTCGCCAGGTGGATGACCAACCCGGTTATTGTAGGTTGGTAACCATGTCTTCGAATATGGCGCATTAATCCCAGAAAAATTGGGCCTCTCGGTGATAGACGTTCATGTTTAGCGCGCGGCTCATCGCAAAGGAAGCTCGTATGACAGCGTCGTCTTGGTTCCGTGTCAGGCTCAGAGGGAGATTCTTCTAGCAGGCTTCCTTCGGTGCTTTAGCCGCCTACTATGATAGGACTCGGACTATTCAAGCCCTAGTAACGATCGTGTGAAGTGGTATTCGTGTCGTCAGTTTAGCCACCCGACTGTCTCCAGAGCGAGTAACTTGGCCAGTCCGACGATGATATGTGGAGCCTTGCGAGTAGATGATGAACGAATGTAGGTATAGTTAAAGTCAATTGGTGTGTGAACTTCAAATTGGAGGTATTCATGGACGCTTCTAAGTTAAGATCGTGTGGTTCGGGGCTGGAGGCGGAAACCATGAGCACTTCGGAGGCTATTGGCGCCGGACTTCCCACTGTCGCAAGGCACACTATCTTCATGAGCTTCAATGGATTATGCTACTTGGGCCTGGTCCTAACATATCAATAGTGGTACATAGCAAGAGTGAAAAAGCGAATTCCAGACGAAGTGGGCATGTGTTACAAGTGAGATGAAGCAAGTCCACGCAACGCTTGACAGCTAGCTGGGTATTCGTCCCGAGACCCAACAGCGCCAAAATAAGCTCGACCACCCGGCGCCAATCAACCTCTCATCTTACTCCTAGATACAGCCTGGTCCACCAACTTCCTCCCTTTAACCATCTCAGCCCAAAGGTGAATTGCACCTAACGCATCCGGCCTCGGAACGACCAAGAGCACCAAGCCATCCTCCAGCATACTGGGCTCCCAAAAATGCGATTTCTTGCGGCAGCTAATCTCCACCTCCATCAACTGCGGGAAGTTCTCCTTATCCTTTAGATACTGGTGTGCATATGCAATGTCATTCGCCCACCAGCCTCCGAATAGATCCACCGAGATATGCCGGAGATTTCTGAGTGGTGCACTGCTGAGGTCATTGTACCACCAATCCATATGATAAAGGCCCAATGAGGTGAGTTGTTCCAAGAAGGCTGACCCGTTACGCGTTTCGATAAGAATGTGATGCCAATCGTTCCTCGAGCGTATGAGGGTGAACGTAGTAAGATCTGTATGCAGCCACGGGCTAGGAGAATCCATGAATTTCTGTGCGACGGTCAGGTTACAGCACAAGGAGCGAAGGCGGGTGCATTGGTTGAGGATGAGAATGCAAATATCTATGGCAGCGTGCTTTAGGGGCCACAGCCAGATATGGTGGATAATGTTCGCTAGGTTGGGATGGGCAGTGAGGAGTGAGTGAAATGAGTAAATAGCCTTGTCCGTGGCAAGCTGAATGGGGAGCATAGGGAGCATTGCGCGCAGTGTGCATTCGCGGACGGCATGAGAGACTGTCAAGAGATTCACGAATGTAGGGCCATCCGCAAATGCGATGACGTGCAACCAAAGTTCAGGAGGGAGGCTGTTGAACCAGGACGCCAGCTCCTTCGAAGGCTGCGACATGGTGGTAGTAGTTACACCAATGTGTTGGCAAAAGGAATGAAACCTAATCGGCTCTGGGGTTAAGTACCTCAGAGGCGAGAAATTAGTACCGCTTGAGCGAATAGGCAGTCGCGGACTTGGGGGTGGAACGGTCCTTGCATGTGGAACGGAAGAACTGATAATCTAGCCGTTTGAACCCGTATAGCCAATGGGTGTACAATGGTTCTCGCCCTTATCAAAACGGTCCCCTCGTGTGATTAGTTGTGGGGTCTGGTTTCAAAGTTGAAGCAGACTTTCTCAACTGCCAGTGATGCTCTAGCAGAACGCACAAGGTGAAAATGCCTTTAATTTGCTTTGAGTTGCTACATGCCCTATTGCTGGATGCCCAAGACGTCAACAATCTGAAGCATCAGCAGAACCGACAGATATCCTGCTAACCCCGTCGCGAGCTCGCTCCCACAATATCTCTCCACTCGGCCACGTCGCTCATATCCTGGATGGGGTAAAACGAATCCCCATCGTGATAGAGAGTGAAAGTCTGAGTCGTTGTGCCTGTCCCGACGATGCATTAGACGAGTTGAGCGCCGCTCGAGCGAAAGAGAGGAGAAAGTGTGTGGGACATCTTCATGGTCCGAGATCAAGAAATCAAGGGTTAGCCGAAGGGAGCTGAAATTTCCTCCCAGCGCAGATCCCTTAACCCTGCCCACGGAGCTCAGCTCAACCAGGAACTCCATTCCAGAGGAACACAACCAACAGTGAGCTATAAAAGCCCAGATATTACCAAGCATAGCACCACTTCGATCGCCGTTGGACGCTGTCTATGAGCTGAAGCCATGTTCTGCCGACTCCAATGGTTTCAACCACCACCAATTCTCCAACAACCATCACGCTTGCCACTACGCCCAGCAGTTAGACAGATACCCAGCGTAGGACGACGGCGACAATATCACCCAACCATTAGCCTGTACTACGATGCCGGAGCTGGTCGTACTGCACCGCAGCTGGAGGAGATGCCGCCTCCGTTGAAGGGCATTCGAATATTGGACTTGACCCGCGTACTCGCCGGCCCAACGGCAACGATGTTGCTTGGCGACCTTGGGGCAGATGTAATCAAGGTAGAAGAAGTCAGAAATGGGGATGATACCCGTAAGTGATGCCTTGATCCTACGGCTTCATTGCCCGCTTCGCGCTGCATATATCTATGCCCTATCCCCAAGGCTAACCTCGTCTGCACCCAGGATCATGGAACCCGCCATCGGCACCCTTATTGCCCACTCCTGATCAACCCGAAGAAACTAGCCATCTCCCACCGGAGTCCGCATACTTTCTGGCCGTCAATCGAAACAAGCGCTCCATAACTGTCAACTTCAAACACCCGGAGGGGAAGGAGATCCTGCACCGTCTGATCAAGACCTCAGACGTGCTGGTCGAGAATTTCGTCGCCGGCAAATTGGCTAGTATGGGCCTGGGTTACGAGGATTGTCGGAAGCTGAACGAGAGGTTGATATATGCGTCCATAACCGGTATGTTTCCATTGCGATATGTAGGGCTGCAATGGAGTTGATCGATTATGGGTTAGGGTACGGTCAGACTGGACCCTATCGTGAAGCAGCTGGGTACGATGTGATCATCGAAGCTGAGGCAGGCCTCATGCATATGTGAGTCTGCCCAACCCATGATGCCCTAATCCCCAACTGTCTCCCCATCCATTGAACCTATATCGGCATTCCTGTGTGTTCCTGTCGACGATGTTCCTGGCGATCTTCCATTCTGTGGTACTGACATAACCTTCTGTTTTTCACAGAACGGGAGAACCAGATGGATCCCCATGCAAAGTTGGTGTTGCAGCTACGGATATTGCCACTGGTCTATATGCACATGGAGCCATTATGGCAGCCCTTTTGTCGCGCCAAAAAACGGGGAAAGGTGTCTGGATTGATTGCAACTTGTTCGAGACTCAAGTAAGTGTCAGCTGCACGTATCATGTGTTTCGTTCAGTGTATATACGACCGCCGAAAACCTTGGTCTCCCCGAGCCCTGGACGTACTGGCCGAACCGAGATTACCATACATCGAACTGATTGGCCGGTGTCATGCAAAGTCAATTTTCATAAACAGCCATTCGCGCGTCATCAACTTCGTCATCGTCTTTTGGCGCCTGTTCTTCCATCTAGACGGCGACCAAAGCGCGCGACTCATAAATTGCCGACGAAATCTCTTCCGAAGGGTTTTGAAAATGTTTAATGATCCAGCCCTGCGAGATTGGAGGACGCCCATCAGCTCGATGGTCTCCTCAAATCGCGGCCTCGCTTGGGCTGACGACCCTTGAGGCATACAGTTTTTCCAACCTCTGCCTGTTGGGCGGCAAACAAAGACCTACTACACGTTGCGCTTGGTTCTAGCCAGGTGGTGTTGAGAAGCCAGGTGATGGTAATTGACCAGCCCACCACGTGAATGTTTACCACACCCCAGGGTGCGCCTTTACTATTATACTGCCAGCACTCACAAGACGGCTTGGTTGATACGGCCCAGACACGTTACACGTCGTAGACTCCGATTTTGATCATAACCTGTCATTCAGCGTGATACTAACTCAAAATTGATTTATTAGATTGCGGGGTTGGCAAATATTGCTTCGAATTACCTTATAGCGGGCAAGGAGGCGTCCCGTCATGGCACGGCGCACCCATCAATTGTGCCATACCAGGTGTTCCCGTGTGGCAAGAACGGCTATTTAATGATTGGTGCAGGAAACGATAAACAGGTGTGGACAAGTTAATTTTACCCTCTACACATTCACAGACGCAAGGCCGTCTACTCTCCACCGCTCACGAACTGAAGCGTGCTGTATCACGCGCAAACGTGGGGGGAAGCGAAAGTTTCGTTTACGTTCCTTCATTAACACCGTTTGCTAACGCTTGACCTCATTTCTCCTTTTCCCTTTTTTAACCGATCGCGTCGACTTCTTTCCCCCGCCCTGCACTTTTTATCCTTATCATGTCGACGGGTTGACGTCTATGAGACAGTTCAAGACCCTGTGCGAGAAGATCCTAAATAAGCCAATGTTAGCCTCCGACCCCAAGTTCTCTACAAACGAAGCTCGCGTGGCAAATCGGGCGGAGCTTGTCCAGATCATCACGGATGTGCTAATGCAAGAGGATAGGGAATATTGGCTCGAACGATTCCACGGTCTTGGGTATGTTTACTTCCTCTTTGCAAATGAATTTCTGCACCTTTTGGGCGACCCCTTAGCGCACTTTGGGCACTCGTGTAATCTCGACTCCAAATGTGTATACGAAAGGGGCACATGTGCACGCGCTTCAGGGCGGCAGGTGGGGTAAAGGAGAGCGTGGCAAATATGAAGACGTGTCACCACTGGGCCAAAGCAGTAAACGAGAGCCCCTTCCCGCTTTAGGGAAGCCAATTCGGGAACTGGTGCCAGGGATGTAATTGATATGCTGACCACTGCGTAAAGAGTACCTTTCGGCCCGATCAACAACCTCCGGCAGACATTTGAGCACCCGCAGGTAAGTGTCGCGAGCTGGTATGTGCAGCGAGGAACTTAGTACTGACTGGGAAACCAGGCTGTCGCGCGCCAAGTCGTCGTGGAAGTGGACGTAAGTGAGATGAATGATCATTGACGAAACCCGTAACAAGACAATCTTTTTCATGATGGCGTGGTCGTGTAGCATGCACGAGCAGGCAAGATCAAGCTGGTTGGACCGGCGGTGGGGTACAACGGGCAGAAGATGAAAGTTAGGATGGCACCGCCATGGTTATCGGAGCATACGTTTGAGGTAAGAGAACCGCTGCGCGCACTGTGAGAAGGAGGATGCTGAGGTGACCGAATAGGTGCTATCAGAGGTAGGATATACCACGGAGGA
Source organism: Volvariella volvacea V23 (assembly GCA_000349905.1). Taxonomy (NCBI): domain Eukaryota; kingdom Fungi; phylum Basidiomycota; class Agaricomycetes; order Agaricales; family Pluteaceae; genus Volvariella; species Volvariella volvacea. Next base: position 221,311 of record KB722753.1, read on the forward strand.
AATGAGGAGGCTGCGCGAAGAGAGGATAATATGAGCTTATATAATTCGTGCAGACTGGAATCTGATCGCCGCTTGACGTCATGGGATTGCTTGGATTTGAACGCACACGGCAGGTACCGAACGCGAACTGGGCCGAATCGGGGGGCGCAGCAAACTGGGCCAAACAGAGATTTAGGCCACTTTCAGTCTCACCGTTCTTATCGAATCCACTTAAAATCGGTCCAATTCCACCAGTCCATCTCCCAGTCCCTCCTCCCAACCACAACATGCGTTCCAAAGACTCCCAGGTTGCCACACAAAATCTCCCTTCTGATCACTCCGCAAAGCCAATACAGTCCTCCCCTCCCCGCACAACCCTTCCGCCCAGGTCTCCTCCCCTCACGCCCGTGAGACCCAGCCCGCCGTCCTTGCCAAGCTCAAGGTCTCCGCCAGCTGCGTCCCAACTGCCCTCCTCCTCCCCATCGAGACCCGCATCTTCATCCGCCCCTGTATCAGCGTCATTGTCAACGCCCACATCCCCATCCTCCCAAAGACAACCATCATCTAATCAACCATCAATTGTAAGCCCCTCGTTGTTGTGCTCGCGCTCGCGCACCTAGTGACCCCACATCCGTCCAGGAGATACCCAATGGCCAAATAGTAGAACAAACACCAACCCCTGCAGTCACACCAACGTCATCATCAGCTCCACCTATCACAGACAGTTCCACAGGATCATCATCAACCAGAGTTGCCGACGCCTTGCGGTCACCGTCACAACCCCAGTCATCGGCCCCAGCTAGTGCGGCCGCATCACTCGCACCCGATGACGTTGATGAACCTTACTTTGAGGACGGCGAGGACCCGATTGATATGGAAATATACTCGCAGATACTAGAGCTAGACGAGGACAGTCCCGGGTTCTCAATGGAAATGACAGAAGACTACTTTAACCAAGCAGAGACGACATTCTGCGATATGGAGACCGCCCTGTAAGTGTTGTGCCACCTTGAACCACTTCCTTTGTTACCCATTTTTGCTCTGGTCTTCCGTTCCGAGTCGCGTCTTTTGTCCCTTTTCTAAATCTGCTTAATTTAGTTCTGCACGCGACCTACCAAAGCTTTCGGCACTGGGACATTATCTCAAGGGGTCTTCAGCCGCGCTTGGCGTGTTTAAAGTGCAGAAGTCATGTGAAAGAATTCAGCATTATGGCAAGAACCGCGATGAGGAGGCTTCCAGGGACTTGACAGATGAGGAGGCGCTGTCCAAGATTCGGCGGTTGATTGGCCGTGTGAAGCTGGAGCACGCTGCAGCAGAAAAGTGGTTGAAGAATCTACAAGCAGCATCTTGAGATCGGATCGTGTGTAGAGGTGGTGGGGGTGAGCATTCTGAACTTGGGTGGCCGAGGTGTTGAGGTGTGTTGGCGTGCAGGTTGTGTTGTTTTCGTGGCGACGGAAACGAGCATAGAGGCGTTGAACCATAGGTGTCACGGGGAGGGTATGCAGGCAGCGGGGTTGGGGGATCACATTGGTTTCACCGTTGTGGTGGAGTTCCAGTGCGTGCCCATTCGCTTGCTTCCGTTATTGCTGTTGCTCCTCCTACTTGCTTCCACCTATTTGCTAGATGTCAACGCAACGGAAGACCGCGAAGTGCAGAGGACCTCCAGCCTACTTTGGATTTACCAACATCAATACAATGATAATGATGTCCATCGCCCCAAATTTGTCCCGCCCGAACTGAGTAGTAATGATTCCTTATGTCCCCCAATTTTCTTTTAGTCTCACATCTCTTTTGTTCCGGTTTTGTTGGATATCCAACTTTTCACCCCTCCTTGTATCTGTTAACCCTCAATCATCATTCCACTTTTCCTTTTTTTTCCGCTCCGACGCACAACTACCCCATGCTCGCCATCCTATCCCTTAGCATTGCCTCTTTTGTAAGTACAGTCCATTCCATTTCATTACTACAACTCTTGCTCGTCGTGCATACGTCTACATTTCATGATAAACCAGCGGCTTGCCGCTACAGCAATACATTGTCACTGTTCATGCATCATCATCAATTACCATCAAATCTCGTATCAAAACTTGCCTTCGCGTTTACGGTTTTGCCTTTCTCCTGTTTACGTGACCTGTGTGCTCTGATCGAATTGCGAATTGCCCCACCCGTGGACTCCTAAATTCTATATACGCATCCCGGTTTTCTGGATTCCCTCCTTGGACGTCGGGCTCGAGTCTCGCCTTTGATGCCACTAAGTATGTAAATCCTTCACGTCGTCCAGCTGCACCCTGCGTACTTGATGCAGGGACAGAAACGTCGTCGTCATTACGGAAACAAGTCGGCCGCTATTGCCCTCCTTCGTTTCTTCAAAGGCGGTTCTAGCATGCACTTCGCTCCATTCAGCAGCAGTATCTCCGCGTGCAAAGGTCACTCGCCAGGAACCTCCTGACCAGAGGGGGGTTGACAAATCATTTACTTTTATGCTTGAATCTTAAATTATAGGCTATGTATCTCGGGATAGGACGCGCATCATATGCTAACCCGTATTATACCGACCGTTTTGGTATTCGAGAGGAGAGCCACGGTGAGTTGCATCTCCGTGATGCATATGCTGTCCTTTTTGCACGCGCTTCCACCTGGGATTGCAGTTCGTAATTGGTCCAGAATGAGTCCGCGTGAATTGGGATCCGCGATTTGTACGTTAATGCGAGCAGGTGCGCCAGTGCCCCAGAATGAATTCGAATCTGTACGAGACCGAAGAAAGCGTACTTGGGCTCGAGCCTTTTTTTGGTCACATGGAATCTGGCTTCAATTGGTCCCTAGTCCCTGACTTGGGGGCCAAAGGACCCAACAAGGCTCGAAAACTCGGGTTTCAAAAAATTTTGAACCCCAAGGACACGTAGGAGACCGATCCTCGCGTTTTCGGTTTTTTCGAGCTTCGAGGATTTCGCAGTCCTTTGAGATCTCCTTCGCAATGGATTCCCTCCCCCCATTCATTCCACATAGACGTATTTGTACTGCTCGAGCCCCCTCCCTCTCTACAACGAGGACTAGACGCTGGCAGGTCTGGGGGTGCTAAGCTTCATCAAATACTGGGACGCGTCCCAGATTCAGCTAATCAGAATAATGATCGTGCAGTAGCCTCCTCTTTCACACAGCGCCTACGACCAAGCCCCGACGACTCGTGTCAAAGAACATCAAGAAGAGCTGTTATCATCTCGTCTCCCATTCCAAGGAGCCAACGTGTTGGGGTTGACGTGCTGTTGACGATTAAGCTCAGAGGCATTTCCTACGATCGGAATGGGTTTTGGGTATCTATGTATACGCTCCATCACGACCTGCTTGAACCTACCCAGCACGACTGATAATGGTAGGTCGTGTTATCATGGATGATGCAGTAGGGCACTACGCCCTGAGAGGACCCTGCAGCCACTAACGTGAGTGGATCCGAAGTAAAGAGTGCTCACTGGCAGGCTGACGGATTTGTCCTGATGCCACTGAAGCTGGTTCGTGTATACATGTTGCGTGGGTGCCAACCACTGACATGCCCGAACCCATCGCGAACTCGAATATGCCACCGAGTCTCCGGTCATCCATCTGTTATCTCCCTCCTTCATCCATCGAGATTTCGTGCTGTTGACAATTCTTGGAGGCTGATCTTCTATTCTGATGCCATTGATACGAAGCCTTACCGCACGCAGATGGCAGTTCATTATACCTCACACTTCGGCTTTGAGGCTGAGGGTAGAGGGAAAGGGGGTTGTCGGCGCAGAGATAGGGCATTGAGGCTGAACCCCCTTCCTCACCTGCAGATCGGTTCTATACTTCCCTACCTACACAGCTCTTCGTCCACTCTTCCATGCAGGTATGCTAAGTTATCAATCTAATCCAATTCTGACAATCGGCTGGAGGTCGAGGCCTAGTTACGGCACTGCTGGCCGCACGTCCGAACGCGCTTGCAAACGCAATGCACACCATCCATTCTGCCAGCCGCATTCCAACAATTCACCCTGCTCACCAAGAAAAAAGCCAGGGTTTCCTCCATCTGGTGGAACAGCCCACTCATTCAAAGCAAAAGAAACTTTCCGTGGAATTTGTTTATCTATAGAAAGGCTATTTCCACTCATTGCAGCCAGCCGGGCTTCGGTTCGGCTACTTTATTCAATTCCAAAACTCTATTGATTCGCTCTCAGAGCTTCTGTATCTGCAATCTGGATTTCCCAAGGCCCCTTTTGCGACACCCTTCCCTCAATTGGGAGTGGAACCGTGGGTTTTTGATCCCAATGAATAGAATTGGTGCGTGCAACTCTAAATCGTACTTTGAATGAGGCTTAACTTTTGTGGAATCAGAAAGACCTTCCTGTTGTGGGTTGGGAAATGGCGTGATGCATGGAAAGCCGGGGTGTGCGTGTACATCTCCCCACCCATGTGCGAGAGATCTTTTGTCAGCCGTGTGCGTGTGCGGAAAGCCGTCATCGGGTGATGTCGTCTGGGACCCTCTGGAACGTGTATTGAGAGCCCACATGGTATATCATAGGGATCGTCGACGTCCCGTAGTGGTAAGTGTGTTCGCCGACAGATGAGCAACCTCGCATATTACTATTCTAGGCCTTCAAAATAATCACAGCGCGCTTTTGCCACCAATCCTTGGCGTGATGGATGAGAAAGCAGGCGCTGTTGAGTCCCACACACTTGGCGTTCATGTCAATGCTTTAACATGGAGCTACGTAACCTTGTCCAAGTACACGTACGTACATACGCGAGAATTAGAACCCATACGCACCCAAGGAAACCCAAGTGGGGACTCAAATCTCCTCAATGTACGGGTTCTCGACTGTGACGTACTTCACTTTACTAACATCGCCTGTCGGGTCGCACAGTACATTTGTCGCAATCCATCGCCTGATTACCATTTCCTCATGGATATCGTCGATCATTTTGCTGGGCTCTTTGGCACCGGCTGACCGTGTTGTCTGTGCTGCGGGTACGATCACGGATTCCGTCGCCGTGGGGGCCTGGTTTCCTGTAGTGCTCTGACCTCCAATAGGTGGTCCCAGTATGGCGACCTGCGATCCACTGAGCGGCCGCGCTTGCCCTGTCTGTGGTGGCGGTGGTGGCGGCGGGGAGTGGCGATGATGCAACTGTGATGTCGGGAGGTGCAGTCCTACTCCATCGCACTTGGGATCTCCATAAGGACAAGTACCCGCGCCACCGGCTGGCGCTTGAAACCTACCCCCTTCCATTGCTCCTGCTCCTGCTCCTTCCCCTCTCCCCTCTTCCTGTTTCACCGTCTGGAGTTTCCCTTCATCAGGAAGCGCGGTGGCCGTTGCCCCGCTAGTGGTGCTTTTTCCTGCAGCAGGCTGTGAATTCGCGGGCGTCCTTTGTCCCGAATCTTGTCGTTCTTCGAGCACACACTTCCTAACCAATAGCAAGCTTTGGCCACTAATCTCCCCCAGATCAACATCTTCCACGGTAGTAGGTCTTTCTTTGGATTTAGACCTCTGCACTCCGCTAGGCTCCCCGGCTTCCTCTCCTGTCGCAGCCTGAGCGCGATGTTCATCCGGGGTTCGCGTTCCTGATGCCCTGTCAGTGTGAAATTGCCCCTCTGGAGCCATGGCTGCCGCTATTGGATCGTACACAGGCACGGCTTGGAGCTTGTCTCCCATCCCCTGCTTTTCGAGCCACCGGTTGAACCACACGATTGGTCCCCACACGGTAAGGACTTCGGCATCGGAATCTGAAGGCTCCGAAGCTTGCTCGAGCGGCGTGCTTTCGAGAAGTTTATTAAGCTGAGGATAGGAGAGCGCGTAGCCGGATAATTTAAGTGGCATCTTGGGTCACGATAATCGCTGTCGTAGAGGTAGTTGGAGGGTGTGGGGGATGGAGCGCTTTGCATAATGGCTTATTCAGGAATGTCTCAAATCTATGGGGCGGACGTAATTGATCAGTCTCCAACGGTCTGCAGGGTCCAGTTGCCAGAAAAGACCAAATCAAGGCATCGTCGCCTACGTCATTGATGGCGTCCTGGAGCAATCGCTCTGGACGAGTCTACGTTGCACGTTTGAAGGAAGGTGGGTGGGGTACACTAAGGATGTAGCAATACACGTCGCGAGCATAGTTTTGTGCAGTCATCGCTACATGGGGGTAGTAAGATATCCAGATAAACCTTGGCGCAACATTAAGTAGCGGGTCGATTCCACGAAGCGGAAATCTCAGAGGCTCTTGGTGACAGTAAAGAAAGATACAAATTATTCCGTGTGTATAATTTGGATGTGGGTGTTGGTCATGACGATACCGCTGTACCCGACGAACTTGAGAATTGCTCACAAACCTCTGCCAAACGGCGCAGAGGCCTGGGTTGACACGGATGAGGGTTCCGACGAGGTAGAGCTAGCTGCGGAGCTATGCTAAATCCACCCAATGGCAAAAAGTGTGAGAGAAAGGTTTTAGCCAAAGTCCCGGGATGGAACCTGGCGGGAAGAAGCGCCGACTCACCACCACAAGGTCGGGTTCTGTGTCATCTCGCGAGCCATCATCGGTAGCCACTACCGTTGTGAGAGGCCTAGGCCCGAGGACCGATGATTGCCTATCCTGACGTGCGGCGGCTGGGATACAATGAGCCATTCCTTCCTCAGCAAGTCGATCCGGCTGTGTGCGGGGACTGGCAGTCGCCCGAGCTATCCCAGGATGAGCTGGGCTCGGTGAAGGCTGTGCCGGTAGAGCATTGAGCTGATAAGCCGTTGGGGCACGTTGTGGCGAGTCTGGCTCGACAAGAGGCGTGTTCAACAGCAACAACAGTGTTTGCGAGACGGATCGAAAGAGCGAGGAAGATTGGGCCATTCTGTCATGCAGCAACGATCAGGCGCGTTGCAGAGGAACCCCTTTCAAGTTGCTGCTCAGCTTGTGCTGCTCATGAGACAGTCGTCCGTTGCAGTGTCGCACTGGATCCAAGATTGACAATACGTCATATTACCTCATTTGTTAGCTCAATTTAGTGATCGATCGGATCATGACGATCTTCAAGGCAACCTCGTCGAGTCGTCCAAGCAGACTGCAACGCGCGCTGGGTTTGCAGGCGTAGCTTCGCATAAACAGTTTCCCAGACGCGCTGTGGGCGTTGTTCGTTGTGCTCTGCGGACAAGTCGGTCGGTCTTCCCGCCGAGGTGCGCGGCAGCCCCAAGTCGACCAGAATTGTCGCCGGAGCCTCATCCGGTGGTGTTCCTTTCCCTACTCGAGTAATCAGTGATACCAGTTGCTGCCGCATGTCACCGCGCTCAAGTGCCATCAGCTGGCACCAGGTGCTTGAGGGCTTGTTTGTTATCCGCAGAAGGAGTAGAACAGCCCATTTAGAGGCCCTGCACCCTGCACTAGCAGACCAGGCAGCGTGACGACACTGCGCTATCGCCGGTGTTTAGTGATCTCATCAAGAGAGGCTCATCATAACGTTCTTCCACATAGTCCCTTTGCATCTGCTTTTCACTTTGCCCTTATGCAGCTCCAAGTACTCTCGTCATGGTGTTCACTCCGTCTCCGCGATGGAGATAGACCGGATAGCCTTACCGAGTATGTCCTAGGTTGCCTGGATCTACTTTTTGACGCAAAGGCCCTTGATGCCTCCAATCTTTGGCATCACGTTAATTAACTCGCCGTCATCGAGTTTAACAACGGCGTTCTTATCGAACGGGCGTGCTCACACATGTTCCTCACTGGCACCCACGACCGTCCTGTCTCACGTCCTTACGTATCCCAAGAACGCCGGACTTTTCTCTCTCAACAGCTAACCAAAATGGTATCCCTTCTCTGCGACTTTTCACTGGGCTCACATAACCAACGTCATCGTCTCTTCGCTTTCTGCACATGGGGTGTTGAAGGTTCAACCACCCCCTAGAGGTGAATTTAGGGCAGTGTTTGATGAACGGGGAACTAATATTCTTTACTGTTTTTCTTGCCTTGGACTCTCACACTGCCCCTGTGATATGCCTAGGGCATTTGCACAGATGTCGGTGCGTTTTGGCATCGGCACGCGTTCCGAGATCATACAGCTCTCACTACATTCACCGTACCGCAAAAGTGCACCATTCCTAGTTTGACCGGGGCACATGGATATATGATCATCATCCTTCTGTCTATGTGGATGAGGACACATCATACATGAAAGCTCCAAGTCTTTCGGATCCGTTGATAGGCTGTGTGGAGACTAACCTATTCACGGTACTTACTTTTGTTCTTCTCCGTTTATGGTCTGCGTCAATCACGGAAGCACTCGTTGCGAATCCGTCACCATTGCATCATGGTTTGGGCCACAAACAGGATGATCACTTCTAGACTACTTATCCAGAGCTTTTAACGCTCTCGGGATTGACTCCAGCAGGGATAGGTTTAATGGTCTCCTTGTCGCTTTCACCATTTTTCAATGCTGTTTTCTCCGCAGTGGATCCTGAAGCGCAGTCTGGCCAATTTAGCTATTTCTATACCTGTAATTCACCAAGTTTCGGTGCCGGATCGCTATTGTGATCCAGGTCCCAGAGGTCATTTGCTCCAGCTAGCGCAGTCACTTCAGCTCTTGGGTGCTCGAATCACCTTTGTTCCGACGCGACAGGAAGAATGTCGTCACCTCTTCGAGTCTTCCAGCTCCTCACTAGATTTGCTGTGCATCCGCGCTTTACTTCTTTTCGAACATTCTTCCACCGGTTCTCGCGTGAAAGATGCGGACTGACGATTATCTCTTAGCTAGGAGAGTGCTAATACTGATATAGCAAGTGCATTGTCGATGCAACGTGTACCTTGAACCTGGTGGAACCTTCACTCCCGAGCACCAGCTGATACTACCTTAATATCGAGCACGTCGCGGAAATAATACCATGTACGGCGCTTTCCAAAGACGTCCAGGTCCTTGAGATAAATATCAAGCTTCCAACGCTTCCTCCGTCAGGATTGCCTTTTAATATATTGCATCACATTGTCAAATGGGGGAATTCGTGTGCTGCTTCGGGCACCCCGCCTTGCATGACCCCTTCACGTTCAAGTTCACACCCTCCGCCAAGTGTGCGGAGCACATTTCAACCACATCGATAGCATCAGCTCACGCTATCATCATCACTTCATCATCAGGCTGTTAAACCGCCCTTCTCTCTTCGGATTTCTGAGATCCCCAAGTTTTGGGGTAATGACCTCGCCTCGCTAGCAAATCTGGGATTCCGCTCCCTGCTGAATTCGGGGTATTGCCCAAGTAATCCTGGGACACGTCTCGTTGCCCCGCTTTTGGCGCTTTTGTTCTGTAGGGCTCGTTTCTCCCTCTCTATATCTAGTTCCGCGGAATCAGAACAGGATGCGAGTCTCTGATCCTCTCTCGCACGACTAGCCGCGGCATCCGTTGCAAAAATGCGAACGCATTCAGTTTTTTAATGGAACGGATGTAATCCTGGGTGGGCCATTCACAACCGTCTCTCCCCCACTCCTATATATATTGCTACAATCAGCTCGCCTCTAATTAGGATCGGTCGGCGATTGTTGATCCGCGGAGGATTCAAGGCTCCCCCAGTCACGGTCGTGGCCACGAATTTGTATTTGCAATCCCGGGCCCGCTGCTGGCTTTTGGGGTGCGTAGCAACATGTTCGCGGAGTTGAATATGGCACCATGCTGTTGATGAGCTGTTGCCTAGCTGTTGCCTGCTAAAGCACATCCCTTGGTCATACTGCAACTCATGGTGTCGAATAGGCAGCGCGTTTCTGATTCGAGTGCCGTTGTGGCCCGGGTGTGCCTGCTATACACTTATATGGGGCAGCAGGGCCCCCTCGTGGTGCCAGTGAGCATCGCGGAGTGTAAAGGATTGTGTTGCGTGGTGGATCGGGAGCACAGGCAATGTCAAACCAAGCATCCAATTTATCAAGGGCGTGGATCTATCAGATGCTGTCTCTTGGATAGGCAATGTACTATTGGTCCTGGTAACTGAATCGAAATAGATCGCAATCTGACTATCGTAAGGGACCCGAGTCCAGTAGAAGTGCTCTTATAAGGTAGTGAATTAAAGCTACAAGGTACATCAAGAAGGACCATGTCGTTACACGAAGCAAAGAAGTAGCGGGGTTGCTCGAATGGAAGGGCCATGTTCTACCCGACTTGGCAAAGGGCACCTATGATTGTTGCTGGTCTTGTGCGTTCAAGGAAGAAGCACCTATTGTCTTCGGCATTTTCTTGTCTCCACTGGCGAGCTGTTCGAGATCGGCAGGCTTGAAATAATGGGGTGCAACTAGAGCAACGTGCGCTATCAGTGAATCTGGGGCGGAAGCACTAATAATAGTTTACGCACCTTCCAGCAACCATTGGGGTTTGATCTCCATGATTTGCCTACAGGTGAAACCCATGGTGTCAGTGATCCCGCGATCTTAGCCAGGGATGATGAAATAGATGTACCTCATATAGGATTTGCTCGTCATCACCAACTCGTAGTACAACACCGACTTGACAGGGGGTTGGGCTTGGAACAAACTACTTGATGGGTGAATATAAACCGTATGGTTCGTCTTTAACGTCCTATACGAATCCCCACTCTTCTGTAACTGGGCCGTGTTATAGAAGTACCCAGAGCAAATAGCCTTCTGTATTGGTGTAATATCGTTCGAGTTAGGATTAGACTGGACCACGATTTCGACACGTTCACATAATCCGGCCAATTGATCGCGAATATCACGGGCTCGGGAGAGGGATTTAAATTGAAGGAATTGCTCGTAGCAGAACTGTTGAGAGTAATTTGTTTCCGCCCACTGCTCCCAGACATTGAGCAGAGTGAAGTGGTCACCGCCTGTACGAACGAAGTTTTGGCGAGCTTGGTCTGCATGGAGCTTCTTGTCTTTTGGACGGTAAAAGAGGGAGCCAGATTCGGAGAGCATGGAGATGATCGTGAGCACCTAATGCGGGACACGAAAGTGAGCAAAGATCAAAAGCGCAGACAAATAGGTTATGCTCACCTCGTCGGTACATTGGTATTTTTCGCTGGAAATAATGGCCTTTGACAGCATTGGATCAACGGGGAACTCTGCCATCCTCCTTCCCAACTTCGTCAATTCTCCACGATCGTTCAATGCACCTAGCGCATATAGCAGTTCCAAGGCCCTCATCAAGGTTTCACCGGGTGGTGGATCGAGGAACTCGAATCCGATGAGATCGTTAATACCCAGCGATTTGAGGAGCAATACCACCATTCCAAGGTTGGTTCGTTGAATCTCGGGAACGGTGTTGGCTTCCAGTTCGTTGGCGTAGGCCCATTGCGTGTACAGACGGAAGGCCTTTCCCGGTCCCACTCGACCAGCACGACCGGCTCGTTGATTAGCAGATGCACGTGAACACTGATACGATCAAGAGTAAGAATACAGAGCCAAAGAGCCAACTTGGACAAAAACTTACAGGAACAACGACAAGTGATGACATCCCCGTTCGGGGATTATATGCATTTTGCTTTACGAATCCGGGATCAATAACGAACACCACGCCGTCGATCGTGATTGAGGTTTCCGCAATGTTGGTAGCAAGCACTACTTTTCTTGCGCCTTCCGGTGTGGGTTCGAAAATCTTCGCTTGCATCTCGCTGGGAAGATTGGCGTAGATAGGACAGACTATTAGTTCTTTGATTTTGTTGCCTAGTGTTCGTGCTGTCTCTTGTAAATTCTCCTGGCAAGCTTCAATCTCTTCTTGTCCCTGCAAATGTGTGTTAATGTGGATAAACAAATAATGACCGCACAACGACGCACAGTTAAAAATACAAGAATGTCGCCTTTGGGCTGGGTGATGTGAATTTGGAAAACAGTTGTCATGGCTGCATATAGGTAGTTCGCTTCTGGTTGAGGTGTATAGTGGATGTCGACGGGGTACTTTCGTCCAGGGACTAAAATGGATCGTCAACACAAGGGAAATTCACCTCCATTGTGGATACATACCATAGAAACTGGGGGCATCGTCAAAGTACTCGCTGAACTTTGCGGCATCCATCGTTGCACTGGAAATCAGTAGCCGCAGCTCGGGCCTGAAACGTGCAATATCCTAGGAATACCATTGAGTAAAGCACAGGGAGTACAAAGGACAGTGCACACCTTGACTAGAGCGAATAGGATATCCGTACTCAGTGTCCGCTCGTGTGCCTCATCGATGATCAGCACCGAATACCCAGCCAAATCTGGTTCTGTCAAGAATTCACGCAACAACATGCCATCCGTCATGTATTTCACCACAGTTTTATCGCTCGTGCAATCTTCAAACCGAATCGAGTACCCGACCTCGTACCCAACCTTGGTGCCCATTTCTTCCGCCACACGTGCTGCGACAGACATGGCCGCTACTCGTCGTGGTTGGGTACAGCCAATCTTCATGCCATTGGCAGTGAAGCCTGCTTCATGAAGGTATTGGGGTATTTGTGTCGTTTTCCCTGAACCAGTTTCAGCAACTACGATGAGAACCTGGTGCTCCTTAACCGCTTGTATAAGATCGTCACGGAAGGCATATATGGGCAAAGACTTCCGCGTCTCTTCAATCGTTTTGGCTTTGGGAGAATTAGTACGTGTACGATAGTCAATGAGGGAGGCGTGGGGGCGTACCTCGCTTTTCTGCTTCTTCTATTTGCTGCTGCAGAAGTCGGTCTGCAGCGCTCATTCCACTGCCCGGCATGGAATGGGACATGACGAACTGTATCGTCTGGCTCTCGTCGAACACGTAATCGTACGATTCGAGTTGTTCCTTCTTGTCCATAGCACCAGTCTTGAAGGTACTATGTCGTGTTTGATTGGCCTCCCACTGATCAACATCGGTGACAAACTGGTCGTCTTTTGGTTTAGCTTCCTCGTACCGCTTGTATAGTGCATCCTCTTTCTTCTTCTTGTCAATTTTCCCTTGTTCAGTAATATAGTCTTCCGGGAGTTGGTACCCATCCCATTTGTCATTGATCTTCAGGCGTTCTTCAACAAGTCTCAATAGCTCTTTCTTGCGTTCCAAGTCTCTTTTTTCCTTCTTGGTGAGCTTCATACCGGAGAACAGAGCTTCATCATCCGCGATTTCCTTCCTTAACAACTCGATTTGTTGAATTTCACGTTTTGTTAGATACTCTTGTCGTGAATGCAGTCGCAGGGCCGGCAGTGCAGCTACTCTGGCTTCCACATCATCAGCTAACTGTCTTCGGTGTGCGGCCTCGGCAGCAGCACCAGAACTCTTCTTCGACGAACGATCTTCCACGACCTTTTTTGTCCTTTCACGATCTCGCTCCCGCATACGCTCGGCAAATGCATCGCGATCCTTCAAGTCCTCCAGTCGCTCTCGCTCCTTCCTGGTTTCCTCGTCTTCGTACACCTCCTGTTCTGGCCGGTCAGCCTCATCCTCTGGTTCCACGCCTTCCATATCCCGAGGCCCGTCTTCATCACCCTTCCATCTCTTCCTCGCCAATTCTTCTTCATCACTTTGCCATTCCTTTTCGTCATACTCCCTCTTTCTTAAATGTCTATCCCGCTTCTCCTTCTCCTTTCCTTTCCCCTTGTCCTCGCTACTCTTCTTCTCTTTCTTCTTCGAACTTACTACGTCCCGGGTCACATCATCTTCCTCCAACAAGAACCCATACTTCTGTGACCGCAGAGCTTTAGACTCCTTCTCTGCCTGTCTACGCACACTATCTGCGTCAGAATGTCGCTTGTGTTTCCGCGGTGCTTGCTTGTACACGTTTCGCACAAACTCGTGTGCCTCTGCGGTGTCTGGCAGACCAGCAGGTCGGAGTTGCTCGAATAGGCCATCAGCAGATTTAGAGCTAGACGCTAGAAACTGGTGTCAGTCCTTGACCCTCCAAGTGAATGGTGCGTAGGACATACCGCATGCTAGCACGAAAGCAGTTGTACTTCGGTCTGCAACATTGAAGAACTAATACAGGATGATGAGCGACACCCGAAGCTTGCCAACCAACGCCAATGTAAAACTTACCCGTAGTGAATTATCACTGATATACCGTTCGAGTTCTGAAGACATGGGGAGGTACGGTGATTAAGAATGGGTGGACTTCACTGACCACCAAGAGGCCTAACTGTAGGTTGTGGACGAGGTCAAGAAATGCTCGGTCATGTGACTCGACATTGGGATGACTTCAACTTCGAGAGCGCAACGGAACCGCTTTTATTCCACGACATACAGAACTACGATGACATTATACACTCGAAACACTATTCTATGGCTGGGATGACGAGTCCGGCAGCTTTAGCGGTTGAGATTACCTTCTCAGCCTGGTCGAAAGCAACCCTTAGTCAAAGTCAAGAACTCGGAAACAAGCACACTACCTGCTTAATCATGGGGGCATCGATCATTTCCCCGTCGAGACCAGCTGCTCCCTTCCCAGAAGCATGGCTAACAACCATCTTGTGCAGTATCTTTGCTGCACGAAGAATTTCTGTACACAACAAACAATAAGAGAGTGTTCCTCGTTTGCGATGTGCTCTCACCCTTCGATGTCGGTACAAATGTGTTTTGGATCACTTCAACTTGTGAAGGGTGAATGGCTTGCTATCGAGTGGCACACCTCAGGTTGGTTGAGAAGACTGATGCATTTCCCCCACCTTTCCGGTAAAGCCCAGTTCTCGTCCATCTTGACATTCTCTCCCAAGCGTGTCGAGATCCTTATAGTTTACACATACCATGTCGATCGCTTCTAGGCCATGTGCCTTTGCAGCGATGACTAGTTGCGACCGAGAATATAAGAGCTCCCGCAGTGACGGCGTCCGTACAATGGAGGTATCCGCACAAACTGCCAACACGTAAATGAGCGAGCCAGTGGAGCTGACACCTAAGAATGCTCACAATCTTCAGCGGCGAACTAATTGCAGACTTCTGTCAGTGGCGTGGACGACCATGAAGGTGCCAATTGACAGTACCAGCAATGCACTAAGCGTTCCGCCCAACTCTGGGCCGTGCTTTGACTTCCAAGAGGCTATGTCACCAAGATTCCATAATGCCCTTGCGCTCTCCACGCTAGACACCAGCCGAAGTGGGCGTCTTCCTGACTGACCACCAACCACCGCATGAATCGTATCGGAAACGTGATGCAGGTCTTGCGCAGAATGGATCTTGGGTAGAACAATTGTACTAATCAACCGTGATTGCAGCTTGATATGAATAACGTAGTATCTCGTCAGACGCGGATATCGTGAAGGTGGAAGAGCATAGACTCGTGGTACGCACAATCTCAGCAATGTCGTGACGAAAGAAGGGTGTCGTTATATCGTTGACGCGAACAGCAATTCTCAAAGGATCCGGGAGTACACTTTCTTGCTATCAAACCCACCTTCAGCATATCATCCAACAGGCACCACCACTGGCATAACCAGTGGCGTCCGCGAACGCAAAGTACGCACATTCAGAAACTCCTTCAACCGCATCCTCGCGGAAGATTTATCCGTGGCAGAAGGCGGTACACTGTCCTCCAAATCATATATTATAACGTCCGACGGTGTGCTCAGAGATTTCTGAAGCATTCGCTCTGATGAAGCGGGAACGTAGAGATATGAACGCCGCAGTTGCGGTGGTGTCGTGGTAGTGCTCAAGCAACGAAGGCTACGATGTCGTGGTGTTGTCCTTAGCCATCTGGTTGAGAGACCTTGCTTAATCGACGTATGCATGGACGATGGGTGTGGGGTATTGCATGGTAAGAACCGGAGGTAAAGCTTATTGAGTGTGCCAAGCAATTCATAACATACAGGCTTGTGCTAAACGCAATGAGATACACCAAAAGCACTAAACGCAATACATCAAGTCCTCTCACGACCTCCCAATCATGCCAGTCCAATCAAACTTCTCGTATTTCTCTCTAAACCGTGCCACTCTCTCCTTGTTGAAATTAAAGTCAATCCGTCTAGGTCTTCGCCATTTCCTAGCTTCTATCTCCAGCAAATTGCCAATAATCTCCCCTGCAAACCATCTATGGCGAGGATAGTCAGTAAACCATAAATTCCACACCCGCGTTGGGGGACTTACCGAGGGAATTCCCCACCACCCTTCTCACCCTCGTCCATCCCGAATTCGTCCTCCACACCATCGTGTCCAGTCCCTTCAATTACATGGCCGTACCCCTTTTCACCTTTGTAGTCGAATTGGACCATGAAGTAAGGTAGATTGGGCACCATGGCTCGTCGGAATCCGCCAGGTCGCGCAGAGAAGTCGATCAGCTTTTTATGCTGTGACCACTCAGTTTCCGATGTCAATATTGATTGCTTTACGAGGGTGCGCTACGTCAGCTCATGCTCCGTGATTGAACGAGTCGACGTACCTTGAAATAACCAGGTAGGACTTCGTAGTGCTCCCAAGCAACCGGGACACACTCAATGTATGTGTGCTTTTGCCACTTTAGATTAATGACTGTTTCGTAAAATATGACACCCTTGTCTTCTTCTGCATACATGCGCATCAGGCATTTCATAAAGTTCTGTGGGGATCTTCAGGAAAAGAAGGGCGGTATGAAGATGGAAATACATACCCGGACCTCGTCCCATACATCATCATCAGCTTCTAGCATACTCAAATGATGTTGTATAGGTACGATGAAGCAGTGTCCCTTGATCAGTTCTTCATTTGTTGTACATGAAAGGAACGCCCGGGTTCCCATTGCAATAACTGGTGCTTTGGGTGGTGAGTCATCTTCACCGTAACAGAAATGGCAATTGGCGAGGACTTTCTGTGTCCGCTTATAATCTGTTTAGACACCACGTTAGGATGAATACCTGAAGGGATACAAAGGGTGAGCACGTACCATGAATAGCGAACTGACGCTTCATGGCGTCTGAACGCATCTTCTGGCGACCCAGTCTCTCTGCATTGTCATCCATATACTCAAGGTCATTCTATACACTCAATAAGTACGATGATCCAAATTTGAAAGCGTCTGGCTCACCTGGAATTTACCATCGCCCATGATTGCCTTGGCAAACTGAGTGTCGAGATTCTTCTGGTCGGCCATACCAGCCCCAAATTTCTCCTGCCGCAACATCTCTCCGAGTGTTGTGGTGTCATCATCTGGGTTATATCGAATAATTTCACCAGTTTTGGGATCGCGATTCTCGAACTACGGGACATTTGTGAGTTTGGTATTACAGAAACATGACGAATAAGAACATGACTATACCTTCTCTTTCTTCTTTCTGTTGCCTGGTAGAGGTTTGCCGTCATCCCTACCAAGACCAACATCATACAATCGCCCTCGGCCGTCCATCGTTGGTAGCACCTCCACCTTCTTACGAACACCATCCTCCACGACTTCGCCTTTACTTCTCCGTGACTCTTCTTCGTATTCTTTTTCAAGTGCACTCGCATTTGGATCACCCATTAACTTGGCCCGTAGCACCTTGGCCTGCAACTTGTTCAAAGATGAAGGCGACAGAGCTCTCTTGGAAGATGAAGCAATGGGCGGAGTCATAACAGAGGGGACTGGTGTATGTGATTGTTGCAATGGAGATGCAGCCTGGGAGGGTAATCGGAGCGAGTCGAGCCTCCTATTGACTGGAGCGCTAGAGCCACTGGGAGGCGTGGGTGTTGAACTTTCACCATGCCCGCCTGGTCGACGGAAAGACGAACTTCGGCTGGACGCACCACTACCGTGAATATCACTGAACATGATACGCTTCTCGCCATCAGACTTGAAATGAGTAGGTCGTTCAGTGGGTCGTCCACGGTCTGCTTTCTTTCCTTCCCGTTCGGCAAGAATTCTGCGCTCCTCCTTTGCTTCCTCGAATGCTTGAAGGCTGCCGAAGCGTTCGATTCCGACTTCTTCGATGGGGCGACCTTCCTCCTCGGCTGATTCGTACACTCGTCGTAACCTCATCATCCGCCATTGGGAACCTGGACCTCCGGGTGTAATGGCCTTGGGAGGTGGTGGGGGTTCATCGAAGTTTATTTGCTTCCCTTCCTTCAAATCCGTATTGAGCTCCTTGGAGCTAATTATGGGCTATCATCGCGCAACTAAGCATACAGTCGAGTAACCTGATGAGAGGGTCCAACGCACCTTGTCAGGATTAAGCTTTGGTGGTGGAACATTCTTCCTCCTAACCTCAGTTCCCAGACTTGAGAAGAAATCAACTCCTCCACCAAGGGTACGCTTGCCCGACGATGACTCGCCGTAGTCTTCGGTAAGTGACTCGTCCTCAACCTCAACACGTCCAGCTCGAGTCGTGCTTGGCTCGCCCATGGTAGGGATGGAAGTTGGAAGTAACATCCATTCATCACGTTGGAGTTTCGTCTCCGCTTTCGTAGATGGTGGTAGCTCCTGAGGCTCTCCAGGTTCAGGATTTGAATGTGAAGTGATCTTGAGGCTTCCCGCAGTAGGGATATCTGTAGCTAACGGCTAACCATAAACTTTGAGACCGCTGCGCGGTGACAACACAAACCAACTCACACGTTCTCCATCCATATCAATATTTTTCTCGACCCACATATCATCGTCATTGGGATCATCATCAACTATCTTGACGTGACTGCTACTGCTTTTAGACTTGTCTTTACGACGTTCGCGTGAGCGAGAACGGTCCCGGTCACGGTGCTTGTCCTTTTTCTTGTGTTTGTGCTTTTTGTGCTCATCCTCCGAATCGTCGTGGTGTTTTCGTTTCTTCTTGCTCTTTTTCTCGTAGTCTTTGTCTTTGTCATATTCGCGTGAGTGCTTGGAGGCACTGTGTTCGCCCATAGTCGTTGTAAATGCTATAGTTGGGCAGGCTTGGGCGACAATTGATGACATATGATCACGTGGCACTGCCCGCCTTGACCTCGTCGAGCAAGCGCCGAACGTCGAGAATTTGAGGAAGTCCATAATGTCTGGTTCGCCTTCGCTGGTGGCCTACAAGGGCAAGAATAAGTTTTATTGCAAGGTGATACCCATCCAAGCTCGGTTATTGAATGGGGCCTGTTTCGTTGGTAGACGCTGGAACCCTACTCAAGATAGTGCAACCTTGACAAGCTTGACATCTTGTACAGCCAACACTCCTTTAGTTGGACTCACCCATTCCATCCCATCTACATGCCACTCTAACGATGCATAGCTATGATCAGCAATACATCACTGACTCAAATACACGAGCCCCCAAGTTGACTGGTGCGTTGAGAGTTCCTGATCATGACTATAGTCAGTTCATTTATGTTCCACGCGCGCCCTTCGATCACAGATACCTCCACCGAATCTACCGAGGGTATCAAAAACTTCCTGCCAAATGCAACGATTTGGAATACTGGTAACATAGCTAGTGCTGCAGGAGATGTCAACTATAATTACTACCCCGCCGTTCAAGAAGGTAACATCCCAGTCATTCGAGGTTCGAGTTCCAATTCAATCGATATCAGTTTCGCCTAGGGAAAGGCTCCTCCAGCGTGCCTGCTCAAAGGCCATGTTTAATGGAGATTCAGGACCGATGCACCGAAGTGCCATTCCTGAAACTCGCAGGTTAATCACTGAAGATGCAAAACGATGGGCAATCGACATTCATTCAACTAGCAGCATCTTCTGGTTGAAAGGATCAGTAGGGACCGGGAAATCTGCTATCGCCCGTCGTATCTGTGAAGAACTAGACGCTGAAGACCCTCGCCTGCTTGCTGGGAGCTTCTTTTTCTGGAGGAACGACAATGATCGAAATTCGCTGAAGGCATTTGTTTCCACTATTGCGTATCGCATTTATATCGTCATGCCAGAGGTCGGAAAATTGATCAATAGCGTGCTTTCTAATGATCCATCCATACTCGACTCCACCATAGAGTATCAGTGGAACGCATTGATCGTGAAACCCCTCTGTCAAGCTAGTACCCTCGACGGTGTTGGGCAGCGATCGTTAATTGTCATCGACGGCCTTGACGAATGTGAACCCTCCTCTAGTCAACGACAAGTCCTACACCTCATTGTCGCGTTCCAAGAGCATAATCTCAGTCGCAGATTGCCTTTCTAATTTGCAGCCGTCCTGAGGCACACCTAGAGTCAGAGGTGGACTTACTCTCCGGCCAGCACCCACTGCTATTCCGTCTTCCCCACTCAATGCTCGCTGAAACCGAGGAATCGCGTGGAGATATGCGTCTTATCCTCACATCGGCCTTTAGCGATATCTAGCCGCCGCAGACTACTCATGGGGAGTTGCCAATGGCCTCCTGAAGGTACCGTCGAACGTATTATCGAACTCGCATAGGGCCAGTTCATCTATGTTCTTACGATTGTCCGATGGTTGGACGAGGACAGTGGAAATCCAGTTGCTAGGCTTTCCACCATTTTCGAGAGTACTGGGAAAGAAAAAGCTCGCGCTTTTTTTCAGCTGGATAACCTTTACAACCTTATACTCTCTTCATCGCTCTCAAAGGAAGCTGGAGCTTTAGTACTCCCTTGCTTGTTCCTGATTTCCTGGGGCTATAAACCAAGAAGCTTGCATTTCCTAAGCAAGGTATTGAAACAAGATTGCGTTCATCTCCGACTAGTATTGCAACCCCTGCATTCTATTTTTAGGATGCCGGATCACGACACAGATACTATCGAGATTTACCACACATCCTTTACCGAATATTTGCTCGATCCCTCGAGGAGTGGTGGTTGCTGTCCCTCCAGTGCGGAGACCGTAAGCTTCGTGTTATCAATGGCCCTAGCATGGGCGAGGACATATCAACGCTGCGAGGAACAACGACGAGCCCTGTGGTTGGAGCTTCTAGTTTCTCAATCAATCTTGCTCACACCTGGGCTTTCGAACTCCATTTCTTGTATGAACGCTAGATGCTGGCTATGAGAACATCTCTTGTGGATACGTTTTTCTAGCGACTTGATTGATGACTTCAATCGTCTTGCTGAAGCATATGAACGATTTCGATCCTATCTAATTATCTAATGCCCGATTTATCAAAAGATGATAAAGTGCGTGATCGTTTCTCTCTTTGCACTAGGGCATAGGTTGAACAGACTGCATAATCATTAGCTGATGTTTGAAAACAATTTCCCTGCCAATCTCTTTGGATGTGCCGATGATTTCTATGACTTGCAAATGCTTCGCAGCTGGATCAAGGACTTCTCATCAGGATTACTCATGCCTCGACAGGGAGTCCTGTTCCTGTGTATTCTCTTTGCATTTGCTGCTGAAGGATGCGACCCCCCACGTAGGGATTATATTAACCGATATTTCCTGTCCCTACTCTTGGAGGATTGCGTCCTTGGAGCCAACCTTCTTCCAGCAAGTCTGCATGCTTGTAGAACTCGAGATATGCTTCTCAACGAACAGGAATTCTTCCAAGCCAGGTCCGCCCATCAGTGGAGGACGTTCCTTCTTCTGCTCCCAAAGCGCTTTTACCATAACTTCGATGAAGTACTGCCCCCGGTCGCGATTAAAATAATTGATTCACTGTTTTCTCCGCTGGATGTTTTGAGTTCTCTTGCTCGTTTGGGCGGTTAAATAGGTACGCTTTGATGCATCCGAATTGTCATGTACTCACCTTGAATAGTCCTGTGTTCTGGGGAGGTCTCAACAAGATGCGCAATGCACAGACTAGACTTGAATCCAACAGGCGAGCTTTGGCAATCCTACGGGGAATTGCAAGGTGGACAGGTTCAAGGCATCATCGAGACGACTTCCACCGTGACCCCAAATACAGGACCAATCTCTTATGGTTTATTGAGGTACGGTTTTAGTCTAGAATCCTGTATGTTACTTCTCACCGTTTATATAACACTCTAGCAATTTGGCGGCCTTGTCCCAACGGCACTTATTTCCCATTGGAAAAACTCTGAATGCTCGCCCATACCAGAGTCGGAAGCTTCTGCTATGATCTCAGTGATCGAGGAAGCATTGGCGCAACGTCCGATGGAGCTTTGTAAATGCGACGAATTAATGCATTTAACGCCACGGCCGAGTACTTCCATCGCATCCGCAATAAGATTCAATGGCGGAAGGTAGGTTTTTTGGGACTCGGTTACACGGGACTCAATCCGACCTCACCCCCCAGAAGGCAAACAGTTGCTGAAGGAGCCCCTTTACCAACAGCGACAACGAAAAGCTCAAACTCAAAGAGACTGTTAAAACCACCCCGTGTCACGTTGAGTCCAAAGGCATGCCAAGCAATCAAGCCACCAGTTCCATGTACAAAAAGCGCTCGCACTGCTGGAAATAATTCATCGTCTTCTAGTCCGCTTCGGAGTGCGTCTTCTAAACGCCATCCAGTCACGGTGGCAGAGCCAAATTCCCCCGCAACAGGGACGCCAGCAACAGCTAGCAGCAGTAAGACTAAACTCACCTTGTCGAAGATTGTAGGTAAAAGACCGTGGCGTCAGAACATGTATGCGTGATAGCGTAGATGTACTGTAGCACAGTCATACCGGCTGCGCCTTTGATTACCGGAGGGAATCCGGAGCCGTATCTTAAAATGAGTGATGACATCTCATCTAATCCACTAATCCACCACTCCACTCGCTTGTCCTTACTACCATGGCTACCTCGCAATCCCCAGATTCCAATAACGTACGAATAATAACAACCCTCGGTCATGTCGATCACGGAAAGACTACCTTGATGGACGCCCTGCTAGCCGCCAACAACATAATTTCTCCACGCATGGCAGGCAAAATGAGATACCTTGATTCTCGTGAAGATGAACAGGAGAGAGGAATCACGATGGAAGCTAGTGCTGTCTCTTTAAAGTTTCAGGTTATGGAACGGACTGAAGATGGTGGTATGTGTACAATGAACTGAGGAAGCTTGGGACTGTGTAACCGAATGCCCCAGGCAGGTCCCCTCGGACATATATTGTAAATATGATCGATACCCCCGGACATGTAGACTTCTCGAGCGAGGTTTCAACGGCATCTAGATTATGCGACGGAGCGCTCGTCCTTGTTGATGTTGTGGAAGGAGTGTGCACACAGGTATGTGTATTGCGCACGCGTAGTCCCCGGGCTATTGCTGACCTACAGCCTCAAGACGATTGCAGTCCTAAGACAAGCATGGAATGATAGACTTCGACCTATTTTAGTCATTAACAAATTCGACCGCCTCATAACAGAGCTCAAGCTTGCCCCCGTTGAGGCATACCATCACCTTGCTCGGCTCATTGAGCAAGTCAACGCTGTGATGGGTAGTTTCTTCGCAAGCGAAAGACTAGAAGACGACTTGCGTTGGAGAGAAGAAAGAGAGCGTCGCCTTGCGGAAAAGCGGGATCAAGAAGCTGACGAGGCGGATGCTCGCGTAAATAGTGCAGAGGATGAATTCCAAGAGCGGGACGACGAGGACATCTACTTTGCGCCTGAGAAAGGTAATGTCGTCTTCGCCTCTGCAATTGATGGCTGGGGCTTTCGGGTTGGAAAGTTCGCGCAGCTCTACGCTGCGAAGCTTGGTATGAAGGAGGCCAATTTGCGTCGTGTCCTTTGGGGAGATTATTTCCTGGATCCGAAGACGAAACGGGTTATCAGTTACAAGCACTTGCGTGGGCGATCGCTCAAACCATTGTTCGTACAGTTTGTACTGGAGAATATTTGGGCAGTTTACGATGCAGTGATAATTAATCCGTCAGTCTTTCCCAATCATAACTTCAATCCCTTGCTGATGTTTTGATTTAGAAATCCAGAAAAAGTTGATAAGATTGTCAACGCTCTTAGCCTGAAGATTCATCCTCGAGATCTGAAATCCAAGGATAGCCGCCACCTTCTGTCAACGATCTTCTCTCAATGGCTATCCCTGTCTACCTGCATCATCCAAGCCGCCATTGACGTGGTTCCCGCCCCTTCACTCGCTCAAGCTACTCGTATACCAAAATTGATCTATCCTGACCTCCGAGAAGCCACAATTCCGCCCAAAAACAAGCTAGAAACTGATCTATATGCATCAAACTCTGATGAAGGTGCTTGCATATCTGCATATGTGAGCAAGATGTTTGCCGTCCCCGCTAAGGATCTTCCCGAGAACAAGAAACGTCCTCTAACAGCAGAAGAAATGCGGGCCAAAGCACGCGAGGCCAAAGCTGCCAGGGCCGCAGCAACAGCATTAAATGGGACAGAAGATACCCAATCACTCCCTGTAAATGAAACTTCGATACCCCCGCCCAAAGAGCGAGATGAGAACGAAGCGACTACGGAGGATAAGGATAAGGAGGTCATCCTAGGATTTGCAAGACTATATTCTGGTATACTACGAACGGGAACGACTGTCTATGCCATTCTCCCCAAGTACGATACTTCCTTGCCACCATCACATCCACGGAACGCCAAATATTGTGCTGAGGCAACGGCAGAAGGATTGTATGTTATGATGGGTAGGGAGTTGGTCCCAGTCGACGTCGTACGTGCTGGTAATACATTTGCAATCAAGGGTTTAGAAGGGAAGGTTTGGAGAAGTGCAACTTTGTGTGCTCCTTCTGCGTCTGGTTTAATAGAGGGACTGGACGAAGCAGAGCTCCGGGCTTCAATCATCAACCTCGGTGGTGTGAACTTGGCGGTAAGCTCTTCTCTAGCCTCGGTGAAGCATTGAATGAGAACGTGTAAATAGGCACCACCGATTGTTCGAGTTGCGCTAGAACCCGCTGTTCCTGCAGATATGCCAAAGTTGCTTGAGGGCCTAAAGCTTCTGAGTCAATCTGATGCCTGTGTTGAAACATTCCAACAGAAGACAGGAGAGCATGTCATTTTGACAGCTGGAGAATTGCACCTCGAGGTACGTCCTATCAATCCCTTCTCGTCCAATGGATTGGAAGCTCATATACAAAACTAGCGATGTCTGAAAGACCTCAGAGAACGCTTCGCGCGAGTTGAGATACAGGCTTCCCCGCCAATTGTGCCGTTCCGCGAGACTGCTGTTAAAGCGCCAGGTACGTTGATGGCATAAAATCTAGGAATAACACCCAAAACCAATTTATCAACTAGACATGGCCCCGGTTAAAACCCCTGGTGCACCAAGAGGCACTATTCGAGGCGCTATATCCCACAACGTCGTGCAATTCACGATCCGAGCTGTGCCGCTTCCTGCACCAATCTTGGAGTTCGTCCTTGATAATTTAGACGTAATCAAAAGGCTTCAGAACGAGCGCCAGTCTGAACGGGCATCGGCACAAGAACCGGATGGAGAGAAGCAAGAGGGCGAAGGGCAAGAGGAAGGCACTAGGCAAGAAGAGGATGATGTCTATGGTGACGTGGTTAGAAAGCCGACGGTAAAGCCTGATCAATTCTGGGCTGCACTGCAAGACAAGTGTAAAGAGGTTGGAGGTGATTGGGTGAGTGTCACGGACAGAATATGGGCATTTGGACCGCAGAGAGCGGGAGGCTGCCTCTTGATTGATGGAAGGAAGGATACCATTGTCAATTCGTAAGTTCGGGTGCTTCTCGCGTTTCTGTCTCAGCTGCTGTTGGAACCCATACCATCGGTCCACTCATCGGCGAGAAGCGGCGTAACTGACTACTCCCAGATTGAAACGTAGACTGGATGGGGACAGTAGTGCAGTTGGCGGCGACTTTGATAACCAAATTGAGACGGGATTCCAGCTGGCAACATTCCAAGGACCCTTATGTGCAGAGCCCGTGGAAGGTCTAGCTTATTTTGTAGAGAGTGTAAACGTGGACAAAGAAGCATTGGAAAAAGAAGCCGGTAAGCGCAGTGATTACTACAGCTGCTCAATGGGTTAACGCTCGGTGCCAATGATAAGAGCAAGGCCGGGTAGCACAGGTCACAGGTTCCGTGATGTCAGCTGTTAGAGATGCATGCAGAAACGGATTGTTGGATTGGTCGCCTAGGTTGATGCTAGCCATGTATTCATGCGATATCCAAGCATCGAGTAAGTCCGTGTTTCATCTAGGGATGCTGGTGCTTATCAGTAATGACAGCGGATGTGTTGGGCAAGGTGTATGGGGTCGTCGCAAAACGACGTGGGCGAATCGTTGCCGAAGAGATGAAGGAAGGCACCACATTTTTCACTGTGTCTGCGTTGTTGCCTGTTGTGGAGAGTTTTGGGTTTGCAGATGGTGAGATGACATTTCAAATGCCCCGATCTCTGCGTCACATTGAATATTTGATGTCACGCGACACTTTTTAACCTTATCAGACATCCGGAAACGAACATCTGGCGCTGCAAGTCCCCAGCTTATTTTCAATGGGTACGTATTGCCTTTGTATTAGGATCAGGGGGGGTATTTGTTCTGACTGGAATAACAGGTACGAGCTACTGGACCTGGATCCCTTTTGGGTGCCAAAGACAGAGGAGGAGCTCGAAGACCTTGGCGAAAAGGCTGATAGATCAAATATTGCCAAGGGGTACATGGACGCTGTGAGAAGACGGAAGGGATTGTTTGTAGATGAAAAAAGGGTACAATTTGCCGAGAAGCAGAGAACCTTGAAGCATTAATTAGAGGTCAATATATCGTATAATTTCTGTAAGCTGATAGTTGTGCTCGAGGCCAGATAGAGCCGTGTCCTTTGGGCAATTCAGGAGGTAGCTTGGGGTGTACTTACACTTACGTTCGAAAGCAATATAAAGATTATTACATAATCAGAAGCAGGGGTCATCACCATTCTTTCGTTTCTCGACCCCTCCTCCACACCGTCCCTAGCGTGAACTCTTTTCCCATCGCTTCTCCCTAGGTTCCGCCGTTATTTGGCCCGATTCAAATGGCCTCCGTAACCGCGTCTTTGTTTTCGACTACCTTCATGACCCCGAGGGCTAGTAGATCAAATATGAATTCTACTACCTCCCACGCTCAACAACAGCAGCAACAACGCCAGATCCGCCAACCACAACTCGTTCAACAGCCAGAAGAGGAAGAAGGAGACGAAGCCCAGCAGGAAGAGCAATTTACAAGCTTTTTCTGCCGTGCCTTGTACGACTACGAAGCTCAAGACGCCTCTGCGCTGTCATTTCGACAGAACGATATCATAGAAGTCCTGAGCCAACAACCTTCGGGATGGTGGGATGGGCTCCTGGGAGATAACCGTGGCTGGTTCCCATCTAATTACGTCTCGGTAATCACAGAGGAAGAAGCTGAGTTGGCGTTGGAGGGTGCAGATTTTGGAACCACTCGAGGGCAGGCACAGCAGCAACAACCAGAGAATCAGGCAGAAGATCCAGCTGTGGTGGATATGTCTCATGCGATGATGAGAGGGCATCAATCTGAACCGGAAGACTGGTCTGATAACGAACTGGCTATGCGGGCAGGCGTGCAGGCTCTTTCCAATGCAGGGCGTACGAAAGATAAGGCTAGTGACTTCTGGGTTCCTCAAGTGGGGCAGGATGGGAGGGTGAGTCAATAATCACTTATTTAACATTGGTTCTCCTGATGCTGATCCGCTATAGATATTCTATGTTAATACTCAAACTGGTCAACATTCTCGTGATATCCCTCAAGAGGTAGAGGACGAAGCATCCGACGGCGACTTTGCGGGGTTAACTTCCCAATCCAGCTCTAGGTCAGGAACGAGCGCTGGCCTGGGTTTCGCATCCAGTGACTCTGAAGCTTCGAGTAGCGTGCCTAATGCTGCAGGCTTTGGCGTTCTTCGGCGATCAGGTACCCCTGAACCTTGGGTGAGGAAGTTGGCGGATGATGGTATGGCATACTACTACTATAATAAGCTCGACGGCTCCATTCAGTGGACACGACCTGAACCCGTCCATTCCGAACAACAACACCTCATCAATAACGAGCACAGCCAGCGCCCCGGCATTGTTAGGAGTAACAGCGTTTACTCGGACGATTCGGATGTACAGCCCCTAGAACATAATATACTGGCTGACCATCGTATGGAGAATCGACGTCGACGCAGGCCGTCGGTCCGCGAGGAGGAGCCTATCATTATGCAGCTAACTTCCGCCGAGAAAATCGCACAATCACTGCAAAAGGCTCTTGCACCTTCTCCGGCAGAGCTCGTTACGGACCTTTCGAATATTGCGAGGAACGCCATCCAAGCCGTCGTCGAGAGCATTCAAGCTAATGGACTTATTCGCAGACCAGAGCAAGACAAGCGAATGGACTCGCTCATACATGGGGCAGTCGATGCTGTTCGCAACTTATTATATGTCGTCACCTCCCCATCTGGTCACATACCCTCTAACGTTCTCCCACCCGAAGCCGGCGACTATACCCCCAATCCAATCCACGCCTCTCTTAAGCTCGTTCAAAGAAGGGTCACCGCCACACTTTCACGCCTTGTCTTATCCGCCCGTGCGATACAATACGATTCCGGTTCATCAGTCGTTGATACCCTCCATAAAATCGAGGTGGACGCCGAGGAGCTGGAACGTGCTGTCTTGTCATTTGTCTTAGAGGTTCAGAGGGTTCAGCATGCATCGGAGGATGGTAGGGCCCCGAAAAGGTTAAAAGGTGTCTTTGACACGGCCAATATTGGCCTCGGTCTCGTGGGTGCTGGCGCCGCTGGAGAGTGGAAAGGGTTTGGTTGGGTAGCTTCAGACGAAAGCATCCCCCCACCCCAGACATTGCTTCGGGGTGAGGCGCTCGCGGAGATTGACTCTCGCATAACCCAGATCGATGCCTTATTCAAAGGGTTGTTGCAAGTACTCCAAGCAACTGAGGACGGTGCTAGTAAGTTTCATTACGCCTCTGATAAGGTTTGAAAGCCTTAATCACACCCTATCAGTTCATCAAACAAGATTGCGGAGTCAACAGGTCATCAGTCATTTGAATGCGTTCCTAAGTTACGTCGCCGACATTCATGTCGCAAGGCACATCGACGTAGATGGCATTCGTCAGGAGGCAGGTTCCACCGCTAGCGACGCTTACTTGCAAACCGTTTCGAAGGCTAGAGCTCTCACTCGTACCCTTGAAGCATCTGTTCAAGCTGTATTCGATGACAGCAGCCTGTTGCTATCCTTCACGCAGAAGATTTTCGAGTATGAACCTGGTTTGGGCATCGTGGATCAAGACGCACTTCAAGAGCAATTCGTTGCGTTGTCAGCCTCGTTGCGTTCTAACCTTGGAGTTGTTCGACAAACCCTCAAGGCGTTGTTCACCATTGGAAATGACCAAGCAGAGATGGACCAAGGGGATTATAATGGCTCTATTGAATGGAGGATCACCCGTCTAAGCTTCATCGACAATCGCTTCGGTGGAGCCATTCGATTGAACTCACCTACCTTTGAATCTGAGCAAGGTGGAGAGGATGTTGTGGACATGGAGCAGGCGTTTAGTAATGCACCTAGGCCAAGGCATGCGTCAGAGGCTACCTACGGTACCCCCAGCATCGCAACAGAGAATACCTATGTCGAAGGGTCTCACAGACATCATCACCAATCCATGGCCAGTGATGCTACCGCCATGGCTCCGTCGACCTCTGCAGATACTATCGGAGAAGACTATGACTCCGAAGATGAATGTGAGTATTTTATCCATGCCTCGTTCAACATACTAAGGGTGTTTCTTTTAGTACCCCGACCCCCCATACGCAAAAGCAAGAGCGGCAAGTTGGTACAGATTCTCGGTGAAGATTATCCCACAAAACCGGCTACACCACCGCCGCCTCCCCAGCCTGAACCACAACCGTGGTACTTGCAACCTAACTATGACCCCTCGGAGATCCTCATCGATTCAGATAATAGCGTCAAGGGAGGTACAGTCCCGGCCCTAGTTGAGCGTTTAACTGCGCATGAGCAAGCAGGTGCGTAACTCACAAAGGAGGTGTTTCATCTAGGCTTAATGCAGTTGACCAGATCCCACATTCGTCAAGTCCTTCTTGATGACTTACAAGTCATTCACGACATTGAACGAACTATTTGACTTGCTTGTAGCTCGATTTAAGATCCAGCCACCTGACGGCCTTGCACCCACTGAACTAGAACATTGGAGAAAGATGAAGCAGCATGTCATTCAGATGCGGTCAGTGAATGCAATTCAATTAAAACAGTACACGTCTCATGGTCATACCCGATAGTGTGTTGAACACACTGAAGTCCATGGTTGTTGATGAAGACTTCCTCGAGAAGGAGGACATTTATATCCTTGACCGCATGAAGGACTTCATCATGTCAGAAGAAGTTGCGAAATTCGCGGCTGCGAAGCAACTGAAAATACTGATTGACCGATTGGTATGTATCACTAGCAAGCACGCAAACGGGTTGCTGATATTCCGGATAGCAACAAGGCCAGGATGCTATTCCAAGGACACTGGTATCACAGGGCCCGCCGCCACAGCCTATTCTTCCCAAGGCCGGAAAGAAGCTCAAGCTACTTGAAATCGAGCCGTTAGAATTGGCAAGGCAGCTGACAATCATGGAAAGCCACCTTTATCAGAAGATCAAGCCAATGGAGTGTCTCCAACGTGCAAGGGAACAGAGGACGGAGAACATGGATAATATTGCTTTTGTTATTCAAACTAGCAACAGGGTGCGTGCCCTTCATACTTGAGATGATGAACTGGGGCCATTAATATAATCCATCAGATTGCTGACTGGGTAGCTGAGTCAGTTTTGAGCAAGGATGACTCAAGACGGCGAGCTGCAGTTGTGAAACACCTGATCATGGTTGCTGATGTGAGTAGACTATCCTGTTCTGCGCCAACAGTAGAATTGATATGAGCGAATTAAAGCGATGCCGCTCTCTGAATAATTTCTCTACCATGATTGCCATCACTTCGGGCCTCAACACGCCGCCGATCCGACGCCTCAAGCGAACATGGGAACAAGTCAACCAACGTACTATGGCCCAGTTCGCGGCTTGCGAGATGACCATCGACAGTAATAAGAACTTCACCAAATACCGGCAATTGATGCAGAATGTCACTCCACCTTGCGTACCCTTCATTGGTAGGCCTTCGTTGCAGTATTGATAGGTCTCCATCTAACCATCTCCCAGGTGTTTTCTTGTCAACATTGCAATTCATCCAGGATGGTAACCCAGATACTCTACCTGGCAATCTAGTCAATTTCCGGAAACGCCAGAAGGCTTCTGAAGTTATTCAAGACATCAAGCGCTGGCAAGCACAACCTTTCAACTTCCAACCCGTCGAGTCGATCCTCACCTTTATAGAGGAGAGCCTCAGTCAATTTACAGATACCCGAGCTACCAGCGATTACTTCTGGCAGCTCAGTTTGGAGCGTGAACCAAGAGAAAGGGAGGACGAGAGGATGGCCAGACTACTTCAGGAAAGTGGATTCCTGTGATATGAGCCATTGGACCCTGCGCTTGTTTTTTCCTTGTTTGACGCGTCGTTTTTGCTTAGGCCCTCGGTTGAGATACATAATGGTGTTAATCCTCCTTTCCGCGTGTTATTTTGGTTTTTGCTTCCCCACCCTCCTTTCACAGCTACTAAATCAATTTAAGTATGGTTTTATAATGTAGGAATAGGACATGGCGTTACGAAGATATGAAATATATGCACACCCAACTTAAAAGTCCTGGCGTCACGCCATTGCATAGATGAAGACGTGTGTCATAATTTCACACGCGTTATTTCACCTCTACCACCACCCGGATTCATTTTCCCTCTTTTTCTGAATTCCATGAGTCATAACGATGAAAGCGATAGTTTCTTTGAGAGGGAACGTGACAGGCTCACAAAGGAGATCGCTGCAGTACGTTAGATCGCCCCCCTATCCACCACTAGATCAGCGTGATAACGACGACGCGACGTGAATAGGGATTTGAAGAACTCCTCTCCTCAACAAATCTAGTGAATCGAAAGATGGAGGAAATTGTTGGAATGACGAAGGAATACGATACGATAGCATCACTGTGGGAGAGCTTTTATATGTTGATGAAAGGGACGTCAGAGGAGGAGGACATTGATGAGCAACAACTCGGTGTACCGGGAACTGGCGGACATGTTGTAGCTATGCAGCAAAGCAAATCTAACGCATAATGCTATCATGATCCCTCCGCACGGTAGAGGCTGTTCATGCTGTAGCTACAAAGTAGACTGTGTTGCGTAGAGTTTCAAAAGCAAACCAAAAGCCAGCTTTGTTAAGATTATGGAACAGAGTGTTAACAACACATATATCCGAGTACATTGTACGTTCACAACAAGTAGAGTATGTACGAAAAGTGGGCGTGGGTAGTCATCGTAATCAAGTAAAGAAGAGAGCAGAGGAAGAGGGGATAGGGATGAAACAATGAGCCAATGCGTCCTTTTACATGTCGGCCCAACTTGCAACCTATAAGGTGGTGGACAACCGTTAGTCATTGCCTTGCGAAGCGGTGTTGTGGACGTACCCAAGAGAAACCGTTGAATTCCTGTTGATCTTGAGCCGATAGTTTACCATGGACAGGGGTAAGTGTGGGTTGTTCTCGTGTGAACTCCTCGTCGAAGTTACTGGTATCGGCATTACCATTCTATACAGAATGTCAATAAATGGATTAAGAACATAGCAAAATTGCGCACGATAGTCGGGAAATATGGAGGTGGGATACGTTTATTGATAACATCATCCCAGTTGACATCCTTAAAGAATGGCTGTCTCTTAATTTCTTCGGCGTCATCCTTTCCTGAGCCAAGGCGGCGAGTTGGATCGCGGGTGAGAAGCTGCATCTCATTGTCAGAGTAATTAACGGACATATGCGGTATTACCCCACCTTCTGGAGGATAGAGACGGCATCTCTTGGCATGGTGATAGGATAGAGCGGCTCGTCTTCCAGGATGGCATCGAAGATTTCATCTTCGTCATCACCGCGGAATGGGGATTGACCCAGAAGCATCTCATACATCAAGACGCCAAATGCCCACCAGTCGACAGCTCGTCCATAGCGTTGCTCCAAGAGGATCTGATTCTTGCGTTAAAGCTGTGCAAAGGTGTTCCTTCGTGGACATACCTCAGGTGCCATGAACTCGGGAGTACCACAAAAGGTACTTGTTGTGTTTCCATACCACATCTCCTCCTTACACAAACCATAGTCAGCCACTTTAACGTGACCATCCAACGTAAGTAGGATGTTATCGAGCTTGAGATCACTGCATTCAAATCAAATAAATTGTTGGTCATAATCCCTATGGTAAAGAAGCACGCACCGATATATGATGCCATTAGAGTGGAAATACTCCAAAGCCAACAAAACCTCGGAAGCATAGAACTTGGCTTGCCGCAGTGAGAATTGCTTGCGTTGGATGTGCAACATCAAATCACCACCGCTGACGTACTCCATGACGAAGTAAACACGAGTCTCAGTCTGGAAGCACGAGTGAAGCCCGAGCAAGAATGGATGCCTTTCCCTTGCAGCTGCCAGGAAGACTCGCTTCTCAGAGCGCGTGCTGTCACATTCTATCAGCATCCTCGGCGCAGCCTAGTCAGCAGCACACCAACCTTTCCACTTCGTCATTGTCAATGATGAATTCCTTCTTCAGCACTTTGATAGCATACAATCCATTTGTCTTCTTCTCCTCCGCTAACATGACCTTACCGAAGTTACCCTTACCCAGCACTGCCAGGAAATTGAAATCGTCCAGACCAACTTTACGTTTCGGGCGCGCAACTGCTTGCTGAGGCGGAGGCTTTTGGGGAGGTAGCCCCCCAGCAGATGGCGGTCGCCCTGTGGGAGATACAGGTGGCATCGTCTGTTGTCTTCCAGGTCCGCCTGATTGTGGTCGTCCCTAAGTCAAATAGAGCGTCAGATGGAATATGTTGAAAATTACTATGACGTACTGGGTAGCCAGACGGGGGATAACCATCCGGAGTATGGGTAGGAGGGATGTCATAGGTAGGGCGGTGTTGGGGTGGGGCAGGTTCTGGATAACCTGGTACTGGAACCCTCCCACCGACAGGTGGTCGTGGGGCGTGCGGTTGTTGAGGCGGTATGTAGGGCTGCTGCGGCTGTTGAGGCGGCTGCTGTGGAGGCTGCTGTGGAGGGGGAGACTGGTTGTAGTATCGAGGATCTTGTGGGTGTCCAGCGGTTGGTGAAGTTACAGGGCGTCCGTATTCTTGGGGTGGTACTTGTGGTGGTGCGGGTACCGGTGTAGCGATCGGTGCAGGAGCTGGCGGTTCTGGTCCCTGTAAACTTATTCTCCCCATTTGAGTATCTAAAGAGGGTTGCGTGTAGTCCTGCTGAGGCTTATGCGGTTGTGAGGGACGACTCGCCCTCGCTCTATTGATGTCTCTCCAACTGCGAAGCAGTTCATTGGCCGTTTCCATTGACATTCCGCAGAAATCTGGAACGAGGTGCGCGCAATTGGCATGGCAAGTGATACCGCACTCGGTGCACCTCCTGGCATTCTTTCTTCCCAGGGGCAACATGTAACCACAATGGCAACACCAATTGGCACCAATGTTCGTGATAGGCTCGAAACGATGAGGTATCCGGTGGTTGATCTTTTCTTCATCTCCTTCCTGTACCAGAATTAATATATGAGGCCAGTTGGATGACACAGGACACTTACCCCTGTCTGTGACTTGGATATACATTTTGTAACAACTTTCTCGTAGCACTTCTTGTGGCAAGTATAACGACAATCCTCGCATTGATACCCAAGAGCGTTAAGCAAGAATTCATTGCAAAACGCGCATAGCATGATTTGGTAGAATTGCCTCTGGACGAACTTGTGACCATTCATCTCGTGAACTTCTCCCTTCCTCTTCCTTAAAGCACCCTGTCGTCCAAGTCCACCAAGAGGTGCATCCAGTGGTCGTTTCCGGACATTTTCCTTAACTTTAATGCAATGTGAGGATCGCGGTATAACTATTTGTTACACTAAAACTCACCGAAGTTAAGGTGCAGCGCAATAGCACCGGCGGGCTCGACGGCGAACCAAGCGTCGACACCTTCGCTCCCCTGAGGAACGCCAGGAGCCCCTGTCCCACCCCTGGGCCCAACAGGCGCATCCATGCTGCCACCTGGATACATAGGCGATGTGGGGCTTTCTCCACCCATCGCGTTAGCCGGAAGCCAAGCACCTTGACCACTTTCCATCGCCACCTTCTGCCGCCGAAGAGCATCGACTAGGTCGTTGATACGTATCCATAGTAGGCCAATTGGAACGGGAGCGCTGTCACCTTGCTTATCATATACGACTACTTCCACTTCACTGGCTTTGTCGACCGGGATCTCAAAGTCTTCATTCCAGCGGTCGGTGCGAGAGGGGTGAGTGCGAGCAAGTTGATTGCCTTCCACCTTGATGGAGACTTGAGTCTCGTTTATCGCTCTTGATCCACCGCGAAGTCGACCAAAAGTCGGTATAGGCGCGTGATCAAGTTCGCGTGCTGCTTTGACAGTGACGTAGAGGGTTCCTGAAACAGGCTTTGTACGGATGTTCTCTTTGCGCTCCGTCCCGTCCTGAGCGGTGTTATCCCCTGAAATAAATTAGCGGCGGAGCGATAACTTTATTATAGAAGACAATACCTGTGTCCTCCTCATCAGCTGCTTCGTCCAAGACATGTAGATTTCTATAGCGTTTAAGCGCGGTGTTCAATAGTTGAATCTTCTGTTGACTCTCCATCCGCTTGCTTTCCGACTCCACTTTAAATTTCTTGTCTCCCTCTTGCTGGTATAATTTGGCCATCTTCTCGATGCCCTGCTTGTATTGTAATTCAACCTGATACTTGAACTCGAGCTGATTTAGCATTTTGGTGATCTTTGCCGAGGTAAGCGGGGCGTCGGCTTTGATCAGATCAAGGTTGTGTGGCTTCTGCTTTGGCGCTGGAGGGCCTCCTCTTTGTGAACGCCCAGCAGGACCCATCTCTGGAGAGCCCGGACTTCTGATGCCCCGGGAGTTGTACTCTTGGACTGGGGTCTGTTCAAATGATCAATTGCCATTGGAGATAGCGTATCTATAAAGCTTGAAGAGAGACTAACTTGAGGCATTGCCCCTGCACCTCTGTGAGCATCCTCCCCTCCGCCAGCACCAAACTTCCGGGCCTGGAGTTGGCTCAGCGTTTCCTCAAAGTAAGCCAGCGACTTTTCCGACTCCCTGATCTTCGCTTCTGTCCTTCTGCGTACATCTTGATTGCCAGTAGCCTGTATAAGGTGCTGAGATGCCTCCAAGATCTTTCTCTCTTTGGTGATTGCCTTGTGTATTTCTTGGATCTTGGAGTCAAGTTCGTGACTCTAAGGGGCGAGATTGCGATGGCATCAATCCAGGATCACGCTGAAGGATTAAAGGGGCGGAAATTAAGGCTTACCATGGTTGAACAGATCTAGGGCGACCTCGCAAAGTGCGGGCGTCGATGGTTAGGACGTCGTCGGGGACAAGCTGTAATCGGAAATCAGAATCGTGTAACTTGATTGCTTGGGGGCTGTGGCCAGTTCTTTTTACATAATATTATCGCCGTTTTTCCTTATCGGGACTTAACTGCTCCCCCTCCTCGTCCTCCTTCAATGCCTTCATTCATTACCACATCAAAGGTACGGGCTGTACATGGGCACAACAGCCTCACGTTGCTCGCAAATCATTGTATTGTCCATAAAAAACCGTCAAAGACACCCAGAGTCATGAAGTGTACGCGTCCGCCTGACAATGTGGACGTGTTTTTATCTTCCAATCTGGTCGTCAAGTTAACTGGTACCGTAAACCGCGTTCAAGTTCCCGCACAAGAAATCAGCCAATCGCAGCTCGCTCAACACTTTGTTGACTACATACGGACGGTAATGCCCTGCTCACGGACCAGAGACATAGCTTTACACTGGATTATCACGTAGAACGCGGAAGAACTAGGTATTGCGATGATTACGGACGTGACCCTCGACAAAGATTTATCCGCCACACGTGTGTAATTCTGCTCTCGCCATTCCAATTATGCTTACCACGTGAAAAAAGTGACAATAACCCCGTCCCGCTGTGCCCTTTCGACCCCGACAAGCCGACCGGCGTACGTGAACCTTGTTGCGTTGGAGCTGACGTACAGCTGGAAGACCATGATTACCGAAGTGGATGAACAAATATCATCATTGAACTGCCCTTTTTCGAAGCACCTGTCACTGCCCTTTCGGGATCTACTCGACAATGTGGTGCATAGATTCGTGAAATGGCACTTGGTCAAGTACATACCCAACACCTGACATGTTCATTGTGTTGGTTCTCGGTAATAATCATCTTTGCAGGCGCTATCCGCTCATCTTCGGCCCGCTGTGCCAGGTGCTGCAATTCGGTCACATATTTTAAGCAGACCATTGATGGACTGTTTCAGCAACTCAGCGTAGAAGACGCGCTCTTTCCAAGTATCTTCCGATCCATCCTAAATGTAATTGCTCGCTCCTCCAATCCGTTGTTTAAGGCCTCGTGTCATCAGCTTATCAAGGTTGGTCCGTTCTTTTTGGACTTTGATAGCGGTTTCCAAACCATAACTGCACCATTAGGTGATTAAACGGCATCTATTGGAAACTATTTCACTTTCGACTTCCTCTTTAGAAGAGTGGCTAGGATCGATAGCGCCACGTTCTCTCTCAACTGATGACACCAATACACCGATATTAAGTGATGAAGAGACTTTATACTTATCTATGGAAATCCTTTATCGACGCGGCATGAAGCCAAAGCAGTACAAGGTTTGCGATCGTCCTCTCTGTCCATTGATTAATGGATGAGGATGGAACGGCTCTACGCTCCTAGGGTTCTTCCATTATGCACTCAATTGGGAGCGATGACGACGATAACCTCGCTGCCGATCATCTAGTCGCCACCACAGAGCGCCTAGACGAGCCTGAATCCACACTTGAGCCACTTCTGGAATCAACGAACCACGTTTTCTTCGAAGATCTGTATCCATTCCCCAAGTTTACCCCGGATGAGACTACTGGTAGCCAGTCCCAAATTGCTCTTACTTCGGCACCCTTAAACCTTGATTCCTCGGAAGAGTCCGACGTTGTTACCGACTCTGTCGAATCTAGTCTCTGTTTTTCAACAAGCGACCACGACACCGCATTAAGTCCCGAGCGATTCACCATTACCTGCGATTCAGACTTGGACGAGCCCTACGATAATCCAGTAGATCCCAGCCACCCCAAGTATGACCGACTTTCGGATCAATCAGGCGATAACCTTTGCTTTACAAATGAAAGCACCCAATCATTCGAGTGTTCGACAAGCTCACAGACAAGATTTGATCTATATTGTAAGGACACCAGCAACACCACAACGAGTATCACCTCGAGGCATCAGAATCAGAATTACCTCATCAGGCATATATCGAACATGACTGGTCAGGAGGACAAGGCGGCTTCCCATGAGAAGCATTTAATGCAATTTCGACCAGGGTTACAAATCCGAGGCCTCCAGACTGCTGCTCATTCAGGGGATACCCTGAATTCCTCCAGTGGAGTAAATTTGGGACGTCAATCCGATTGTCGACAGCAAGCGGAGTGCAAGAATGACCTAGACTTCGAGCTTCAAAATGATAACGGTGGACCTGCAATGGATTGGACACCTCCTGGATTTTCAATTCCGAAGGATGCTTATTACAAAAGGGACGATCCTCATTTCGATATTGCCGACATCGCGGACGATGAGGATGACCAAGCCGACGAGTCTTCCGGCCTCAATGTATTCATGGACTTGGACTCAGACGTTGACGATGGCAGCAGCAGTGCTCGAAATAAGCAAATTGATAGTGACAGCGAATTAATTGAAGACCATCTCGGATCTGTGCCTGACCTTGGACTTCTGAAGCAATGGAATTGTTCCCACATCGACCAATCCCTGCTGACCACATGCCTTCTGGTTGGGACGAATGAACAGCATCAGCTGCTTGCTTTTGAACAGGAGGACCCGGATAGCATCGATATGCATGTTGATTACGATCTTTGCACGCGCTTTGATGAGAAAGAGGTGGAAGAAGTTCTTGACATTGAGGATGAAGAAAGCATGCTATCTGACAAGTATACATGCGAGAAATAATTATCGTTTATGGGGGTATTACACCTAGACGTGGCTATGCAATTTTGTGAATGTCCAACTATTCGATAGATCGTATGCAAAGAAGATAGCTCACTTGAGGCTCTTGCTACTGGCACCGGGCTCAGAGTTAGTGTTGTGCACCGGCACGCGCATTGTCGCCGGATCATGCCACTTCTGACGTAAGAGGAAGATCGGAGTGCTCCATCAATTAAAGGTCCGCCAGAACTCCGCCACGGTGCCAAGAGGCTGGCGCACTGATAAAAATATACATTAGACCGAATTTACTTTGCCAAAAGCCATTTCATACCCTTGAGACCTCTGCCCTCCGCCCCCAGTTG
>KB722753.1:260475-270492 GCA_000349905.1 Volvariella volvacea V23
AGCCCGACGCAACAAGATCGACATCAGTGTATGCTTGAATCAGTCATGTACCTTGCCGCCTTTGTCCTGATAGTCCATCTCTTGTCTTTAGAAATTATCGCCCCAGGAGCAAGAGCTCTTCGCCAAGTATGGCACACTACCAACACACAAGAGTGTTCTGATGAAGATGCAGAAGGTCTGTCAGCTGTTGTACATGTGTCGCCTCCGCAGTTCTTAATCTATTGCATTGTCTCCTCCATCTAGGAGCGGAAGTACTTTGACTCGGGTGACTATGCTTTGTCCAAGGCTGGTGTTGCTCCACAGAGCAACGTCGGAACTGCAATCCCCAACCCCGAGAAGTGCGTATCCTATCATAGGCTTCTCACTGTACCTCTTGCTGACCATTGGTCCCTCTCGGTATTGCTTCCGCTTCAATAGCATTCCTCATGCCTCATCACCCACGACCAATGGACCTCAAATCTCGGTATCACCAACCAATACCAGCGCCAACGCCAGCCCAGTGATTAAGGAGCGGAGCCTGTCTCGACGGACAACAAGCGGCGAGCTGGAGCAGGTCGAGGCCGAGTCTTCTGCGACAGAAGTCATTGCCGCTAAGCAAGAGACTTCACCTCCGGCCTCGACCACAACGTCACCGCAAGTGGCGCCCCTATCACCACTGGCTACAGTCGTCACAACTGCAACCGACGAGGAAGCGTCGTCGGGCACCAAGGAATCGATAACGGACATCAAGGACGCCATGTAGTCT
The DNA here is from genome assembly GCA_000349905.1 of Volvariella volvacea V23. NCBI lineage: Eukaryota > Fungi > Basidiomycota > Agaricomycetes > Agaricales > Pluteaceae > Volvariella > Volvariella volvacea. Next base: position 261,221 of record KB722753.1, read on the forward strand.
ACTGAATGATGGCGTCCGTCATGACAACCTCCTTTCACCTCGTTCTCTTCTCCTTGTCACACTGTAACCCGCAATGCCTTGTCATGCGATGATCTCATTGGTTCTGTCTCATGAGCATGCTTAGCTACCCTCTCTCCGTTCTTCCTTATCGTCCTCTCTGGCTTTCCTTCCTCACTTTGCAAACTACTTCGAAACAATTGGCATAACATTCTTGATACGCTCATAACCATTTTCTCTATTGTCGGGGTGTATGTACCATTACATTATCGTGGGTCGTGGACGCATTTTTGGGATTTCGGGTCGTGGCTCTGCACCGCCGATGTTGTAATATTCCTGGCGGATGCCCGATTTAAACGTTGGTCGTTGGGTTGTTTATGTGCTGATTACGGTTTCCGTTTCTCGTTTGCCCGTCCAAAGTGAGGAGGGTGTAAAAATTGATTGCTACCGTAATGATAACGCGATGTCTCCGATGAACGCCATGACCTGCAGCAGTCTATTATACTGGGTCATCGATGCAATCGATGCCTGAGACATCTCGTGTGCATCAATTCACCTTGCCTGCTTTGGTTTAGCGTTATTGCATCGCACGTGTTACGCCTGCATGTCACGCGTTCGTGACGACCCAACGCGCTCACAATCTCATTGAATCCACGACGTGCTGAACTATGGCACCCATCGAAGAGGAATTGCAAAGGGTTTTTAAGGAGGCGAACGAAGATGTGCCGTTTGGAGACAATGGTGGACTGTTGCTCAAGGAATGTATGTGTGTGCCCCATTTCCTGGGCTAACGATCATTCATTTTCATTCATATCAGGTGTTAACATCTGCAAAACACACAACCTGAAGGCGGAAGATTTGTACGCCAAGTGGGCTGCTGCTTCATACAATGCACACAATAGGCACTCCATTATTTCTCGGTTCACGATCAGCACGCTGGCTGAAGTCAAGCGCAAACTGGAAAGGGATCTGGACTCTGCGGTGAAGGCCTCCGGACGCGTCGGACGTGGTGCCGCGACTGGAGCTATGAGAGCTCCCCGGGCTTTCCCTGCACGTATGGCAGCAAATGCAACCGCTCTTGCAAATAGAGCAAGTAGTGCTGTTGGTCAGGGGTCTGGCTCGGGTATGGCAAGGGATATGGACTTGGACGGAGTACCGCAGGTCAAAGTCAAGGTCGAAGAAGATGGAAGTGTTGTTGCTATCGGATCGGACAGCGTGACATTTAAAGGCCCGCAAATGGACGAAGAGTCCAAGAAGAAACGTAGATGTGAGCATATATTCAATCCAGTTATGGTTTTGGTGCCCATCATGCCGTAGATCGTTATATGTATGAGAAGATTACAGAGCGGAGCGAAGGTACGGTCATATACGGCCCCGTGGTCTTCGCATATATTCAAGGTTATCCTAGCGCTCGACGATAGAATTGACGAGTTCGGCGAACTTGTTCGTGAACACTACAAAATACCCGAGCTGGGCGATCCGACTTCTTCCACGGACGTGAGTGCCTAGTTCCACATAACGTTAAGAAGTGGGGCATGCTGAGCGTTCTAGAACACGCATATAACTGTTTCTAGGAAGAGATCGTCGTTGTTGGCCGCATAACCCACGACTATGATTCTGCCAGCCCGACATCAAAACTCACGGAAGCGACATTAACGTTAGAATCTTCCCGTATACTCTCTGCGGGTGCACTCATACCCTTGGCTTTTGCTAACCCTGTACATGTGAGGGGTGGTCCGCGTGGAGTAGCAGGAATGGGCTTTTTTCCTGGTACCATAGTGGCTTTGAAAGGGAAGAGTGGAGTGAAGTTCATGGCCTCGGAGATTTTAGCGGTAAGCGTTCCCACTGTCGCCTTTATTTTCATAGCAGAAGCGGTGTGGCTGCTCCTTACCTGGATATGATGTACTTAAGCGGTCTGTAGATTCCGCCACTGAAGCCATCTCCCGCTGCTGCCGGGGCAGCATCAGAACTCAAGATAGACTCTGACCCTGAGAGTCCATCATTTTCAGCTTGGGTAGCTTCTGGTCCATTCACCCAGGACTCGGACTTGGAATATCGGCCGTGGCAGTCTTTACTGACTGCACTGAAGGCAGGAAAGCCAAACGTCCTCATATTGGTAAGGTCGATTTCAAATTCTATGTTGCATCAGTTGATAAGAGTACACGGCAGGTAGGACCCTTTGTAGACTCTGCACATCCCAAATTCCAAAGTGGAGATGTGGAGTCAACACCCACCGGAATATTTACGACAAAGTTTTACCAACCCCTAAGGGCGTACTTAAACACGAACCCTGGGGGAATTGCTATTCTCGTACCCAGTGTACGAGATCTAATAAGTGATCACGCAGTGTTCCCCCAGTCTGAGTTCACATATCTGCCTCCACGGCAGCCACGACATGACACCGTAAGTTAATATTCGTTATATTCATTTCCCTTCAGCAAATCACCGTTCGCATGTGCGACCGTACGCACCCGTTACTTTGATTCTGACGGGTCTAACTAACTGTTTCGATTTTGTCTTTCGCGCTCCCTTCCACGCTTCTTCCTGATCCCGGATCCGATCTTACTTACACCGGCTACGAATATACCCAACTGAAATGGGATATCTAGCGAATACACTTCGTTCCCAACCCAGCATCGTTCTCAATCAACGGAATTACTTTTGGAGCCACAAGTGTTGACGTCCTATTCCACTTGCGTAAAGAAGAGTTTTTCAAAAGATGCGGAGAACTCAATTCCTCGCCGCTTGCATCAGACGATCTAGGAACGGATCCTATGGCTAACATTTGCCGCCATTTATTACAGCAGCGCAGGTGAGTCTGGCGGTGATTTTGTAGTTCGTAAGGGATTTCGTTATCTGGTCGCGTGCCCTCTGGCTTTGATATTGGCGTTCGACCACTCTGATTAGGGGCTAGGAGTAAGGGGATGTGTACCTCGCATTACTCATTGCCACTTCCTCCTGCCCTATAGCTCTCTTTCCCGTTTGATCTTCTTTGACCCTTTCCCAAAAATTTTCGTGCTGACGACTGATTTGCCTTTCTATGTCTTACGGCGACGATCGCTCTCTCAACCGCGCATGATCCGTGACTGCACCCGCATCCACTATCTACCAACGCTACACGCATGTTTAACGATAAAGTTTCTACCCCATTTTCCCTCCGCCGCTAGATCTAGCGCATGAAGTGAACCTAGACGTATCCCATTGGGAAGGTCTCAGACTCGACCAAGGCCATGATGGCTACGCACCTGATATCCTTATTCTTCCCAGCAGATTGAAGCAATTCAGTAAGGTATGTATTGATCTAATTTATTTGGACCTCTTGGTGTGGCTCCCGGTTGTTATGCTCTTGCCCCTCGTGTCCATCTATCCCCGTATTCACAGGACACCTGACCCGGGCGTTCAACTTCCTCGAATGGTTTTCTCAGATCAGAGGTTAGATGTGTACTGATCTTTCTTCCTCTTCTTTTCTTCGGCTTCTATTTTGTATAGGCGATGCATTACACGACGGCTATCAACCCCTCTTCGTTGAATAAAGGTGCTTATGCTACTATTCAAGTTGGGGAAGGTGCACCGGGCAAAACGTTGAGAGAGAGAATGAAGGTGGAGATTGTAGGGTTGGAAAGTTCGTAATCGTGGGGCATGAAGTTGAGAGGATGGTATCTACGTTTATAATCACATTGCTTTGGAATCCTGCCGTAACCTGTTTTGCGAGCTGCGGTCGTCACCGTGAGTCATACTTGATGAGCTTCGTATGGAGGGATGTCCATTATGATTGTACAAGCATTATCCGAGGTTATGCAGGATGACGGCTACATGGTGCAGGGCTTATTGACTCAGCGAGCTATTCAACACACCCTCCAAGCTCGTCCTCACTCTTGCGTCCAATCCTTTGCCAATTAACACAACCTTTCCCATTTGTGGAACACTAACATCCTCATTATCCCCCTTTTCATTCTCCGATTCTCCCAGCAAGGTGATTTCATACATATTCCTTACACCTTGTAGCACATATTTCGCGCCCGTGTCCAACAAAAACAATCCTTTGCAGCGCAGGACTTGTAGTTCAGGTTCGGGTACTTGTTGAGAGGATCCATTGTTATCCAGTTCCTTTACCGCGTCTTGAAGCGAACGTAAATCACCGACTATACCTCCATTGGTGTTATTGAGCTCATTGGCGTTGGGTAACCGGCTCTCCCATAGTACGAGACGTATCCAGGTATCGAGTTTGTCAAGAAGAGGTTGTGTCAATGTCGGACACATTACTTGAAGACTTGAGATTCCGCGTAGTTCATAATGCGTACTTGGTGTATTGTGAGTGTGTCCATGGTCGTGCTCATGCTTGCAGCCCTGCTGCCCACACTCTGCATCCGAATCCGCCACTGCTGATGCAACTGCATCGCCTTTGCTCTTTACGGCACCACCACCTCCACCATGCAGACCACGTCCTTCCAAAGCCGAACCCGAATCATCGCCAACCTGCAATTTCCCATAAGCATTAATCCCGATGATATGCTTCAGATCTATCTGTCCCTGCACGGTCCTATGAATAGGTGCTGCAGGGTTGATCTGGTGTATCAGCGTTTCCGTTTCGGAAATTAGGGTAGGAGAGGTGACGAGATCGGTTTTGTTAAGGATTATCACATCTGAGCCTGCGATTTGCCTATGTGGTCATGGGTGGGGGGGAGGAAGGGTTTGGGCAGGAATTTGCGAGTCCGCGAGGGTTTGGAGTGGTTGAACGTGTTCGGGCCGAGTGGTCCATCAGGTCGTTTTTGTCAGTCGTCCGCCGTGAAGCAGGTGGTATAGGCACCGGCAGTGAGGTGTTACCAGTACGCCAATACAGCAAAGGCAGAGGGAAATGGTAATTACAAATTAGAATCCTGCGACGTATAGAATGCACCCGGGATAACGGTACGTTGAATGCGACTTACCGCAGGCTCTCGCCGATGGTATCGACTTTTTGATCTTCTTCCATTTGCTATCAGAAATTGGAGGGGAGAAGACGTAAGAGGGTCGTGTCAATGGTCAGTGAAGTGCTAGCGTGAGTATCAAATGAGAGATACAATGGAGGAGATAGTGGGCGCATTCGGTGTTCAGTGTCCATGCGCTCCAGGAAATGGCTCGCGTGGCTGCTGCAGGCATGCTGCCTAGAAATGAATAGAGGGCCATACATACCTGTTTTCCGAAGACGGCATCTACAACACACAGGACACCATCTAATACAATGTCTCGACCAAGACCCATGGCATACTCCTCGTTTTGCCAAAACATGGAAGCAATTGGTCCTGAGGAAGGCAACCCATTGGTACAAAAACGTGGACGAGTGGAGATAAAGCCAGAGATGAGTCAATGACGAAGAAGCGACCATGCAGATGTGGTACCACTGTGCCGGGGCGTGCTTACCTGGATCTGCCAAACCTGTTGTTTCCAATAATATGTGGTCAAAGGCGCCTTTCTTCTGCATCAACTTTTCAATCGCAGCCACGCCTGTATCTTTGATACTACAACATAAGCACCCATTGGGTAGCTCCAGGAATTCTTCGGTGTCCGCAGTAGGGTCATCCGCTGAAGAAACATTGATGGCCCGGGCTGCGCGTTCAAGAATCCGAGATTCAAAATTTAGTTCAAGTCATTAGAACGCACTGTTTGTCAGGGAGCAGTGTAATCAGCACACTCACACTCTATATCCTATAGACAGCTTACATCAGCTAGTTCATGGTGGAGATGGCGAATGTGCCCAATAATCTCACAGCAGTATCACCAAACTCGTTCATGATTACCGCAATCCGGTAACCATGCCTCTCAGTCAGGATGCGCCTGCAAAGAGGTGTCAAGGTCATACCATGGGGATTAAATCATATATCTGTACTTGAGCAAGGTTGACTTTCCAGCACCCAGGAAGCCACAGATAATTGTTATTGGTACACGACCGCAGGCAGATTGACTTTGTGCTGCAGCTACTGCGGCCTGCAAAGCACCATCCTTGTCCGATTCGACAGGATGTTCGATCAGAGTCCTGGTGTTGGGATGGACATTCACATATCAGTGGCTGCAATGGGGATGCGTACGGTATTTCGTCGTCCGAGTCCATGTTTGCTGTCTGGTTGGATCAAACGAGGATCACGGCACCGTCTGGCTGGACCAAGGAGGGTCAGTGGTCGAGTCAAAAAAGGCGAGCTCGGGAGTCATTATTTCCTTAATTAAACACGTGGATGTGACAAAGGACGTCACACGTCGAGTATTATAGACCCGATCTCATAATCCCGTTGCGCATTCCATCTCGCCACCTTTCTTCTGCCATCTTGCTCGTCCTGCTCGTCCACCATGATTCGCGGAGGTCCTCTTACTGCAGATCAGATTAGAGCTGTTGTTCAAGGTCCTGGAGACGTCGAATGGAGGTCAGTCTCTTCACGACGCCGTAATTGCCAAGGCGCATTCGGAAACTCGTACCTCCCGCGATGACAGATATGAGATGCGTCGAGAATGCCAGGAGATCCTGCCCGGCCTCTTTCTCGGTCCATTTGTCGCCTCAAAGTCACTTCAGACGCTACAATCACTAGGTATCACACATATGCAAGTATCTTCAACTTGCGCCTCCTTCCCTCCTGCATCCACCCACCATCTGCGACTTTTGACTGTTCCAAGCGCGCGTCTATCCTAACTTACGTCTCTGCCCTCAGTGTTTGCATTCGCGACGCGAAAGAAGCTTTCTCTGTGCGCCCCCGATTCGAAGGCCACTTCACATATATGACCCTAGACGTGGAGGATAACGAGGAGCAGAACCTCATCCGTCTATTCCCTGCGTGAGTATTTATAGAACCCTCGTTCCCCACCTTCGTCCTCTATCTCCGCCCTTCCCCATCACGCGTAAATGTGTCTCCTTTCGCTTGTCTTTGCATAAATCTCGTGTTCAACGTAGTCCCCTAACCGGTGTTCAGAGCGAAACAGTTCATTGATGTGGCTATCCAGCAGGGTGGGAGAGTGCTTGTCCATTGCAATGGTGCGCCACCTTTCCTACCTAGACCAGTTCAGGCCATCCCTTAAGTCACTATATCCTCCTCTGTTCAATTCGGATCCTCTTAGGTGGAATAAGCCTCTCCCCTTCATTCGTTGTCATGTTTGTCATGCAGCACTACCAACTATCTTGGGAAGACGCACTACATATGGTCCAAAATCGGAGGTACTGCATCTCACCAAACGGTGGTTTCTTGACACAAATCAAGGTGCGGAGGTTTTGTTTGTCGTTTCACTGGCCGAAATCAAGACCTGTCCTCCTACACCCGTCTAGGAATATGAAGCTATATACAGAGCAAACCTCGCCGTCGCAGCATACCCTTCCGGGACCCGTGCTGCACCGAGGCGGAAACGTGAAGACGATGACGACGACGAAGAAAATCATAGGTATGTTCTTGCCTTTTTTCAGTGCCTCCCTGACATACTTACGAATATGCTAAATCTATCCTCGTGACACATCAACAGGGAGGATGACCGGAAACGAGCACTGGTGTCCAGCGATTCTGAGACGCACGACCCGGACGCAATGGAAACATAACATAGCTGCTGTCACCAAACCTCTCAGATTTATTAAATCGCCTTCTCCCTTGCTATCACTAGTATTGTTGCAAATATTTGTTTTTCAGTATTTCATTTCGGGCCATACTAGCCAATCTTTGTCTGTTATTCTTGTTCATTGTCCACTTGCTTGCTCCCTTTTTCGAGCTTCCGCTCTCTTGTCTATTCCTTTCATTTCCCAATTCGTTCATGCTCTCACATACTCTCGGAATTTTCCTTGTTCCCCAGATCGTGGCTACTTCAGATTATCTCTGTTCTATCCTTTTTGTATGATCGTGCAAGCAAAAGTTAACGCACATAATAGATACGTCGGGCATTCATCTTAAGTGTTTTCGGCTCTCACGCGGATTATTTTAACACCCCAAGCTTTATTTCTTGCCCTGATTCAACAACTTTCGAACTTTCCACAACCCTCGCAACCTTTAGAAACGACCAAATCTAAGCTCTAAAGCAAAAACTCTGACCCTCGCAGTATCATACTGTGGCTCTACACCGACCCTTTAACCCTTTGAGTTTCTCGCCTTCCGACCAATTTATCTCCAGTCGGTTCTCACTCACAGCATGACAACCCTACCCACTGAATTAAATTGGCACATTGTTGTCATTGTTGCTGTTCCGTCGATGCTTCTTCGAGACCCTGTGTCAAGGTTGACAAATGCCCGGGCCAGTGGCACACACCCACACACATCCTTGGCTTAAGTATACCAAATCTGCCATTTCCAAGCTCAGGGGATTGCTATCTAGGTTCAGCGATATCGGTACACATATGCATATGTCATTGCCGTCAGCCTGGCTGTCACTTGCTAAATGCTATTCGGCAGCCAGCTGCACAAGCACAGATGCTCTCTCGTTCATTATAACTTTACTTGGCTGATTCGGTCGATGAACTCGGGAGTGCACGTTCTATAAGTAAGCCCTTGATGTCTTGTAACTATGCATCAAGTCTGGTCGAGGTCGAGACTCGACATAGCCGTCTAGACCTTCAGATCCAAAACTTCCGCACACGCATGCTGTATTCAAGCTAGTGGATGATCGTCCGGAGGGATGGGATCTCTCTTATTAAGTGAGTAGCCTATTCTCCTTCTGGTACCCTCAATGGCAAGTCTCACGAGGGGGGCTATATGGCATGTACGTAGTTGTGCGGCTTCTGTCGGCAACTGATGCTCGCGCAAATAGAATGTATGTCTGGGATATGATAGGTTAAATAATGCAACAATTTTCAATGCTTAAAATCTAAGATTGATGTGTCGGGGGGAATAACATGGATCGGGAGAAGGGAGGGGGCCAGTCGGATTGCGGTGCAAACTCCTACAATGACTTCAATTTCGCCTTTTCCTTCTCTTGTATTACTCGTTTGGCGTGTACATCTAGATACAAGAAAGCGCCGGCGCGTTTGCAGTTAGCATACAAACTCGATCTCATCCAATGGTGTGTCATGATAGCACTTGCCTTTTCGTTTCACCCATGCTTCCACGGAGATACCAGCAAATACGACCGCCGCACCGAACCATTGGCCAGGAGTCAGTTTGTGGTTATACACTACGACCGAAAGAATCATTGTAAACATCTTTCGGGTCAATGTCACAGTACTAGAGCGCATGTATCCCACATTAGCGCAACAGATTCCGGGAGGTGTCTAGGAAAGTCGAAATGAACACTTACACCAACGTTAGCGAACCGAAGTGCTGCAATGTCTCGAAGATAAA
>KB722753.1:270592-290447 GCA_000349905.1 Volvariella volvacea V23
GTCGGCCAATGGGTGTATAACGGGTATATAAGGTAGCGGCAGGACTGACAGGGTTAAACTGAGCATAGTGCAAAAGACGTTGATCCAGAACATCATCTGCTGCCCTGTGACTTTGTGTCGAGAGAAGATCTCGTCTTGAGTTGAGTTGGTAGCTCCGTCTAGGGCGAGATTGATTAATAGATATGTGATCCCAATGAGATTGGCGTAGGGACTGTTCGACACCGTTCCACTGCCATGTCCACCCTTCTTCTTCCCACTCTCGCCACCGAAGAACATGAATAACGTGATGCCAGCGGTAACCATCGCAACAACTAGGTATTTGTGAGGTGCGAACTTTCTTCGGTACAGGAGAACGTTCATTATCATGACTGGGACGAGCTTGCAGGACTTGCCGAGTACCATGGCTGGGTAGGAGATGTAGGAGAGGGCAGCGAAACCGAATGGTGCAGCAGAAGTGATAAACACAGAGCATTGAAGGTATCGTAGGAGGAGATTCTTGGTCGAGAACCGGGTGGAAGGCTTCTCAGGATGGTGGTGGTGACCGTTTGTGTGTGCTGTGCCGTTGCCATTCGCAGTGCCATTAGCTTTGCCATTAGCTGTTACGGTTTTGTCGGCAGATGGGGATGCTGGGTGCAAGCCGAGTGCTTGGGAAAGGGTATCGCCCGGCTTGCGGCGGAATTGGATGTAAAGAAATGCGCTTATTGAACTTAGGATACTCTGGCATGTGCCGATGAACAGCGCCGAACGGAACTTCTCAGAAGATTGACCGTCGATGGACTTGAAGGGGACAGAAACTGGAAACCATGCATATAGTCAGTTGTGCGATGCACGACACGAGTGAAGAACGCATACGCCGTTCTTGCGCAACCGCCCATAACTGTTATGCATGCTCAGAACGGAAATCCTATAATACAACTAGCAAGACTCACCAAGAACATGGAGTAGACTCCAATAATACATACGCCCAGCCTAATAGCCCCACACCACCATGTCAGCAACGTTCCAGCTGCGGGTATAGCCACAATTCACAATCCCGGAAACACCTAACTCACCGGAAGAACGACATGGTATAGAATTAACACAGATCCCAGACGCCTAGAGGGTTAGCGCGCTAACCGGTCTTTTGAGACTTGACGGAGCAAGGAGGGAGGGGAGAAGGAGGGTGATGGTGAGCGGGGTAATGCCAGCTGTACTTAACGTAGTCGACGCGCCCCATTCCCCGCAAGATCGAATATTTTCCGAGGCTGTAAACCTGGCAACTGACGTGTAACCCTAACCCGACAGAACCCCCCATTTAGCAACTATAATTTATTGCTCTGCTGCACACCACTTCACGCGACCTTCTACATGGAGATATCTCTACTGTCCTACAAAAGAAAATAGAATAGAAATGTCATCTCAGCTGTTAAACTTCTGTAAGTAGTCTTGTGGTAGGAAGAAATCTCTTGCTGTTCCGGTGTAGACCTCGAGATGAGGGACATCTCGCAGGCGAATCAACGTCAGCTGCTTGTACTTTATAACAAGCTGCTGGATATGCCCAAGGAGTGCTCTGAATCTTCTCAGAGTTGGCTGCATGTTCTCGTGATGCAGCTGCATCACTGGCGAATCCTGATTTATTTTTTGAATCTCAAAGAACTCTCCATCCTGGTGCAAACCGACGTAGAGATTGTGCGTGTGGGACAGGAAGAGCTGCAGGTAGGAAGTTCTGGATTTTGAGGACGTGTTAATAGATTTTGATTTAAGCTCGAATACGTTCGATTGTGGGACCAGAAAGCCACCCTTGATCACCGTTAAACCGTGAATAACCTCGGGTCGTGAATCTCCAGCTGCCAATGATTTCGCGTCCTGTTCTTCAGTATCCCAGTTAGCTTGCGCACCAGTGTCGTAACCATCAGCCTCTGATTGAATGGTCATGTTGAGGTCATTCAGGTTCTAGAGACAGAGCTCCAATCAGGTGTCCAAACCTCACTAGAATATCCACTCACGTAGTGTACGACGCGGTAGTGATTCCGCGCGTTTTCGCAACCCGTCGGCATCCTTGTGGCCATTATTTCTAAATTGCGACCATACCCATTCCCACCCATTCTCCCCAGTTGATGCAACTCCCAGTCATTGTTCATAAGAACCGTCCTCTCTCCAGCCAGTTGTAGACTGATCCTGAATGCTTTCCTAACACTGCCATCGGCCCATCCAAACAATCGCTTGAGATTGCTTACGTCCGTTACAAAATCTTGAGAGGACCAGTCGAATGGGTGGTCTCGCGTGATCTCAGAAGCCTTCTCAACCGCAAGCACGAGAGGGAGCAGTCCAAGATTGGGTTGAGGAGCATTATTTTGGTCAGTAACGCAGCTTTCGAGATCGGCCGGGACAGAGAACGGTAGCGACTTGTTGAGCCAGCGCGGAGGAGAACCTGGGATGTAACTCTTTCTTTAAAACAATACATTTTCCTTTTCCAGACGCGGTATACCTGGGACCATAATCGTGGGCACTTCATTCCCTACCCAGTTGTATGAGCCGATAACCTTGCAATTACGCGCCTTGATATGTTCAACAGGTGCCTTGTTGTCCAAGAGCTCGATGTCAATGAGCCCAGCCGCCGAGTTCGCGTCCGGCATAACCCATGAGGATGGCCAGCGCCTGTTTGAAGTCGAAAGCCCATGTGCCGCTGCTACTCGTTGGTACCTGCTACGACCAGCCTTCCATACAGGATCCAAAAGAGTTCCGGTGATGGATTGACGGTGGAGAACCACGGCTGACTTTGCTCTCCCGACGGCGCGTCGCTGCAATGCGCTGAGGAGCATAAACAGATAAAAGCTGCGCCACGGGTCATCACGCCTCGGGAACGACCGAGCTGGTGTCGTTCCCTGTTTTCCAGGGCATGCCCTATGGCCACACAACTTGAGTCCACTTGATAATGAGGCAACGAGGTAGAAAGACCCTTTTTCAGCCAATCCGCTCTCTCCAGCCCTCCTTAAATCCCAGATCGGAGGCGTTCGCCATGCGCTATACACAGCGACTCACATCCAGGATGTAACATAGCCTCCTTGTTAGTTCGGAAGCCAATTGTGGGTGGATTACAACGCTGCCGCCTTACTTGCTTTTTCAGGCGGACGCTATTTACATTTGCAACCCACACCCCTCCAATAAGCAAAGCATGTGTAGGTGGCGGTGGACTTTACACCCAAAGGAGGGTGCCTCTCACCAAGAGGCTAGGGCTGGTCGAGGCCCTGTATCAACAGGTCTTTGAAGGGGCGTCTGCCAGATAATGCATTGGATATATGAAGATGGCGACTCACTTTCTCAACACCATCGTCGCCTCCAATTTACGCACCATGTCTCGACCAGAACTTCCTAACGAACTCCTCCTCGTAATTGCCGGCTTCCTAGAGGGGGATAGACACTCCCTACTCGTACTACGTGCACTGTCGCGTTGGTGCTATGATGCCATTACGCCTCTCCTCCTACCCGGGCCAGGATACGAACTACATTTATCCCCCGACTCCAGCATACGAAAGCTCTGGGATATTCCCCAATGCTTTACTAGAAACATCAAGCACCTCACTGTTTTTCTAGATGAATTCAGTGGAGATGTAGACAAGTTGTCATCTTATTTGCCCGAGATAGGAAAATTCACAGGAATCAAGGAGCTCACATTAAGGCAAGGTATGCTGCTCGAAGACGAAGAACAGAATGAACACTCCAAGGTTAACGTATACGAGGTCCTAAAAAATACTACAGAGGGTGCCCGTTGTCATTTATCAAGACTTGCCCTAGAAGGGGTTACATCCAGCACCGGAAGCGTCAAAGCGTTGCAGGATCTTTTCCCGGCTGACTCTTGTCTCAGGACCCTCACAGTTGCCCCGATTCGTACTTCGACGCCTCTATCAAAACCACTAGAACTACCCAAATTTTGTAACTTGAGGCACATCACGATGGGACCATGTGTGGGTGACTCACCGTCGATTCTGGACCAGTTCTGGTGTGCGCTGAAGGATTCTGGTATCAAACTGAGTAAATTGCACACGGGATATCTTTCTTCTGGTCTCGTGGATTACTTGGGCTCTTTCAAGGGATTGAGGGCGTTAACCCTCTGGTTAGATATGATTCTGAGCTCCGAATCAACAACTTTACTAGATGGTCGTACTAGAATCACAGGCATCCTTTCTCAACATGAAGCCTCACTCACGAAACTCCATATCACAGTCAAGCTACCCAAGCTATCCTGGAAACTCTGTAATATCAACGCCGAAAAGCTCAGCACCCTCGTGTCGGCATTTTTCTCTGAGGAGCACTAGCTATCCAGCTCTCAATCTAGGCACCAACTAGAGCAGCCCAAGTTTTCTGAGCTCGTGAAGCTGATGATACCATGATGCCGAGTTCCCAGCCGGGATTTCGACAGCGCTGTCAGCTTCCTGCTAGGCAAGTTTCCCAAGCTACAGATTATAGAGTTCATGCGCTTCGTTGGCGTGGGGGAGACTCTATAACAGGTCGGTACTGAGGTCGACTCAACAAGAAACCCCCTTGAGACCCCAAGGGGATCTCTTCGAACGATCCAGATCATCGGTGGTTCTGCTACGAGGGTGTTCCAGCGGCCTGGGGGTGGTTCGGCCTGAGTAGATATTTCTCGAAGCACCCCTACTTGTTTGTGATAAATATGTAATTTTTATTCATGGTTCTGTACTCTTCATGTATTTTTGTTCAGTACATCTCCAATTGTAATGATCATTTCTAGGAGGGGTCCCATGACGGTTAAGGAGGACCTCTGGTGTGCTAGCGAGACAAAGTCCCAGGTACTCTGCATACCATTCAGTGTCACTCCTTAAGAACAGGATCCAGCCTCTTGTGCTATTGAAGCATCTCGAGTGGTGGGTACAATAACCAAGTCGCTTCATAGCGACGAATACGGCGTGAAGCTAAAAGCTGGTATAGTCCAAGTCAAGTCGTTCATACAAATTTGGACGTGATAATATATACTAGTAAGGGCCTTTGAAGTGAAGCCAAATAGAGAGTAGTCGCTACATACATTTTTCTTGCGTTCAACTGCATGTACAATTGAGGTAATATTTCCCTTAGGAACTTAATTGAATTCAGCAAATATTTATTAGGGTAATAGTCCCAAGGATAATGAAAAGCCACCCAAGATATTGCATCAACATCAACGTCGATGTCTAGTAACGATTTCATAGCACCTCTTCGCCCTTGCACCCATAACCGAAAACTCCTCGGGCCTTCCAGTCGATGATTCAAATGGTCTTCCTCCAAGACCCTCAAAAGCAGAAAACCTCGCCCGAGGCTGCCAACCCCCTACACACTGTTGCAGCCAATCGACCTTTGCCGAGCGTAGCACCGGGAATTGTGAGAAGAAATCAAGCATTTTTTGGCAGTTTTCCCTCGACAGTGCTAGGCTAGGGGGACTAGGGACATGTAAAGATCTCAGTACCCGGAAAGACGAGGGTGTAAGCCACTGGTGTTGAATACCCGCAGAGGGATCTAAGGAAAGATCAGCGTAGTACTGCAAGATTTCCACAGGCCGGGGAAATATGGCTAGATGAATATGTTTTTTCTTTATCGCAAGATGTTGCAATGTCCACGCATGTGGCTCTATGGAACTTCGGAGTCTGGTCGATGTGATGATATGTCTGCTCCGTTCTGGAAGAATATCGTCAAGCTCGAGAGTCAGAGACTCCAGGCTTCCAAAGCTGGACAAGTAATTCAAGAGAGATAGGGAAACGTGACTGTCTGTATGTAGCGTCTTTAGCTCAATTCGAGAAGCTCTCAGTGCCTCCCACAGAGCATCTGTGTGAGCAGCCGACATGACTTGTAGGTGTTGGAGGCGAGTAAATGGTCTAATAGCACCTTGATGGAGAGCCGTGCTCGATTTGAGAACTAGGTCACCAGAAATCGACAAATCCTTGATATGCTTCAGAGTAAGAAAATTACGAAAAGCAATCGAGTGCTTTGCGCAGAGATTACTCAGATGAAGTACCTCTATCCCGGGATTATGGTCAATCAACCTGTCAATTTGTCTAGGAAGCTTTGACGACCCTTCACACCCTCGCCCTTCATCTTGAGGTGAACATCCTACATAAAGCTTCAATTCCTCCAGCCCTCGAATAGTCATCAAAGAAGAGGGAAATTTTGCGAAGCCATCTCTGTCCCATGTAGGTCCATGGAAGCTCAAGCTCCTCAGGTTGTTATTTCCTTTAGCAAAGAAAACAGCCTTGAGGACGTTGTCCAACAATCGTGAGGCACCCTTTAGAGGCCCCTGCAACACAAGAGCACCCCATCTTCAGCCCACAATATCTCGAGATTTTCTACCACTCTCAGGCGCCCCAGTTCGTTCCAGTAACAATCCAGCCCAGGGTCGTCCGGGGCCACATAGAAGTTTGGAAGAACAACTCTGAGGGTTGAAATATAGTTGATGAGAGTTTCTGGAACGAGAATAGGGTGCCAGTGTTGCTCAGAATGTCGTCTGGGCTGTGCGATAGCGATTTCGTGCTTGTGGATAGCAAGGGGTGTGATTAGGGTGTTGAAGAGACGCGATACAGCGCGCAGCTTGAGTAGGCTATGTTCTAGGCTACCTTCTCTGCTAGTACTAGTGGGTGACGGGGACAGAAGGGAGAAGATGGTTAGTTGGAGTTCGACAGGAAGAGTTGACAGGCAGTCGGTCATGGCGAAGGGGAGAAGGGGGAGTGAAATATGCGGGCAGAAGAGTGCACTAACTCCTGATAGCTTATATCGCGATGTGGCGAGGTGCCACTCCGCGTCCGTCTGAGCACAGCACGACGCAATGCCAACAAATATTACTTTGAGGAGACGAGAAGGGAAGTGTGCCCCGAATTGGGAGTCGTACGGATATGCTCAGAACCACTACTTCCTGGATCAAATCCCGGGGAGGCGTCTATCGACTCGGAGAGCACAGGAGTACCGCCGCCGAAGAGTCCTCACAAGGGAGAATCCTCACTCCCATTCGCGCCTTGATTGCACCTTGTACAACACCAAGCGCATATAGCACCTGTCCTACAATTCCCCAATTAGCCTATCACAGCACACCGAGTATCCATACACAACACAAAAACTAGAATTCACGATCAATACACCAATTTCATTAAAAATACACCCGCGAACATCAAAAAATGTCAGCAAAAAAGATATCACCGCCTTCGTGTAATCGTGAACCTCTTGGTAGTCCGTGCGTATATCGCAGTAAAGAGGGCTGGTCTCCCCGTCAAGGTCTCAAATGATTCTCCAAACCCATCAAATACGCCAGCTGGAACATCCTGACTGCCGTTCCCCGCGTCTGGATCCGCTGTCCCCGAGCTCGGGCCTGGGCCCGCGACAGCAGGCTGTTGCTGATCATCATCAGAGTCGTCTCCATCGTCATTGCCTCCTTGACTGGGATTAAGTAGCGGCGGTTGTGGGGGAAGGACGAGCCATTTGACCGTGGCCACCTGTAGCCTCGGGAACGTAGCCAGAAAGTCGAGGAGGTACTGACACCCATCCGCGCTAAACGGAAGATCCCTGGATACGGGGATGTATATCGATTCGAGCAAGGGAAACGTAGGCAGGTCTCTCCACGTCGAGGGTGATATCCCCAGGTCTTCCCATCCGTCAGGTAACGCCTTGCTCGTGAACACCGCGAAATACTTGAGAGAGGGTGCCTGGAAGGAGAGGGAGAGGAGGATCATCGAGAGGGTGATCAAGTTCACTTTGTCTGGGAGGTAGTGGAGTTCTAAGGAGAGTGAACGAAGACCGCCGGTGGAGCTGAGATATCTAAAGAGGGAGGGGGAGAGGTCGCCGGTGTGGATTGATTCTAAGGGGGTGTTGGAGGTGCGGAGGGTATCCCAAAGCATGTCTGCGCTCGAAGGCGCGGGTCCTCTCCCGTGCGGGTAAAGTCTAATTTCCCGAAGGGTTTTCAGTGTCAAGGGGTTCAGTGGTATAGGATTGAGCTGCAACGGAGCGAGAGGGCCGTAAATCGTGAGTTCTTCGATGCCACTCTGCTGGAAGACGTCCTGAATAGATAGGGGATGATTTGAGCAGAGATTCACCAGGAAGAACCGTTTGATGAGCGGGTTATTTTGGAGCAGTTGCCGGACTTGTGCGGGGAGGAACTGGGAAGCCAGACATCCTTCTGCCGTAAGCCATTCGCAGCCGATGTAGAGAGATAGTGCCTGCAAACCGCGTATCCTCATCAAGGTATCAGGAAAAGTCCGCAAAGCATCCCTACCCGGAGCCGTTCTCGTGAGCGCTAGGCTTTCCAAGTATCCGTCGGTATTGTGTAGGATCATGCCAAAGATCTTGTCGAGAAGCGACACGCAGTGGTTCTCCTTGCCCTCTCCATCTAGGTCTGAGATGCCCACCCAAGACAGCTCTAGCCGCTTTACACCGCTAAACCGTGCCAACTCTGCCCAGAAATGCGACATGATGGGGTTGGTGGGTGGAATGGAGATGTCTGCGAGCTGTATTTTGAGAATGGAGGTGTGCTTTACAAAGGCATCTGGGGCAGGATCGAAGGACCAGTTGCTGGTTGATATTGTGATTTTGAATGTTTGCAAGACGAATGGAGAGAATATGGCATTGTATCGATGGGCAGTGGAGCGCATGCTCAGTAGGGTCATCTTGTGTTCGGTCAGGGCTGCGATCGCATGGACGATCTCTGTAGGGAGGCTGTCGAGGAGCTGGAAGCGGGAATTCATTGCAGGGCAGACCCGATGGACGTCCAGTCGGTGGTGGTCGTCTGGACAGCGGCGGCTTGGGGCTTTGGTTATGATGCAGGTGGATTGGTC
Organism: Volvariella volvacea V23; assembly: GCA_000349905.1. Lineage (NCBI taxonomy): Eukaryota > Fungi > Basidiomycota > Agaricomycetes > Agaricales > Pluteaceae > Volvariella > Volvariella volvacea. Next base: position 279,379 of record KB722753.1, read on the forward strand.
AGCGTAAACAATAGCACGGCATATTTCTGCAAATTTTGCGATTTTGCTTGCGTTGCTCGCGTTCTGAGCGCGTCAGCTCACGCGAGCTCTCGAGCAGACTGAACATCTCATCCCCGCTTGGCAGCTCGGCCCGGAATGCAAACTTGGGACTCTGCGGCGCACTGATACAGCCCCACACCCAAGTGTTCATCAGGAGCAAGGTACTGATCCAGCCAATATTCCATCAACACCTATTCCATTCAAGTGGGTGTGCGTAGGACATGATACTGACAAACAAGCACGACCGTATCTACAACGAATCGACTAGAACATGGGAAGTAGGTCCGGCCTTGGATCGGGGTAGATCAATAGCTCGAGGTAGATAAACCAGATGGCATCACAGCATCAGCAAGAACTAGGGAAACCTGCCTCGAATAAAACTCTAACGTCGACTTCGGAGTCTGGAAAAGTCAACCGACTGCCTGGTCGCGTCGGTGATCGTCGGGTCTAGTTCACGCCAGAATTTGCGGCACCGACAGGGTGCGGCGTCGAGGGACTCAAGCGCCACTGCATGAGCCATAATGACGGGTTGTTCGGGTTGTCTTGCATTGAGAGGGGCAACAGCAGGATCCGGCACAGCCATACATTAGCCTGCATCATCAGCCTCGTGTAGACTACGAACAAAAACAAGGCAAGGGTGCTGGAGTGTACGTCAGGAGAGTAAAAGTGGATTGGGGTGGTCTTGTCGCGCATCGGAAATATCGGGGTCCAGTGGCGAAGTTGGGAGGCTCTGGATGGGGCACAGAACTCCCAGCAAGGAACGTTGGTGGGACTTGTGGCGAGGACAGGACAGCGAATGATGTGGCTGTCAGGTGTTGAGGGAGAAAAGCAGGATAGTCGAGGCACGGTTGTGGCTTGGCGTCAGCTGATCTAATATTTTCGTCACGCGGGGGATCCGTCCGTTGCCCAATTCGACTCGATCCATTTTCCGTAACCCCGAAGCTCTCCCTCACACACCCATCTCTCATTTTCCTCCTTCATCTTCGACCACCACCACTTCCTTTCGTCCCATAGTCCAGTTGCAATTACACCAAATCGCCCGCTCTCTTCTTTATGTACACTGCAAGTCCACAATTCAATCATACCCAGCACCCTTTTTTCTCCAGATTTTTCCCTACCTCTCCCTCTCCTCCTGCGCCATCGCAAGCAGACTCATTCACCTCAGTAGCAGCGTCTTCCCCCTTCCCGGGGCTCCCCTATCCATGTTCCACCATCTCCGAAGAGGATCCGCGCACAAGCCCAGGCTCTTCCAAGTCTGCCAGCGTGGATGCCACCCACTCATCTAATCCGGTTCCCATTCCCCAATCGCTCCCACCCTCTTCGTGCCGATCTAATACTGTCTCTTTATCACCCGCAGCCATGTTCTTGTCTTCATTCTCTCCTGTCACCCCGCAACGGCTGCCGGATGATGAGGGCCAGGTGGTTGCCGGCTACACCCTCGGTGAAACCATTGGCTACGGTGGATTCTCCACCATTCGAAAGGCGTTCTCCAAATCTGGTGGCACCGTGGCAGTCAAGATCGTCCGGCAATCTGATCTCGACAAGCAAGCCGACCCATCGCTAGCCTCACGACGCCTCAGACGAGAGGCCTCGGCGTGGGCATCGCTTAGCCACGAGCACATCCTTCCTCTATTCTCTGCTCACCATACTTCTTATGCCGACTTTTTCTTTACTCTTTACTGTCCTGCTGGTTCGCTTTTTGATATTCTCAAAAGGGATGGTCGGCCAGCGTTGCCGCAGGATGACGTAGGGATGATGTTTAGGCAGGTTGTCAGGGGCTTGAGGTATCTCCATGAGGTCGCATTGTCCGTTCATAGAGATATCAAACTCGAGAATGTTCTCGTTGATGAAATGGGAGTATGCAGAATAGGAGATTTTGGCATGACCAGGAAGATCGGTGAGATAGATGAAGATGACGAAGTAGAGTGGTCAGAAGCTGAACGCCGAGGTGGTATGCATCGAGCTGCGACGCTGGCGAGCCCGCCAGCAGCGTCATTGCGTTACGGCAGTGGCCATCCTGAGCAGTCTCACATGTTTGCACGTAATCAGCCTGCCTTCTCTCGACACCGACACTCCACCTCATCTGCCAAGCCCAGTCAACCTTCCCAGGTTATTCAACCAGGGTCTCTGCCTTATGCATCTCCCGAGTTGCTTCTACCCCAGACGTCGGGGCCCTTGCTGCCGCACCCTGCTCAGGATGTCTGGGCAGTAGGTGTCATGCTATATGCGCTTTTGACCGGTCGTCTTCCGTTCAACGACTCCTTTGAGCCTAGGTTACAGATGAAAATCATAAATGGTGCGTAAAATTTCAGAGATTGCCAACCCTGTCACATTGAGAAGTAAACCAACGGCTGACACCCACAATTACGTGATATTTTTTACTTTGTATCTAAAGGTGCATACGAGGTACCCTCTAACATTGGGCGAAATGCCGAACGAGTCCTTAAAGGCTGCCTTGAGCGCTCCGTCCCTAATCGTTGGAATATAGTAAAAGTTGACGAAGTCGCATGGGGCGTAGGCTGGGGAATCGAAGGTGAAGACGCCACGCCCGAGGATTCAGAAGAAGAAGAGGCAGAAAGCCAAAGCCAGGCGGGTGCATCTGCCAACGGGATGGCCGTCGAAGAGGCCTTTAAGGCCAAGGAACGCGAAATTTTTGATGAAACCACAGCAACCTCCTTATCGGCCGCTGGCTTATCGTCCAGTCGCCATCGACCTTCAGCACCGCCTTCCCGTTCACAATCACGTCAGCCCTCTCTTCCCCCCTCCCAGCCCGAGATATGCCAAAGCCCTGTATGGCAGAATAAAGAAGGCTGGACTCGACCCTCCCTCGAGGCTGCCGAAAGGAGATCTACCTCCAGGGCGCAGAGGTCGAAATCCCGTGCGCCCGTGTTGGGCGAACGGTCTTCTTCGGTTCGTGGTGCTACATCCAATGTAAACACCAGCGGTGCGAGCAGATCGAGGCATCATTCCCGGTCTAGAGCCCCTTCGCCGTGCTTTGCGGCATTAAACGCCGCTGTGCTGGGTCCCGATCAAAGGCGGGATCGTACCCCCGACGAGGATAACGACGAGTCCGCACTCCTCACGTCACCCGTATCCTCTGTCTTCCTCGAACGTGGACGGAAGCCCAAGAAGCTCTATTCCGTCAGCTCTCGCTCGCCCAGTCCAAGTGTCGTGCCTACCACGCCTGTAGACTGGTCAGTCCGATTCTCGGGTATCGCGGAACACCACAATGAGGATGATGAGCATGGCCACGAGGAGGTGTCTGTGCCTCACGAGCACCGGATTATGGATGCGTCGAGGGGCCGAAGAAGGTTCAATCTCGCGACCCGCGATCTGCACCCGACCGTGCTCGGCCCTGATACGTTTTTCACTACAAGCCCCACCACTCACCTTGGTGCTAGCAATCAAGTCAACCATGAGGTCCTCTCTGAACTCGATGGTATCGAAGGCCCGCCGACGTGGTCCCCGCCTATGGGCAATAATAAACAGCTCAAGCCTTCCCAACTCCATATGAACCTGAAGCACCGCACATCCTCCCTTCTCGGCTCGGGATCGAGACATTCGCTTAGCCCGTTGGGAGGACACGACGATTTCGCGAGTCTGACAGGCGAAGCGGCCAATCTGGAAGCGATGTCTCACAACGAACGCGAGCATGGAAGCTGCACCGGCGGGGCATCTTCTCTCTCAATGCTGTTGACCGAGCGCTGGTTGGAGGACGCAAGGCTTGCGCTGCGGAGGGTTTCGGGTCTGGGCGTCGATGCCTCGGGTGCGAGTGCGGGGTCAACCGGTACTCAGCAGCAGCATCGGGATCGTAAGCAACGGCCAGAGAGTACACCGCCTACTCCGGTGTCCATGTCCCCTTGGCCGTCTATTCGTAGCGCTCGAAGTCGGAGTCGGAGGTCCCGCGCTGATGGTGGCAGGGAGCGTAGCAGCAGGAGGGGGTCGCCCGCTCCGGGTTTGCTGCCCAAGTATAACTCTGCTCCAGGGCCAGCTATTCCTGGTGAGAGAGAGGACGCATATATGCGCGGCCGGGCTGCTGCGGTTGTGAATGGAGGGGTGGGACTGAGGAGGAGCAGGAGCTTGGGATTTGAGCCGAAGAAGGAGGATGGTTATCGTCTTCGGTGTGTTTAAGGCGTGGTTTAGTTAGGCGGCTTTGAGGTGGAGGAGCAGTGGCGCGTTGAAGCACGGGTGAGAGAAAAGGCTCCTGGACGTGATTTGCCAAAGTTGGCCAGAGCAGCGAGAGAGGAGGAAGGAGAAGCAGCATCACCTGAAAATGCATCTGGCTTTTGAGGTTTTGGCTGGCATTTTGTTGTGTCGTGGACGAGCGAGCTTTGTTGATGGAATGACGACCGCAAAGTTGTCAGGAATGACGATGAAACGACGACGAATGACGACGAATTTGCCTGTATTTATTCAACCTTGGACGGACAGGGTTGTGGGGAAGACGAAGCTGGGGGGAAATGGTTTCCGTATTTAAGATGTTTGGGTGGTGCGTCCACAGGGCAGGGATTCAATAGGTTGGCCGTGCCAAGCATCAAGCTTTTAGCGTTGATTGTCCGGATCTTCCAACTTGTCGAGCAGGTGAGTTGAATTTGGTTATCTCGACGAGGTTGGGATATACAAATTGACCGTTGGCTGAATGTGTGTTTTTTTGCTATTACGCAGATCATTTGATATCCCTGGCTTGCCCTTATCCGCTTCGAAGCGCCCAATCGTCGACTGGCCCCCCGATACCCCTTGTGAATACTCAACGATCTCGGTCTCGGACCTTGTACAAACTATCTATGGGTGCTATTTCGAGCAACCCTCGTATGCGTGCGCGTTCTCCCTTACTCATTTGTACATAAAATACCAGTTCTTTCCTCTTCGACTGTACCTATTCAAAAAACCACGACCTTTTCGGTCTTATTTATCCTTCCACTGTTCTCTCATTCCCTTTTCATCCCTTCCTTTATCCTCATCCTTTTTCCATTTCTTGGGCGAACCCATCGAGTCATCACCAGCAGGTCGAGCTGGGCTGGGGCGCTTTAAGGATGCCAAAAAGACGAATTGAGATGAGGGAATGGATGGAACTATTGTCCACAGAATTGATATTTGCAATCTGGTGTTGTTTCCTCCTGTTATTTTTCTCGAAAGTCTCATTTGTATCACTGTCCAGTGTCCAGCTCCTTATCGCCTTTCACCCTCGTGTTCTATCACTCGATTGTACCAGATATAGTGTTCAAGCCCGTTCTCATTTCCATTCTTTCCTATTTTCCCTCGTCTCTTCATCTCTCTTATGTCTCTTTTCTGCTCGTTTCCTATCCTCACTTCCTCGTCTCCATTCACACTTGTACATAAAAACACACTGGCGACATCGATGCCTTGTATATACCACCTCTCCTCTCTCAATTTTTTTCCCATCTCCCATCTCCCAGTTCTACTCTCCTTCTCTCACAATCATACCATTACCATACTCACATGCACTTTCATTCTCATTTCTATCCTCACTTCTATTCCTCTAACATTCTTTCCCACATCCCAGTGTTCATATCTCATTGCAGTCACAGATGTTTCTTCCTTACCACCCCATCGACACCATCCATATTTCACATTATTGTACCGTTAGTCATCTTCAATTAGGATCTTCCTACTTGTCATTTGTCTTCGTCCTTGTCATATTGTGAGTCAATATCTCTTTGAGGCGCCACGCAAAGAGATCACCTTTTCCTTCTTTCATCCTGGTAGCGTTACCGTTGCCATTTTATATCGTTTATCCCGTTCAACTTCAGCACTTAGTCAAGCCCCCACACACCCTTGGTGTATCGTGTTACGTTACCGTCACTTATCGTAGTGCATCATATGTTAGTCGTGTACTATTCGACAAATATATTTGATCACTTGAGATGAGACTTGGAATTTGATGAAAAGGTGCACATAGTACAATACGAGAGGGGTCTACGTGTCGATGGAAAGCCCTGTATGAGGTTTGCCTGACTGTATTGGAGGCGATCGTCGCGAAATCGGATTTGAACTACCTTAGTTGTCTGGGGTGATGTCATGACGACAAAATATCTAGCTTGGTCATGGCTGTTGCGGTATGGCAGGCGAGTAATCTGCTATAAACACTATGGTAGCAGCTTGGGTTGATATTCAACCTGATACAGGGTGATTTTCACTTTTCAATATGCACCCACGTTGATTTCGGAGCAACCTATTGATGGGCAATAATCACCCTCTAAAAAGCAACCTTAGTAAAGGTTGATTATCGCCCCATGTTTGGTGATTTGACCACAGGTTGATCACAGGGCGAAAATCAACCTATATGGACTTAGAAAAATCTCGCCTCCAGTAGCTGTCCCCATGGCACCCAACATCATGACTTATATTGCATGCCCGAGGGAGATGTGGAGAAGCCGGTATGGCTCAACGGTTCAGATCTATGCTTGATGATGTGTGAAATAATGCACGGCGTTCGATCCCTGGTGTGATAATGTAGTTTAAATTTCGTGGTTAATCAGACAACTATGTAGAGATACTTGAAAACGAAAGGAAGGCACTGGTACACAAGTGTCCGAGAAGTCAAAGTGGCTCAATTCCCGATTACACACATTAATTATTGCATGATTTTTGGACAACTTGGTAGGTTAAAATTCAGCCTAAACACACCAGAATTCCTGATTGTAAGGTTCATAGTTCAACCTTGTATAGGTTGAAATTGTACATTATTGGTTGAATATCAACCTACCAGAAAACAACCTATAAACAACCTAGCAGCATACAATAATCAACCTTCTTTAGGTTTATATACCAGGTTGAAAATCACCCGAGGTAGTGCCCATAGAGAAAGTCGCTTGCATGACGAGTGCAGCTTTAAGCCTTCTCCAAACCTAGCCACTGGAACCTGGGCAGCCGCATTAGCCAACGAAAACCACGCTGAGGACGGCTACACAGAAAATAATGAGGTATAGGGGAGACAAGCCGTCTGGGTTGGAATCACTAGAAAGTGGTACATCATCTTAAATCTGACACTGTGGGGTAAACTGTGTTGAAGCTAGCTCTTGGTGGTCGTCGAGCTCCTGTAGCGCCACCAAAGGAAACTCCACCATCAACATACCTCTACGCGTCACAGACGAGTGCAAGGACAACGTATGTTTGGTCATTAACCACCCAACGTACAAATGGTTATGCATCGATATCTGCAATTTTCTCCTCAGAAAGCTCAAGGGTGCAACCAAACCAATATTCTGGCGCAAACTTCTTCAACTGCTGTCGGGAAATTCAAGCGAGGATTCGGGTTCCTTCTTCATAGTCCGCTCGTCTAAGATTTCTTCGTCGCCGACCCCCTTCTCCACAGGCCCTACACCAGTAGCGGGAACATCCAGATCCTCATCCTCATCCAGGTCAACATCCGGACATTCCTTGTCTTCATCTTCTACAGAAGCAGCAATGTCTGTGTAGAAATAGTCTTTATGGGTATACTCGTTGCCTGGTGGATAATTGCTCCTTGTCTGTTTGTCCTAGTCCGTGGAAACACAAACGTAGCAGCAGTCCTTGTTTCTTGCGCGACAAGCGTCCTCTACATTGACAACAAAGCAAGGACTACAAAAATGAGAAAAGTATATAACGAGGACCGCACCCAGGTTTTCCACTTCAGCTCATTATCACATCCTGCTCTCTGCGTGCTCTTCTTTCTTCAGCCTTCCGGTTAAGTTCATCAATCTCCGCTTGTAGCTTCGCCTAGTTTGACAAGTATGATGAGATGCACTGAGTAAAGACAGGAGTGAGGGAAACATACTGCTTTCTCATCTATTTCCGTCTTGCTGAAAATTGAGTACGGACTTGGTTGAGGAGGCAATGTTTTATCGCCTATACGATTAAGCGGATTAGGAAGCAACTCCACAATGATAAAGAATTTTCGAACCAAAAGCAGCGTAGTTGAAGACTTGATGCATGATTTCGTGGTTTCTTCTATATCTTGACATGGCCAAGGTGCGGGTAGATATCTGATCAGTCTCGTCTTGAAAAGAAAAGGCTTGTCAGCATATGCCGCGACAGTCACCAGGGGAATCTCGTACCACCAGAGTCATCCTCCTCTAACCGCGGTGGGCGCTGGGAGAACATTAGCGCTGGTCCCTAAAAAAAGCACAAACCAACTCACCGGTCCTTGACTTCCTCCGCGCTCCCTCCTTGCGTCATGTCCCCTTCTCCTCTCCAAGGCCTCCATATTCGCGTTCTGTTGGGCCACCATGGCTTGCTGTTGGTGTATATTCATCGGCATGCCCATTCCAGGTGGCGGCATAGCTCCAGAGGCTGAGGCGGCAACGGGACCTCCACCAGGGTACACCTTCTGTCCCACTTTTTCCCCCATGACAAAAACTGCTGGTTCGCTGACTGGGCGCAGAGGGTATATCCGTACTGGTTGGTTCATCAGCGCCGGAAGTATCGCTGTAAGGGCGTGTAAGTGAAAAGTCTAGCTGGATATAAGAGGCCGAACGTACGTGCTGGTTGACCACGTGTATAATGCACCAAAACCAGGTTGGGGTGTCCACCCTTGTGGAGACGATACCGCCTTCTGGCGCGCCACGCATTTCCGTCTGTAGATCCTGGAACGAATCCGTATTTGACTTCGTGTACTTCTAATTCCTGTTTGAGGCTATGTCAGACTCCAAATGGCATGTTCTACAAGATGAACACATACCCGCATGTTTGCCAGAGTAATTAAATACCTGTTCTCCCCCTCTTGGAATCGAATGCCATCATTAGGGAATGGTGCTGCGGGTTGCAAGTACAATAGCACGACTTGTCCCTCTAATCATCAACAAATGTCGTTCCAAAAAAGACATATTTAGCGTTCTTGAGGTTATGAGTTGAATCCGAACTGGTTGTGCAAATCAAACCCACCTGCTGGTTTGTCAACATATCCCCAACTAAACGGGACATTCTGCGCAAGTTGCGTGGCGCGTAGGAGCATATTTACTGCAGCTTCATAGTTGATTTCACGGTGCAGGCCGAGATTTTCTGGATAGCGGAGACAGATACCGTCGGGTTGGTGCGCCATAGCGATGCTTGAGTTGGTGGTAGAAGACGAAGGGAGGAGGTCACGTGATGCTAAATTTGACTTGAGTGTCCAGCATTGCCCAAGTTTCCCTTCTCCATGTTACCATGCCCATGAAGGAACGACCATGCACAGTTCGAGACCTTCGTAACGAACCAGGACCGCCTGATCAAGCTGTTTAAAGGCTTCATTCACTCATCTAGGAATACTCTCGGTTTGGAGCTCATACAATGTCATCTTCAATGCTTCATGGCGGTCACTCACGACACTGGTCCTCTCAGATAGCCGTGTACTGCCCTCAGCTTCAGGGACTCGACATTTAGACTAGCAGTTCAGCGATAAACTCTGCTTCTGGGTCCATTTACTCTTTCCGTCACTCTATCTTTGGTGGCATGCCGTTTTCCAACGATATCAAGGGTGAGCTCTTACTGAGAAGGTCCTCCCTGCCGAAGGAACACTCTGCGATGCATAATTCATATGACGACGCTTCCAAGATGACCTTCAAGGTCTTTGCTCTAGTCTTAATACTGGACGACTTGGTATCGACCCAATGCCTAAAGAAGGATTATCCTACTGGCCTGCGATAGAATATTTCTCGATGATGTATCAGGAAGATGTTCTGTTCGCTATGCAGTCCGTCATTCTGAGAAATACCGCTCGAGAATGACCCGAATCAAGAATGTATCACCGAGCTCCCTCCTGCCGTCGAATATTGAACAGTATCGATTGGTTGCGGCACCTAATATACCTGCAACTGGTTAACGAAGGCGTTTCGAAAATGCCTGAGCCAGGGCGAAGGCCTAGAACGAGAGGTGCTGCCAATGCCTATCCTGTGATAAACGAGCTCTGGAAATTCACTAGGCCCTTTATCTCCGGTGATTTATATTGATCCTTGCTGAGGTGGAAGGCTGGCGCCACGGGATCCGGACGTATCCATCCACCCCTCCTTGGAAGAACCAGGGTCTTTCTTCTGTCACTTTTCCTCTGTGCTTGCCCTCATAACTTATGTCGACACTGTACTGTCCATGGCCTGTATCTTTTAATACAACACTTCTGCCACATATTTCCCGGACACTTCTCATAATCCAAGCACACGCCGCAAGTCCAGCACAACCCCCAATGTGATACGGCCTGCGTATTCGGAGATCGAACCGGGTGGTGCAATGGATGTGTCATGTATGACTGATTCAAAATGCAGTGACTGCGCGATCTAGGTCGGAACCTGCCCTGAAGTGCGCATCCAATTCTATATATACTTTCGCGATATTGGTATGGTCACTTTGGAGCCTTTAACCTTGATCATCGTGTTGCAACACCCGTGAACACTCCCCAATCATCTGGCTCAGTAAGTCTACCCCTTTAGTGTCCTTGATTCGAGGCCTGTACTCACCACTCTCCCTCTGCAACTGCTGGTTTGGTTGTCTTAGAAGAAAGCACTTGGAGGCGCCCATTAGGGCACATCTTGCGAGAAATGCACCAGAGACAAGACAAAGCACCGACGCTAGACGGTACTACAGACAAATGCGGAATTACTAGAGACGGTTCGTCCACCTCTCAGATTGTTAGGAAAAGCAATGCACGGTAATATTCTTTATTGATTGGAAAGGAGGGATATTATCTCACCATTCTCATAGCTGTGGGCCCCCTATGAGTGGCTCAAGGAGCAATTTGTACCAGGTCGTCCTCTGCATCTCACTGAGTACAGGGGATCAGTTGTGGCAGTGACAATATAAGTGGAAATTCTTCGACGCCTTGATTGTCAACCTTCTAAAGGTAGCATAGCGAATGTAGGTCTATGACCCTAAAATCAATTACCCCATGTCACGCCTCCAGCTTGTCCTGAATAAGCTGGCTGCTACCTGTCGTTAATTCATGTATATAGGTAGTAGGAAATGCATTGCGTTTCGGCGTTAATATTCATATTTGCGTGCGTAGAGGGCTATGAGCTCGTATGAGCAATTATGTGCAATCGTTTATAGGGTAATTAACCCCG
>KB722753.1:290547-401137 GCA_000349905.1 Volvariella volvacea V23
ATTAACAGCCAGGCTGGGAAGGAGTATAGTGCGCCTCCGTAGACATGCATCAACATACCACATAATAAATTTACCATCCTACACATCATTGTATGACATCTTTGGCCTGTTAATGTAGTGTGATCAATACACCCAGGACGTATTGATACAGGAAATGATCGCGACAGTAATTCTGAAGGTGGCCAGTAGACAGAAGTATAGAAATGCTCAATGCGATACACAATCACTCTATAAACCTGCAAGCTGTAGTTAGCAAGCTATTTGTAGTGATAAACCCAAATATGCCTACCAGTCCTGTGAGACAACGAGGGAACCGCATCACGAAAATGTGGCCACGGCAAGGTTATAGGGCTTACGCGCCACACTCCCCTCCCAAACCCGACCCGCAAGTGCAGTGCTATGCATCAGGCGTGTAGACCGTCATCTCAATCCCTACTTCGTCCAAAATAGCCTCGGTTTCCTCCCATGGAACTCCAAACTTTCCTGCATTTATCCGGCTGCATCACAGAGTGAATCGAAAGAGGCGATTCCATCAGAATACTCATGGCCACAATTAACCACATGAACTCACCAACTATGTATTTCTTTCCCACTCGTGTTCTGTCATACAAGATCCAGAACCGCAGCACGCGTAGCTTCCAAAATATCCTCCGGGCTGTCTTTCCGTTTCCCATAAGCTTTGGAAGTAAATAGACACGCCACGTTATGATCGTCCCCAGGTAGGATCAAACACGTTCCCAATAGGTCAGCACCATGTTCCTTGCAATGGGCCTTGTATTGCTGGAACTGCGCGGGGTATTTCTGTCGGAACGTGAACGCGATTCCTGCACCCCATGACCCCAGTGTATTGCACGCGTGCACGAGAATTGATTCAGGCGGTGCACTGAACAGATCATTGCGGACGTGAGTGATTTGACTGCGAGTGCTCATACTAGTAACGCGGTAAAGCCGCAATTTAGGGGACCTAGAGCTGGCTCGGAGCATCTGGTTAATACTGGGGCGATTAAGCCGACCAATCAGAGTTGTCCGCTTGATCCCGCAACCTGCCCTGAAGTGTACCATCCACATCTTATAAATACGGCCTTATCGCCGAAATGGACTCTTTGGAGTCTTGGTCCTGACCATTGCGTCGTGTCAGTTGTGAAAGCTCCCCAATCAGGTACTTCTTCCTTCGTCCCAATACTTCCTTATCTCTATCTGTATTCACCTCGCTTTTTGCTTTGTTTCTGCAGGCGCCTGATTGTACCCGTGGGATCGTCGCTCGGAGGCACACTGGAGATTCAAAGGGCCCGGATCGAGGTGGCGCAGCGCGATTCATTCAGAGTGAGATCCAAGGATCCGAAGAGCAACCGGTTCAGTCTGGAAACCGAAGAGGATGTGCGTCATCCTACCCTAGGACGTGGTAGTCGGTTCTACACGTCAATTCGTTTGGTATGTGCTCTCATCGCGCCTACCAGGGAATGTTGCCTTACCTTTGGGAAATTTGTGAACCAGTTATTGTGAACCTGTGCGTTGTGTACGCACGGAAGAGTTTAGTTCTTTGTTCCTGATGGTTTCGAGAGATACCGCTGGCATGCGTTTGTTGCCATGGTTGGATGGAATCACTGGATGCCTGTTCTGTTATGGTGGGATGGGTGGGCTGCGTACCATGTTGTGGTTCGTGGTCAGGCTGCTGTAAGCGCCATGTAGGACATGCCACTGTATAGTGGCATCTCTGGTATAGGTCGAAAGGCCTTGCCTTTTGCTTCAAATCAATTACCCCATGTTTACGCCTCCAGCTTGTCCTGAACAGGCTGGCTGCTATCTATTCTTAAGTTATGTAGGTAGTAGGAAATGCACAGCGTTTCGGCATTACTCTTTTGTGTGAAGAAAGCTTGATACAGATCTCCAACAGCGGGTGTGCATGTGTTAACTAATAAATTAACATCTATCTATTGACGTGCCTCCTTTGCTGCGATATCCGCCGCCGCCTGCCTTCCCGCCTCACGGAACTGTTCAAGCGCCGCCCACGCCCGCCCAGAAACAATGCTCTCCAACGCAAGCTTCGTCCCGTGCTTGTAATCCTCCGCAATCCCAGCAACGACCAACAACGCCGACGCGTTCATCAACACAAAGTGCAGCACGGGCGTCAGCTCCTCCGGTATCTTATCCCCCGACCCAAGCAACCGCTTGAACGTCTCCGCATTCTCGGCGGGCGTCCCGCCCGCGACGGCCGTGAGGGGATGCGTCGGGAGCCCAAACACGTCCGGGTGGAGACTCGTCTCTGTGATCTTGCCGTCGCGCAGCTCCCAGCCCCAGGTGTAGCCCGCACAGCTAATCTCGTCGAGCCGCTCGTGGCCACAGACGACAAGCGCGCGCTCGACGCCGCCCTCGCGGAGGGAGTGTGCGAACGTGGCGCCGATCTGGGGCTCCGCGACGCCGAGGACCATGCCGCGCGGGCGGGCGGGGTTGATGAGCGGGCCGAGGACGTTGAACATGGTGCGGAAGGGGAGGGACTTGCGGTAGGGCGCGATGAACGCGAGCGAGGGGTGGTAGTGCGGCGCGAGGATGAAGGTGAAGGGGACGCGGGGGATGGGCATCGGTGTGCCCGGCGTGGGGGCGGTGAAGAGGCAGTCGAGGGACTGGAGGAGGTCGGCGGAGCCGGAGGAGGAGGTTGAGGCGCGGCTGCCGTGCTAAGGGGAGGGATGGGTTAGTTTATGGTGGGAGGGGACGGAAGGAGATAAGATCAGAGGGTGCCGATAACGTGGGGAGGGATGATCAAATGTCGAGATTGCTTGGCGCGCTTACTTTTATGACTCGAGCACCTGCACCAGCGGCAACGATTGCAGCAGTTGTGCTGACGTTGAAGAGGTTGTGGCCGTCACCGCCCGTTCCGACGATGTCGACTACAAAGTCGTTTTCGGTGTCTTGCACAGCGGCTTTTAGCGATCGTTCTCGAAGGACGGCCGCAGCTGCAGCCAGGGATTCTGGACGACGTTCGACACGATGGAGATGGAGAGCGGTGAGGAAGGCGCCGATCTGAGCGGGCAGGACAGCATTGGGGGTAAAGAGGTGGTTGAGGGCCAATTTGAGATCGTCTGGGCTAAAGTACTCTGGCGTCTCGACCAGCCTGTTAAGGAGCGGCTTGAAGGTGTCTGGTGTGTACTCGGACATTTTGGGCTGATCTGACGCTGTGAGACGCGGGGTGGGTGGCAGTGGTGGTCACTGACAGCTTCTTGTGGCGTTGCCCAAGCTACAAGACGTGTCAGATTATTATATGCACACAGTTAATCGGGAAGAATTACTTACTTGCGATACCACGGTCACATTATCGCCCTTCGGAGAGAGTCCGATAATCGAATATCCGAGTCGGTCTTGGTCCTGGTTCGAGACGAAAAGGGGAGCTAGACCTGATCAGCAGCGTTTCGAGCAGATGTCGTGTTGATTATCTGCCATGGAGAGCCGCGTGAACTGGAGCCGTGCAGGCCCAAGAGCAGGGTTTGGGCTGAGATGGGACACTGTCAGACCAATGGGAGCACGCTAAATGGATGCCACCCAAACTGGGATATGTCGGGCATCGAAAAACAGCTCTTGTCATCGACGTCAACCAAGATGTACACAGGCGAAATCTTGTCGCCGGAGAGGCACAGACAACTACGGACAGGATATACAGGGTGGTGTTCGGTTCCTGCAACCCTGTGCAGCAAGGCGATGATGTCCAGCGAATTTAATGGCGACTGCAGAGCTGGATGGCCGGGGGGGTCGGCTGTTTTGGTGATGGGCATTGTGCCTCGCACACCAGACCGGAGATTTCTGCACCGGAGCCCTCATTTGGCATACACCAATTAGCCTTTACTTCTGCGTACCCCTCCGCTTGTTCTCTTCGATGCCTTAATTTCTTTATATTCCAGGCGTCCCTATGTGGTCGCCCTATTCCCAACTTGCCCATCTCCCTCGTGTTCAGCAGCCCAGCCACCACTTTGAGCGAAAGCGCCCGCAATGAGTGCAGTGTACGTCCTTTTCACATGCAGCCAGCTCCACTGCTCACCCATGTGTGGCGCAGCTCCTTCCATCCCCAGCTTCCGCCCTTCCCACCGCAACTCTACGCAGCCCACTCGTGCCGCTCGCAAAGCACCCGCCTCATCCGTCCGCTGCCCAAACGCCGCCTCCGCGCCTCGCCGGTCTACAAGCCCGTGCTCCCCATCGAGCTCTACGGATCTATCTTTGAGCAAATCTCAGATCGAGACGACCTCTGTCGTCTGGCGCTGACGTCACGGATCTGCCAACGCGAAGCGGAGCGGCTGCTCTACTCCTCCATCGCCCTCGACAAAGACCCCGCGCGACTCGAGCTATGGTCCCTCACCATCCTCGAAAACCCAGCCAAGGCCAGTCGCGTCCGCGCGCTGACCATCAATTTCGACATTTCGTTCCTCATCATCCCAGATATGGTTCTGCAAACCCTCGAGCTCCTTTCTCGTGCCCTACACTCTCTCCCAAACCTCAAGTCTCTCACTCTGCTCGGTCGCCAGATGGTCATGATGAACCCACTCTATTCGTGGATCCTAGACGGCTGCTCGTTCCGCCTGGAAAAGTTCCACAATGAGATCTTCCCCAGCCGGGCACTCGCAAACTTCCTAACGGAGCAGACAGACATCCAACAATGGACCCAGACCGATTCGGATCTCGTAACGACCAATCACCCGACTTTTTCGTCGTCCTCGTCCGGGTCGGAGTGCCTGAAAAAGTTGAAGATGCTGCGCGGAAATACGCTGTTGCTGAACGGGCTCGTGGTCGTCCGACCGCGTTTGGAGCGAGTTTCATTGAGACTGCATAGTACCGGTCCAGGGGAAGGCTCGGAGGACGATGTGTTGATCCAGTCTTTGTCCGCACTCGGTTCGTCCATCACCGCGCTCCACATAGACCGCACTATTTCTGGATCGAATTGCACACCCTCCACAAAGCTATTGTCGCTCCTCGCTCGGCACCTTCCAAATCTCGAAATCCTCATCTTTGGCCAGACGTCCCGGGGACCGTGGATTGGACTGACGCGGAAGGAATCTCAACCGCTGGATTCTTACAAGGAGGTACTAGGGCAGTATCCCAAGCTTAAAGGTATGTTTCCAGCACTTGTAGTATGCGCTCTTTCTTATTCATATGGATAGGGTTTTGGCTCACCACGGGGAGCTTCTACGACGTCCTAGCCACCCAAACACAACTGCACTCGTTACTCTCGCACAACCCCAACCTCAAGTCCCTCGCCATAACGGGCCAAATTTCCCGCTCGCTGTCGTTCAGTCAAACTTCAAGCGGTGTTGTCGTCCGTAGCCAGTTGGAGAATCCCGAGGATGCTCTCGAGCGACTTGAGCCGTGGTGGCGTTGATCGTGGCCGCTTCGATCATATTCACGACTTTGTGCTCTTCATCTCAACTCAACTCGTTTTCGCTTTGTTTCGTTATGTATGATTTATCCTCCAAACCATGCAGAGGCTCTTTTCCAACCCATGTCGCGGTATTTCCTGTGGGCATTTGTCCTTGGTGTATATATAGCATGTATCCTTGATCGTTCTCGTTCTCCCGTTCGCCGCCAGTGGTTCTCAAGCTCGATCGATGTGTTTATAACAGTATAAATTCATACCAAGCGACGAGAGACATGTCGGACTCGAGGGGATGATCAACCGCAAAGTTGAAGTATACTATTCAGAATGATTGTATCTGTTATAATATTGCCCATCGCTTGGCGGTTCAACGGTTGTAAAATAACCGCCGTTGACAATCCCGCCGAGTCTCTTCGACGTTGACACGTGCGCTCAACCCCTCTCCAACAATAGGGTTCTGACGGTACGACGTCCGTCGAGGACGCGCAAGCCATGGCGCTCGTCGTCTACGCATACACCATGGCCAGCCTGAGTCTGAGTCTGGAACGCGAAAGTCTGCATAGTCATCACGATATCCAGAGGCAACGTTTGGCTGATATAGTAATCTGGTCACTGGAGTCCCTCTCATCCATCGCACCCGCCATATTTGTTGTTCCTCAGTACCTAGTTGATGTGTCGTGTATTGTATCAAAATCATCAGGCATGCGATGGTGCATCACGATCTATACATTTGATAGTTCCTTCTTCGAGCATTTGCCGGATCAATGGCCCTAACCCCTATAAACATAATAAATCAGCTTACGCCCAACTAAAAATCATGCACGTACTCTGCATAATCTCTCCAACCTTTCCTCTGCCGCCCTCATGTCGGAAATTATATCACCACCAATTGAGTCCACAGATGACCTTGAGCCCTCACCAGAGCTCCTTGGGACTGACCTTTCCATCACGTATTTCTCGAGGTCAACCTCCAAGCTCCGATACATCCTCTTCTTGACCTTTTTCTCAAACTTTGAGCTGTCGGGTTGATCTCGACTACCTACTGATAGACATTCGGAGGGGAAGACCCACGGAAGAACTACCAGCCCTTTGGATGCCCTCATAAAGAAGTGGTGTCTCGCATTCAGGCCAACTTTACAGTTGAATGACTGCATATAACGTGAGCACCCATGGCATGGAGGCCTTGAGACTCCGATGTAATGGTGGGCGTCCTGGTTTACCGAATGAAGGTAGCAGACAAGCGCGCATATACCGTGGACATTCGTGTCAAGCGAATACGCATCAGCGTTACCCTCCGATTCAAATTCATCTGCATTGTATTTTTTCCTGACGAATCGATGCGTCGAGTCCAGCACTCTATTCTTGCTTTCCGTAGTGGGAGGCCTTCACAGGGAAACTTAACATCTATCTTATATCCTCACCACAACACTTGTATGCGCCATACACGCCCGCTCTCACCGTGAGTATCAGACCTCACTAGGGCCGCAAATACTTTCACGTACAATCTATACATCTCGGTTTACAACATCTGTACCCACCGCGAGGTGAGGGTTTTGTTAACTGTGCTCTTTCCTCAAGCTTCTTCATTGCCAGCACCAGACATTTACGGTAGACCCAAGAAGAGAGGCAACAACTTCTGGAAGTTGGGTGTGCCAACACCTATGGTTTACGTGTTAACGAATGGCACCAGATAAGGGAGAGAACAGGGAGGAAACTAACCGGTGACGGGATCCCACCCTGACGCTCTATTCATAGGGGAAGCCATCAGTCACTAGATAATGCAACTGCACCCGGAATGAAACGCAGAACACTCACGATAAGAAGCCCGGGGTACCTATACCACGAGGTGGTATTAGCATCATCTCGACAAAAAAGCGCGACTTAAAACACAACTCACCGCACCCTTGGTTGCCACCTACTGTAATATCGTTGAAGGCTTGCGCGAACTGAGTCGAGTAAATCTAACCGAGGATAATTATGCGCTTTAAGCGCATCATTACGCCTGTCCAAGAACGAAGATACGTACAGCAGGATTCAAGAACCCAAGCGGACCTTTCCCGGCCGCTGTCCTGGCATCATTAATGAGCGTGATCATCGAGGCAACAACTGGGGCCGATGCTGATGTCCCGAATACGAGTGCGAATTCTCCGTCTATGCCTATTGATCGTTAGTGCCGTTTAGTCGATTTCATTTCGGTGCCCTGAGCCGTCGAACGGAAGGGTGCCAGTGAGGATTAGCTTACCGATGACGTAGTTTGCACTGTGAAGGGAAGAGCCATCAGATGACGATTCCCTGCGCCGGATGCCAAACTTACCCGTTTGCCGAGAGATCAGGAAATGCACGAGCCTATAAACCTCATAAGACAATTTCAACGCCCAAAGACTGATAATCAACCCACATTTCCACTGTTGTTGAATTGTCCGTTAGTGTATGGTGGAGGATGATTCTTGAGGAAGCTGTTCACAGCCTCACTCTGATACGATGGCATTCTATTATTTCAGAAACACCAGAGAGTTAAGTGACGCTAATTATAGGACTTAACAGAAAACGAAACTCCACGTACGTGAAGATATTGGAAAAGCCTCCACCTGAGAAGATAACCTGTTCACAGGCGCCTTCTGGGTCATTTACTGTAGAGCCTGGGTTCACTTGTGTTGCCCCAACGACAGTCACATAGGGGCAAGTGACCTATAATCAGGAGTGTACGTGTTTTCGGCATCGGTGGGATAGTAGAAGTGACGCCGAAGATTGGATGTATGAATGTTGAGACTTTCCTTTCATCTGGTTGTGGTCATCAGAAAACAAACTTACGGGAAAGCCGGGGTTGAAGACTGCTCCGTTGTCAACGGGTTGTTCTGGTGAAAGGGTTCGGTGTTAGATATGAGCCGACACAACGTTCTAAGGTGGGGAATAAAGGGACTGACTATTGTTGTCTAGGCATACTCCACCAAAACCAGCAACGCCGTCATCACCACTGCTATACAAAATTGAAGAGCCCATTAATCCCAACTATACACCATTGAGGTCAGGTTAGTTCTAAAATAGGATAGGATGCGATGTGCTTGCCTTGGCATACTCGGCGCATTGGCGGTTAGCGAATTTGGGTGTTACAGTTGATTCATCTTGTCCATAAGAAATGGAAACGACATTTGGGACTTTAAGAATTCCACAATCTTCCGGTCCCTTAAAGCCACCTGGTAATGGATCGGGATAAATTCCATCCTGTGGGTGTTGGAATTAGGTTCGTTGGAAGGGAACTGATTCAGAGCGTCGCCATTACCTGTTCGGGGTCGTCTCCCCCTTCAAATGTGCAGAAAGAAGCGTCTACCGCGTCGAGCCAGTTGTCAAAACCGGCGCCTATGAGATTTTGAAATCAGTACTCGCTATAGAATTGAAGAAGAGATTACCTTCGACAAGGTCACCAACTTGCAATAACGTAATTTGTTGGGGAGCGGTCAGACCCATGGCATATTCTAAATCAAGGTCGCTTTCTCCATTGAAATTGAAGCTTTGATTCGTGGTTTGCACCACGGCTAGAGCATCTGTCAGATCATGTAGCACGATGCCTTGAGCTGCAGATGCTGACCTCCATCAATGAGAACAGTTTTCGGTCGCACGCCCACGAGACTGGGAGTGAAGTTTCTGTGGAAGATGAATGAGCGAAAGTGCTCCAGTGGCACACTAATGGAGCATACTTGAAGAATAGATCTAAGTCGCTGCCTAAGAACGCTTGCGGTGTAAACTCAACTAATGCTCTTCGTCAGCTCCGATATTCCTACATACTCAATTAGCTGCACTTACCAACTCCAAACGTGTTGCGATCAGGTACCTGTGGCGTATAATTGATATTGTACAGCGCACGAAGGCAATCAAGAGTTATGAATTTATCGCAATTCTGCAAATTCGGGGTGATGGTGGCGGCGAGCTTATGCGGAGACTTTTTGGGGCCGTTCTTCAGAGCTGGGTTTCCGAGACCTCCAGCCCGCTTCACCATGTTGGGCTTGTGGTTGAAATGCACAGTGGGCTTGATGATATCGATATGTTCTTGGATGTGAGCTGGTACGGAATACGAGTGGCATCCTGCAAGAACAGGTTTAGGATATCATATATGCGCAACGAATGGGGTCCAATTTCGGAGGATTTACCATACTGCTCAGCTCCAGTCTCCGGGTGGTGGTAGACGTGATATTCGGTCTTCAAGAGTCTCTCTACCTCAGCAACAGTTGCATTGATTTGAATCCAGCCTTTGTTCACGGACAGTTTGATCCTTTCTCTCGCAAAACTAGAGTCTTCTAGCCATTGTTTCACAGCATCGACAGTCTGGTCCGAAGGCGCAAAGGTGTCCACAATGTGGCCAGGCGTGTAGTGTTTGCCATAGGCAGGAGAGTCTGGATGCGATACCGACATCAGCATCTCCTCCAGTTGGTGCAGGTTGCGTTGCGTCAGGCCGATGTGCAAAGGCAAAACCTTGTCTGCTTCTAGTCGTCGGTGTACTACCCAGTCAACTGGGGTTGCAGCCCTCTTTTCGTGCACTACATGGTGCGATGTAGGCACTGCACAGGCTATGCTGGCCAGTAGGGGGACGAGCAAGAAGAGCGAGCGCATAGAACGACAGTTTTGGGTGATGAAGATGAGCCATCGATCTCCCCGCATTATAAGGCCATATCCTGTCGGTTTGGCTAGACAGTATGAGAAGATATTGCAATGGATTTGTGGCACCTAACAGGTCGGCCATATGCACCAAACTTCTGTGCTCAAGTGTAGGGCCCACAAAAGCATGAGATGAGAACTGTTACAACCTGAAAGAAGGATTTGAGTAATCCCAAGTATGTCAAACCGTGGATTACGACAGACCTTTTCAGCGAAGATAAGCAGAGTCGTATTGCATAGCAACTTCAAGTCGAAAGAAGCGCCCGACGCCATTGGACAATATGGTTCCAATATTACGCGCGCTAGGTAAACTGGGAGCTGGTTTCTGATAAGCTTGACAACCGGGAAGTACTCATCAGCAGTTAAATTTGGCGCGCATGAGAATAGCTCATGAAATCATGAGGCGGCGTACAGAATGCCACGGAGTTCAAGTGCAAGTTGCGTTTGTTTAGTTGGTAAAGTCCGTGTCGATCCGCTCGCCAATCAACACGTAGTGAAATGTTAACACACTATCATTAATTCTGCAGGTTCTTGGAGGTATCATACTCCGAGGATCTTGGCCCAGCGAACGACCGCAAACTCTGATGCGCCATTCTATTTCCTTTTCCCTATTTTCCAGATATTATGGCTTCGACCTTTCATCGACTACCTGCGGCTTGGATTATATCGGGACCCTGTGCTGGGACGACTCAGTTGCGAAAAGAAAGAGTGTTTAGTTTTGGAGGTATCAAGCATTCCGATCTATAGAAATGTCTAAACTCTGCAGTTGTCAAGGTTGAAGACCATGATATCCCGTGCGCCAATATGCATCAACTGATCCATCGCATCCGCAATTTTGCTTTTCTCCACCATGACACTAACAGCAACCCAGTTATCTTCCTCTAAAGGACTTATAGTGGGGGCTTTTCGACCGGGTGTTATAAGCCTTGCCGCAGGGAGCTGATCTCTCGAAATGTTGTATTGACAGACGACATATTTGCTCGCTGCAATAACACCAGCGATGCGACTCGTGATGGTGTTAATAAGTGGTGTGAAGTGGGGGTGTTTTTGTGTGGTTGATCGTATTAGAACGGCTTCGGTTTCCAGAACAGTCGCTATGGCGTGAAGACCAGCTGCACGCATAGTTTCACCGGATTCTACATGCCAAAGGTGACTCGGACTCTAGACAAGATTGAACAGGAAGATGACATACCGACGAGATCGACTGCGAGAATTAGAGGGTTGAGAATAAGGAGAGAAATAGTAGATGAGTACGCACCAATTCCATCTGCAAGCCCGAGAGCGCAAGCTGCTTCAACACTGCCTCCAACATACTCTATCGAGGTCCTCTGGCCATCGACTAGCTTCAATCTATCATCAATCTCGTTGAAGTATTTCCCAGCCAGGCACTCGAAGCTTGTAACAACTCGCTTTCCGGCAAGATCATCGATCACCTTGACGGGGCCTCCTTCCGGGACTTGAACTTGTAGGGCGCATTTCCCGAAACCAAGACGGAGCTCTTCTGTTACAAGATTCTCCATTCGAGCTTCCAGAATGACATCGTGGCCTGTAATTCCAAGATCGACGTTACCCTTCCCAACGAAAGAAGGAATGTCAGAGGCTGGCAGAAACACGCTAGTGGGGGTCAATAGTGGATATATGCGCATAAATCGAGCTAAATGCTCACAGTGCGATAGGGTGGTTTAATACAAGGGCCACATCTAAGCGGTTGTGCCTTCGGAACTGTATATCGGCGCCTATTTCGGGGTGAGCGAATTGGCCCTCGGCAATGACTCGAGTTGTCTAACCTGCGAGCAGCGACAGGCACTTTTCATGCAATCTCCCTGTACTTGGGGTGAGAACAAAGACTGAACATTTTGGAGGATATACGCACCTTTTTTAGGGATCGCGAACAATAGGCGGCCATCAAGCGTTTCGGCGTCTGGAGGAGTGATTCCCAGCAAGATATAAGTTGACAGTGGGGAGATCGCAGTCGGTCTACGCACTCAACGCCATTTCGAATGGTGCAGGATATCAACGATGGGAGACCTGGGAGGGGAACTAGCGTTAGTTGATGACGCACTTTTACGAATCATCTGTCCGTACCCTATTGGATGATATTGGATGATCGGGGCGGAGGCTGTGTGGCTGTGCACCAGTCAACGGCCGAAATGGTCCTAAGAACGTTCATCTGGAGCAAACTTGGAGGACATTGTGAGGGGACACGTTCAACGTGCGCCTCTTGCTCTCGAAACGGATACAATGCACGACATGTATGTACAGCAAGTATGAACAGCCTTTTCCGCATTATGCAGCTGACGCGTTTCTTATCAGTCGAGAGCACTCTGGCTGAATCTGGTGGAGATTGCGGTGCTAGCAGTTCAGCCCTAACTGCACGAAAACAAGATCGATATGTAGCTGTGGAACAGCAGAACCTTATTAAAATTAGATGTAAACCGCGTAGACACCTCCACGACCGCGCAGTCACGCCCAACAGCTGGTATTTGCCTCAAATAGGCATTTAGCTTCATGGTTCATCTGAACACGCCAGCGCGCCAGCGCAGACACCTATTCCAAGTCTGTGGCGCAGCCGCTCCACAGCCTGGTGCAGATCCTTTGTCTTTGGGGAAGACAATATGCAAACACTCCATCGACATGGAGTCCACAGCAATCAGAATGCCTATAAAGCCTTGATTGTTGAAGGCACGAGTCCCCAAAGCAATCATGTCCTACAACCCCTTTAACAATCGTTCATCATTCGGCGGCCCGTCGGGTTCCAACACACCTGGTGGTGGTCGCCCGTACAGGGACTTTGGCTCAGTTGGCTCTCCATTAAGCACCGGCCACTCATCCCAGAGTGGAAGCTTTCGTGGAAACCGCGGACAGCGTGGTGGACGAGGGCAATGGGGAAATCTAAACCGCACAGGACAGAATCGGCCAGATGCTCGGCCACTTCTGGATGGATTGAGCACAACAAAGCCCCAGGACGTTGATGCTTCCAGCCTCAAATTGCCATCTGGAGAGGTGAAGATTAAGGATGTCAAGGTGCTAGGCTCTTACAATTGGGTGGATGACGATGACCCTACCATTATGGTACCAGGTATGCCACTGAATTTTTAACACGTTGCATTTCAGGATCTCATTCGATAATCACAGGCTCTCCCGCCGTTTGGCTTGACAAGAAACCTCCCTTCTCAGTCGAGCCCGATACCGGAGCTGTGATAATCGACCAAGGTGGTCACCACCTACCTCGCGCTCGAATGCTTCCGCTCATCGTTGCCGTCGAGAAACAAGCCGAAGAAACTGGAGACCCTCCGTTTGACTGGGCAGCCCAGGACATTCTGACGGACAGGAACAATCTCCGAAAGTTGATCTCGTGGTCAAGCAATCCAACAAATGTGAAGGATTTCCGAATTGACATGCAGCTGGCAGGAGAGCATACCGTTCTCATGAATCGGTGGGAGGCGTCGATGCAAGATGTAATGCCTGGGTTCACGTATGGGCATAACTTCGAGAAAGTCGCTACGCAAAGGCCAGAGGAGTGTAAAGATACGCATTCTCACCACCGCATTATTCAATATGTGAGTTCCAGTGGCTTGTTAGCGTGTAATTGCCTAACCAAGCATTACACTAGGATTTGAATGGTCTCAAGATGGTCGTCAGATTCGAAGTTGACGGGTTCTTGCCGGACAAAAGCGCCGCTATTAGGAAGCCCGTCAAGAAGCCCACCGCATCATCTGTTGACGACCTGGCCAATGCTCTCTCCCAGGTCAAAATTGACGCATCCGAGAAGGTTGCCGGGCTCAAAGTGGTCAAAGGAGGTACCTTAGTCCCCCAATCCAACATCCTCGAAGTAACCACCAAATCCAAGCGAGGCAAAGCACCAATAGACTACCAGCGAATTTACGCCCAGATGGTGGTCTCCAATACGCCTAACCTCTGCATCGCCATGCACAACTCGGGAATATTTGAGGAAATCAAGAAGGAGACCTTAAATTCGCCTATTTTTATGGAGCAGCATCGAACCATGCAGCCAGCACTCAAGAAGTTCAGAGCGCTGCTCACGTATATTCAACAGCAAGTTGTCAAGCATGGACAGCAGGGTTGTTTGAGCTTGGTCTGCCAGGGTGGCGTATTGAAGTTGTATTCGAGGACGGTCGCTAATGATTTTTTGCCAGAGGAGTATATGGCTAAGTTTGATGCATAAATTACCATCGCAATATTTACCTATTTACTCCCTTTTTCTTTATCAGAGTCTTCAGTTTTTGTATTCAAATCTGCATCCATAATACGTTGGCTTACAAATTGTAGGTTGTCGAGGTTCTAGATGCTACAGCAATGCATCATTGTGGACCTTGGACGTAAAACAAGGCTGTTCTATTGTTTTAGCTTTTAGGAAGCTAAAGGTGGTCTTGTGATCGCGCAGACACTCCATGGCCTAGTGCAGATACACGTAAAACTTGAAATGCCTTCCATTATACCGTCTATCTAAAGCCTACACCAAGTGGAGTGCTTATAAGACTTTGGTTATCATTTGCAGCTTTACTCCTCCGATAACCATGTCACACTATAGTTCCTCTCGCAGCCGTTCATCACTCCGCAGCCCACCTTCAAGTTCGAATTCCAACATAACTGGTGGTAGTCATCCACCCCAAGACTCCAATTCTCATGTCCCTCCATTCGGCACTGTGCGCTCATTTCGGGCTGGGCGATCTCGTGGACGTGGCGGGCACCGTGGACAAGGGACCTTCGGACACGCAAGCTATACAGCATCTGGTCTGTCCGGTCCTCGTCCCCTTCTAGATGGACTCGGTGCACGACTTCAGGACATTGATGAGTCAAATTTCAAGCTAACATCAGATGAGGTTCAGATTAAGGACGTCAAGGCTCTTGGCTCGTACAACTGGATAGATGATGATTCAGGACCTACTATTATGGTTCCAGGTATGATACAAGGTTCGACTGTGGCCTATCTCATCAAGCGATCATAGGCTCTCCCTCAGTGTGGCTCGACAAGCAACCACCTTTCGCCATTGCTCCAGACTCGGATACGGGGGCTGTGACCAGTCGTCGCCTTCCCCATGCCCGAATGCTTCCCCTCATGATCGCAGTTGAGAAGCAGACAGAAACAGCGGGTGGTCCTCCCTTTGACTGGGCTGCACAGGATATAGTGACAGAGAGGAACAGCCTCAGAAAGCTAATTTCGTGGGCAAGTAACCCCAAACAGATCAATGAGTTCCGAATGGATGTGCAGCTTGCGAGAGAACGTACCATTCTTATTAGTCGCCCCGAGTCGTCTGTACACTATCAGATGCCCTCAGGCTGGACTACATATGGGCTTAACTTCGAAGAGTTTACCACACAAAGGCGAGGTACATTAAATCACCATTACCGGGTCATACAATACGTGCGTCTTAGTATTTTGGCATTAGACAACGAACTTACTAAATTGCATAGGACCTGAATGGTCTCAAGGTAGTTGTTCGATTCGAGGTCAATGGATACCTACAACCTGATCAGCAAAGTAACACCCATTCAATTACCAGAAAATCTAGAGGCATCAGTCGAAAATCTGGCTAATGCCCTCTCCCAAGTCAAGATCAATCCCGAAGAAACGATTGCGGGGCTCAAAGTAGTCAAAAGCGGCTTCCTAGTTCCACAGTCCAGCATTATAGAGATAACCACAAAGTCACGACGAAGCAAGGTACCGATGGACTACGAGGGGAAGTACACTCAGTTGTTCATTTCCAATACATACCATCTCTTCACTGGCCTTCACACCTCGGGTTTCTTCGAGGAGATCAGGAAGGAGACCTTGGACTCGCCCATCTTCCGAGAGCAGCACCAAGTCATGCAACCAGCGCTCAAGAAGTTTAGAGCGCTTCTCGCATATATTCAACAGCAAGTCATCCAATGTGGAAAACGAGGTTGTTTGAGCTTAGTTTACCATGATAGCGTCTTGCGGTTATATTCAAGGACGGCGGCTCATGATTTTTTACCAGAGGAGTACTTGGGAAAGTTCGATGCATAAATTACCTGTACGGTATCGGTATTGTAATCTGCATTCAGAATCAGTCGTGTCATATAGAGAAACTCGCTCGACTTTGGCTTGTGGTTGGGCAGCCATTCGAGGATGTGTTGCTTAGGAGCGACAATCTTCAAATCGTTTTGTTCGCTTTACATCTTGGAAAGAAGAGGGCTGCCGCTGGGTTGATGGATGGGAAGGTATTGTTGCTTTAGTGTAAACCTTGTGCTGCTGTTCTATGGACAATCCATAAACCACCTCTTGGGGGTGCTTTAGTTCTGTCGAGTCCTCAGCGCTCAGCTCCATAAAGCATTTAGTCGATCATGCAACACTCAGAAAACTTACTCTAGATGACTTGCATTGCATAGTAGCTGAACAAGAGTCCTTCCTTCCTTTTCCTGTTTCCACGGATGCTTGACAACATTTATCGGTAAGTATATTCCCTATCGCCCGCAGTCCTCTCATGTACCCTTATGGCTACAAGTGATGGGCGGGGAGAGAGATAAGTAATGGCTTAACTGCGAAAGATTCCCGGATCGACTTACAGGTGGCCGGAAGGCGGTCCGTTTCAGTACGTCTGTGGGAGCGATCCATGCCACTGGCATATGCTATGGCAGATTTTACAGATGGATAAAGCCCCCGTTATTTGCGACTTAAAGGCGGGGAAAGGCACAGAAATACAGGCATATAATATTTCGTTGTGATCCGGTACGGGGCAATACTCTGTAACTCTCTTTTGAACTGGGAACGTGCATTCTTACCGTTGGCATCGAGGTGGTAGTGGTGCTTGAGGTTAATGAATACTTACCTAACTATAGTCCTCTCGCGCGGGGAAGAGGGATCAACCGATATTGCATAGCAGACCATCCATCAGGTACTTGGCTGATATCAACACCAAGGTCAAGATCCATTCATCCGACAAGGCGGCCGGGCTTAAGATGGTAAAGGCAGTCCCTTGCCTGCAAACTTTTGTTCTCCAAGTTTACAAGGGACGGGGCACCATTAACTGTGGAGATAGAAGCCTGTCACCACCCCACCCCCGCAATTGACCCAATTCCTTGCATAATTCAGATAAGTTCCAGTGGTTCAGAAGTTGCCCTGAAATCACGAGCGGGCATCGCACCAAGTATGTAACTCCAGCGCGTAAGACCTCACAACCACCGCGCTTACCAGAAATATTCAGCTGCCAGTCGAACACGTGGAACTGGTTCAACTGAGTTCAATCTGCTAGCGTGGTGTCTTGTGATTATTTTCTATGAGCACGATAATACATTTCCCGCTGGAAGGATCGATGACCAAATTTGACTAGCGCTGAGCGCTAATCTTCCATTGCTGGGCGCGCATTTTCACCGGACTACATACGTCAAAATACTACTATCAACCATGGTTCTTGCAACCAGCAAAACCCACACAATGCAGTCAGCCTGAGGTCCATGTAATAACGTCGAGACAAGGTCTACGAACGACTGACGTCTTCTTACGATCCGAATGCTTGGCTGATGACCTCCTGAGAATTCAACGAGTAGCTACGCGGATGCGGTTGAATACACGCAACTCAAGTTACCGTCAATCAATTCAAATCGAGGAGCTTGGATCTGACATCTCATTCACCGGAGTTGTCCCGATTGTTTGGTCTACGCATCACATCCACACCAAACAAACTCCTTCTTTGGTAAACAAGATGGGGCGCGGTCGAAGTCGACGAACACACCTTCCTCGTCCAATTGTTGTTACACGCAGCCTGTCCAGTGCGATGGATGCCTCACGTAATTTTTATCCGCATGAGGGCTGATTGATTCTACTTTGCGTGGGATTGGGCAGTCAGATGATTGGAACATTTCCCCAAGGCCCAATTCACCCTCGAGGCTGCCAGACGCGTATAATCGCCTTTTGATTTCCTGAACTCTGGAGATAACCACACCGATTCGCATCGAAATATAGGGCGTAACTAATTTCAACAAAGATAGCAATTCTTCTCGTCCTTGGGCCCCAGAGATACGTATTAGCCGGGCCGTCCGTGAGCTACTTCCATCCCCAACCCGATAACAACAGCTTCCTGCTGTGGCAGGTATTCTTCGGCCACAACTTCGGGGAACATGGGAGCCATGGTATTGATCCTTGGCTACAAAATAGAACAGCAAAAATCGCACTAGAATCAATATTCCGAACAGACGGATTATCGTCGGGGAGCCAACCCACCAAACCAGTTGCGACCCCCTAAACTCGGTGTTAAGGGTTACTCCAATTGCAATTTATCTGTATATCGAGTGTGGAGATTTATTCACCTTCCAGCTCTGCATCCGCTGCTACCTATCTTGACGGATGTCAGAATTTATATAGAGACGCGTTTCTCGAGAAATGGAACCACACGGCAACACCCTATTTCTCCAGGGATCGTCGGTGACACCCAGCTGACTGGTTGCGCCATTTCTAGACTTTCTGATTCACTGCGCAATTGACTCAACGGGCGACGCCAGCAAACGGACTAGAGAGCTTCGCATTGCGATAAGGGAACCTATTGAATAGTATATATACCAACTGGGTAGGTCCTAAGTCCGACGAAGAATTGCATGGCCATCAGGTTCAGTGATAGTGCCCTCGTGAGTCCAAGGGGGTCGTCACCTATTTGGTGGGCAGCAAGTTAAACCCGGTGATCTGCAAAGGATGGGCCTGGGCTTGATCTGCGTCGGCGCAGAGTACATGGGACAACTATGGCACGAAGCAGGGTGAGCGGCCTTCACATTGAATACTCGCAAGGCTCCAACGATTCTGCCTATCTCCGTCCAATCTCGGCATAATACTGGCTTTGCCACTTGGCATCATGACAGCACAAGCCAGTGCGCATTCAACTTGGTTGAATATCGATGGATGCGACCGAACTAGGGGTTTGTCCGATGCCTCTTGACTTGTTTCACAAACTAGGTATGACGGCGTGGTGTGGAGGTGCAATCGGAGAAATGACGGATAGGGAGAAGTCGTTCGTGGGTTGGTCTGTCCTTGCCCTTGTTGCATGGATATGGAAAAATCAGACCGGTGACAGGCATGCGGACTGGCTTCCCAGATTATTCGCAACCATTGCGTCTGTCGTTTGGGAATTTTCCAAATGGCCGTCCACCCTACACCATGCCATTGGCAAATGACTCGCCACAGCTCCAACGGTTTATATATAGGTGAGTCTCCAAGAGGCTGGTGTAGGTTCACAATGGCGCTGAACGCCTGAGCACTTCGCGGGAATATAGCATGTGCAATAAAGGAGATTTATTTGACAAAAACCGATACAACGCACATAGGACTAGAAAAAAAGGGGAACGTCCGGTGCTTGAGGCCCGTTCCTCATCCATGCCGAGCCCATTGGAAAAACAGGGCTTGAACACGAGACCTATCTGTGTGTCAAAAACGTGAGCCATCAAGTGGTTCCAAATGGTTAGCACATGTGTCAATTGGCAACCGTCCATCCATGGCAGGTTCAAGAACTTGTCCAACGCCGCAAGGTCGGAGGCCTCAAGGGCTGGGTTGAGCCGTGCTGGTGTAGTCGAACCAAGACCTTCCTGTACGCAAACCAGGACCAGTATGATGTGAGCTAGTGCAAGAGCTGCAAGTCGATCGTGTCCCCGTGACTTAGCACGAATTAAATTAGATGGCACGATATTGATATGAGTTGATGTAGGTTTGTCTGATGCATGCATGTCCTATAACTACAAATCAGTTAACAAGCAATAGATAAATACATGACGGAAGACGAATCAGAAGGAAGGCAACGGAGAAATCCACACGGATATATGCGCTCTCGGACAACGAGCTACAGCTCATTTACATCCGTAATGCTTCATCATAATCACAAGGCAATGGAATGCCCAGTATGACGCAGAGGTGGGACTCACCTATTGTACTAGAATGGGCAAATACAACCAGTCGTTCAGGTCGTATCTATGACGTAGAGAGCTGCCCATGGGGCGAGTAAATTTAGCATTCCAGCCAAATGAAGACCCTAAAGCAAACAGATATACAGCATCAGCTAAACGTCATTCAAAAGACACAAAATCAAGAAGAAGAAAGAAAAAGAGATCAGAAGGAAGGCAACGGAAAAATCCATACGATTTGTTTGCGCTCTCGGACGACGAGCTCGAGCTCGCTTTTTACATCCGTAATGCTTCATCGTCGTAGGTACGCAACGCGGATGATCTACTCACCTGAAACGCCCAGCGAGGAGATCGCGCAAAGTCAGGGATACCGTGCTTCGTATTGAGGCCGACTTGGCCTTTTATCCCTCATTTGCGCTTAGGAAGGCTCAAGGAGGCGTCAAATCCCAGCTTCACCGCTCCCGGCAAAGTTGCCTACTGAAGGATTCATCGTACATTGCCATGCCGCGCGCTGTGCAACGGCGTCGGACGATAGAACGACAAAAATACCAAGCAAGAGGTTAAAAAAAAAAAATTAGCGAGCACGACCGGTAAATTTCTTGTCCCGAGTCTTTTTAAATTTGTAACGCGTCACATTCGTCACATATCCGACGTCACTAACCCGTCACGCTCTCCCTCGAACAACTGAGGTGGTCATTATCGTTATTGTCAAAAAGGGAGCAAAAAAGAGTCAAAAAAGGGAGCCGTTCTACGGACAAAAACTAAGAGTAATGTAGAAAGTAACATACGTGCTGATATGACATGTATCTCGTGCTGGGCGAAACAAGTTGTACAGGAACGAGAAGAATAAAAAGAACCTCCCCCCAAAAATCTAACGAGCGTAAGGCGGAACAATCCAATGTCCAATCCACGACCAGAGTTCCTCAATGCCAAAATCCAATAGAATCCATGATATAGACATTGGTAAGGGTATCTTGTGGTCGGTACGTATACAATCGCTATGGTGGTTCATGTGGATTGAGTGAGTAGATGTCCAGGTAAGCGAAGGAATGGAAGGGGGAAGGGTTTGTGAGACGCGGAAACCAAGAAAAAAAAAGAAAAAAGGGAGTTGATCCAACAGCGGGATAAAATATCCTGCGAGTTGTCGGTGTACGTGGGAAACCGATAGCGAGGGCATTACGAATTGATGGAGGTGAACGATACCATTGTGAGCAACCAAGAAACGTGTATCCAAAGAAAAAGAAAAGAGGTCATGGCAGTCGAAACGTCTACAGCATCAGAGACGCGATAGCCAGCGTAACAAGAATTCCAGAAAATCCTGTCGACCAGGTCGACCAGGTAGGAGGTCCTGCGCTTTCTTTGTCATTTGCTCCAAGGTCTCTCTTTATGGGGACTTGTTGACCGTCTGGTTGGACGAGTAGCTGCGTTCCGTCTGGCCTGACTATGATGCTTGTGCCATCCGCACGACTGACGTTGCGCAGTAGACGTGTTGGTAGCATGTTGGGGGTTTCTGAAATTCGGTATTGCGGTGCCAACGGTGCTCCATCGTATTGGAAAAGATGTAGTTTAGCACCTTGCACAGGGTCCATAAATATCCTCCAATTTGTATAAAACTCGGTGAAGTTGAAGGGCTCAATGAGGTTTGAGACTGCCGCGCAAGGATCTTGAACTTGCTGATAGCCGTCGCCGAAAGGTGTCATGACGATAGAGCCGTTGAACAGGAGCTCATATGTCCCATGAACCCAGCTGATAACACCGACTATGCAGGTAGGATGCGAGCCTAGGAGGTTGTCTAGGGAAGAGCAACTGACGACGATACAGAGAACGCACCATTGCCAATGAACCTGTAGCGGGCTATCTCGTAATTTCCCTCTTCATCACTGTCGGTTAATCCCCTCAGAACCCGTTCAAACTTTTCTAGACGTTTTGCAACTCACAATGAGTACGAAATTCCGGTATTGAGAGGGTACGTGAAGGACATTCTTGCGGGATTTGCGAATCCCTTTGTAACAGCAGGTGAGCTGAGGATCTCCTATTGTAGTGATCTGACACCCACTGAACCCGTAGAAACCGCCCGACTTCCAGAGCTCCATGTCCCGACGATTGGGGTAGCGTTGTGGATAGCATCGTAGACGATGACCTCGTCGGGGTCTAATTGCGCATGTGTAAAGGGTGCCAATGCCACCAGGACCAGACCGAGTATCGAGGAGAGAATCATGACTTGAAAATGACGAATTTTATGACTCTAGGTGAAGGAGGTGTTTTTGATGAACCAGAGAAATGGGTGGGTTGAAGGAGACAGTCAGAGAGATGAAGGACGAATGAGAGAGAGGGATGGGGTGCCCGTGGCGGGTGGTTGGTGAGAGGATGAGAAACGAGTGGAGCTGTTATTTGTGTTTATTTGCTGTCTGAGCTTTGTTCCCTCTTGGTTGTCCCATGCCAGTGGCAACCACCATGTGCAACGTCGACGACGAACAAGATATCTGTTGAGGTGTTATCGCTGGCAGATGTCGCAAGCTTGACGAGTCAAGGAGAGCATTGATGCGATCCACCTTGCTCATGACGCTGGTTTTAAGGAGTGTTAGCCTCCCTGACCGCAGCAAGGATTGGCGGACCACCATGACCTGTGGCAACAGTCTAGATACACGAATTGATGCGGTGCAATACATGTTATATGAGGTGAGAGATAATTAACAAGGCAAAATTCAAGCGGTCAGCCCTTTGGCTCACCCCGATGTGGCGGGCACGGCGGCGTTCGTTCACTGAAATACCATGGGGCATCCAGATCACTCGAATGCACCTCACGGTCAATAATCAGCGTTGAATTCGCCTCCAACATAGGAGAGTGAGAACGAAAGCGTGGAGAATGCAGTGAGGATAGTGTACAAGTGACCACACAGAGTTTCCATTTCTTAGTCTTTCTTCAGATCCCGCCTTATGACGAATACACGCTCTCCATCACTAGTAGCAGTCTGCTCTTCCACTCCGCGCAAGTTACCCAGGGACTGCAAGGCCGGGCTTCCTTTAGCAAGTACAACGTAGATTTCCAGGCCGTCGCCAACCTACATCACCAGGATTCAGTTCGAACGTCATCCATTGAGAACATAAAACGCGGAAGAAAGGAAATAATTCTCGTAAGATAGCTGACATACCTCGATGTGTCGCTCTGTTGCACTTGTGAATGAATCGATCACGAGGGCAAGAACGGTTGTCAGTGGCAAGTGAGCTGGGTGAGCTGAACCTGGTGCAGGTGTTTGGTTCTTGAAATAAATCTATGATAAAATGCCGGCGTTAGCATCGGATGATCCCAAGCAGTAGAGCGATCATAGAATAGTTATTCCCATTCAGAAGGCGCGGGAATAAGTCGGGGAAGGATCGGATTTCACCATCAACCGTACCAACGCCAATCAATGTCAGGCTGGTTCGGCTGATGACTGTGGTTTTGTGAATTGCAAGCGGTTTGCGCTTACCTGGTTGTCCAAGAAAGGTTGCACAAGTGATTGTGCAGCACCTGCAGCACGACAGGCTTCACGCTCGTACGAGCCCACGGGATCAAATGAGTAAACGGCGCCAGTTCCTATCAAAATGGGGCAATTAGCCATCGCGCCGTAAAGTTGGGTCGACTACGGGAATTCTGTGGACAGTCTTTTGCCGATGGTGCGTCGCAGGTACGAGAGACGATCCCGACCGCAGGGGTGTGCTGAGTGGACTTACCATCGTCTTCTATCCCGCCGAGGATGTTGTAAACATAGTACGGGAAGAACCGACGCGCATACAGCATAGTTTGGATCAGACGTGCGATTGCGCGCAGAGGCATGTCTTTTGAATGGGCATGGCGATACCACTGTGATCGAGTACAGGACGATGATGAACAGGGCGACCCTAGCTGATCACGCTCATATCACATACCTCCAAGCGCTGTCTAACCTTCTTCACAAACATATTTCCATCAGCAGCAAACCCGTTCACGGCCAAGACAGCTCGGTCGGTCCTAAGAGACGAGGTCAGGTGAGTCGGTCATGCGAGGAAGCAGGTGGGGAATTCCTACAATCGGAAGACCTTGGGGGCGTATCGCGTCTGTATGCTGTAACCCTCGCTCTGCCGTGTGTCGCCGGCGATAACGCTGAAGTCTGCACCTGCAATGGCGAGTATTGTGCCGCCGTTCTCTGTGTAGGGATTGAACTGGTGCTGGTGCGGCTGCTGTGCAAGGGAGACCATGTCGGGCATAATAAGATTAGAATAGAGTACGGGAGGAGGAGGGCGACTGGATTGGGAGAGAAAGGGAATACGTAGGGCGATGTGGATGTATATAAGGAGAGACCAGGACGAGGGAGAGGGAGAAGGGGCCGCGTAATAGAGGAATGGCGCGTCTGCACGTGGGAAAGTAATACAAATGATGATCCATCTTCTTTCTTATTCCGAGATATTGCCCGCAGCTACTCGGAGACGCCGATGCAATGTCAGCCCGGAGATCCAGCTCATCGAAATCTGTTAAAATTATATCGCTCCTAGGGTCACATCCACGCTTGCACCCGTCGTGCATGTGCTTCCGCCAGATCCTGTATTCTAGTCTGCTCTGTCGCTTGCTTCACTACTTACAGCTCACGCCCTCCGAGTAGTTGCCGATGGGCATCACCAGGCTGTCGTGCATCCGTTGACCGCAATTGTGTATTTTTCGTGGCAACATGCACAGATTCTAGCAACGTCCTGCCGGCTCACCTACGGTGTCACACCTGCACATAACTGCATCCAATCCACCCGATTGGCTAAATGGGATCTGAGACCCCATACCGAACAGTGCGGTGGGTGATGCACTGATGACTCCGAGTTGCAGGCCATCCTGATCCTTGCAGCTTCCTTTCTCTCCACTCTATCCCAGTAAATAGTTCCCATGCAGTGCTACACTCTGTGGATTCTGCCAGAATGGCCGTTGCCACGCCGTCCGCAGAACCCTGGTGGTTACCCCTCCCTGGATATAGGAACGAGGAAGCACACCCGCAAGTTCGCCGTTCCCCTTGCAGAGATTAGATCCAATTCTCCGAAGTCCCCTTACTGCCATACTCACCTCAGGGATCATCCTTTTCCATTAGTTTGTCTACAGCCTTCTGTGCTTTCAGTTGATTTCGGACAGTGACTGACAGGTGCCAGGCAGAAAAGGCCTTATGAATGCCACAAATACATCATCTCTTCAGCCAGGAGGACCGGGATAATGAATGACAGCGATGGATCCTGACTGATTCCCATTCTCGTTAGTCCTATGTATTCACAGAAACGTAACGAGCACGAGCAAGGCAGCTTCTGTTGCATACGCCAACAATACTGGTTCATTGCCCTTCTCGCACTTTCCTCCAGTTGGGATCGATCTACCCAAAGTACCTTGCTTGCAAAATCCCTCCTGACCGGTTTCGGAATGCGGTATATCCTCTTGATTAACCTCCTATCGTGAGTTACCATTTGTAGCTCCTCCTCCGCAATTATCGTGAAATTCTCTCAGATAATTCAGATCAGGACATCTTTCGCGATATCCTTTATCTCCCGCGGCGCTGCTCAGGCGACCCCTCGGCCCTCAAATCCACCCCAAGATCGACCGGAAGCGAGGCTCAATTTAACATGTCTACGCCACAAAGCAGATAAAGCTTTCCACCCTAAATTTTATCACCTTGTCGGCTACGAATCCAGCACGTCGGAAGCACACTCTGACCACTCTGCTCTGGCTTCTCCTGTAGGCAATTCTGCACCCTATCTTTCTCATTTTTGCGAACCTCGGCACAGCCTATCCAAAAAGTCCAAGCCTTACCGCATTTCGCTCCCATATAACCGATGGAAACGGCTATCTTTAGCCAACCACAGAAAGCACGCCCAACGTGCGACTGTTTTCTGGGTGTTCTGATGAAGGGTTCATGGCACACATGGTTGCGCCATTAAACCATTCATGTTCCTCACTAAAATTGAGACGAGTTTTTCCGCCTCAGTTTCAGGTTCACCGTTCCCGACCGGGGGTTGGTCTTTGACTTCTCCGCAAAGAACCAATGATACACTCTCACAAGTGCTTTCCCCTGACTCCAAGACTTGTGGATGTCAGCCACCTTGCGCCGCCTCCTGTGCTAATGATCAAGGGCCACTCCGTAGCCAGTGAACGTCGTCGAGGCCCACTGAATGCAGGATTGCTCTCATTACTAAGGCCTGAGTAGCCTATCTGCCTTCTGAGTATCCCATCCCACGCCTGCCACTACGCAGTGTCCTCCGCGCATTCATTGTGACTTTTTTCCTCAATTTCTCGGCCGATGGATGGGCCTATCTTTAAGACGGGGGTGAGTAACACTCGGTTGTCGACATTCCCCAAGACCGAGACTGATCTACCGCGGCGCCAATAAGCACCTGTCACTGCGACACCGATTAGTTTCGCCTATTTGGGTCTTAACGCCTCGCGCTTCGTCTAAATTCCTGTTAGCCTAATTTTACATTGCATCAGAGGTGAGCTGGCAAGGTTGACAATGCCAATGCGGCTGCTTACAATATTTCGGCGAAAGTGCTCATCGAGAGTAGCTGGCACTGGCGCGCATGGCGTCGTTTGAGCTCCCACGTACAAGGCGATCATGCACGATAGGGGGCTTCGGCTGTTATTGTTGCGTGCATTCTGGGAAGACGCACCCACTTGGATTGGGCGTAGAAACATTGTGGTGGTTCTGTTTTACGAAAGAGCATAGATTATTTTGCATTCCATGTTCAGGGCACTGGGATCGCGACGCCCTCGCAAT
Organism: Volvariella volvacea V23; assembly: GCA_000349905.1. Classification (NCBI taxonomy): domain Eukaryota; kingdom Fungi; phylum Basidiomycota; class Agaricomycetes; order Agaricales; family Pluteaceae; genus Volvariella; species Volvariella volvacea. The sequence goes on from KB722753.1 coordinate 317,173, forward strand.
CGCAAGTCATATCGCTATTATCAGACAAACGTTCATTAAAGCTGTGGATGGACTTATTGTATGCCGGGCTTCAAGCGCCTAAGCGTTTTTCGTAAGTCCTTTTATTCTAATCGAGCTCGAGGTTTCTCCGAGAATTATCCTGTAAAGTTAGGCGAAGGGTTCGCGACAACGTTAACGCTGACGAAAGCGGTTAACGTTTTAGTAACAGCATTTGGTCTATCACAATCTCACATTGGACACCACCCGTGCACATTGTGATGACGGAGTGGGCTCCATTGTACACGTGTGATAGGCGGAGTATCGTGGAGTGGAGGCTTGAAGTGTTTGTGTTGTAGTGCGTTGCGTCACTGGTGCCCAGGCTGGCAGAGATAAGGAGAAGAACTACGGTATATGCTTGTGCAGTGCTTTGTAATTGATCCTAATCCAGGGATTATCGATTACCTGGTAAGTGTCAATCAAAGCCAACGCCCCTCGCTTGCTCGTCCTGACATGCGAAAGTTTATCTAGATAGCGTCTTTCCGGCGGTTATAGGAGTGACGCGATTGTACACACACTCGCCAGTAGACGCGATCCGAGCATGCGAGTTTGCGTACAAGCGATGGATGTTGACTTTTTTGTCGGGCCGAAAGGCCTATTAGTGGGTCACCAGTTTCACCGCCAACTGCGCCGGTCGGTGTGGTATATACTAATGTGAAAGGCGAATACTACGAGGAATAGCCCCCAGTTGCAGGGTGCCCCCCGGATCCAATCTGCTCATTTTCCCTGTCCTCCCGCTGGCCGTTGTGACTACAGTGTCAACCGGTACTTGACAGCATGTTCGCAACTTTTTTAGAAAAAAAGTCCATACCCCCTCGATCACCGGTGAAGATAGGAGCCCTATCGTAATACAAGATTACAAGACGCCTCTAGCGCCGACAAACAGGGACACTGGTATTCCTCTGGAAGGAATGAAATAAGCCTCAGGGTTTCAGGATCTTGGGACCTTGTCTAGGGTGCTTCCTCCATGATTTCCTGGGCATGTCGGCAGGTAAATCCACTATCGACTGAAGATCATAGAAAGTCGTAAGTGTTGATGCTACCTGGCTCTTCTTGTGGAGCAGAGAGTTCTTCCTTCTGTACTGCGTCGTTTGTGCGCTGTTGAGGAAGAGAGACGTATGCTATGCTCCTTCATGTCCCTCACAAAGTTGCTTGGTGCATGCCGTATACGTATAGGCGTTCTCAAAGTGTAGCGTCCCGGGAAATGTATAACGTTCGTGAAATGTGGGTACATTCCATTCCAATGGTCTTTGTCTGTCTGATATTAGGCACTCATAGATCACAGTTCACGCGTATTCAGGCATGGTTCCTGCAAGATTCGGAGAACCTCACAAGTACTAGTTGCACTCTCGAAATATTCCAGACGAATTTTGGCTGTTGCGGATACTCCGCGTCGAGTGCGAAGGTTTGATGCACCGATCGAAGCACATGAGCAGGACCAGGTACCAGTCCTAGAGGGACATACCACAGTGAAGGACCTCGACCTACCCCCTCGATCCTTCAGGACTTATTTTGACCCAGGCAGGGCACGACCAGGGATGCAGCCTGAAGGCGCCATGGCCGTACTTACTTGAAGGGATGACGAAGTTTCTCCTTGATAACTCGACCCTGAAATAGTTGTTTAATAACCCTGACAAGTTGCTCTTTCCATGCAACATCGTCGGAAATCAACCATGCGCTCGGAGGGTGTTTGTGTTATCAATTATCCTATTCCGTTCCTAGCGGGCAGTGCTGCTGTATCCATGGCCACACGTTCGATGCCAGCCTCGAATTCAGCTGACTATCCCATATACCCTCACTTTTCGGCCCCCAGAAGGATCACCTCCTCCGAGTCGGATGCTCAGAAAAGTGGCCGGAATGGCCCCTTTCTCGTGAGCTTTCATTCCCCCATTTATGCCGAAAAGATTATTACCATTCCATCCGGAGAGGGATTTTATCTCAGTTCATCGGAAGTTCGGGCCAAAGGTCACGATGTTAACGAGTCAATCTCAAGCCGGTGCCTATATATGCTAGTAGACGGCAGCGCGTAGAAGATAAGCTAACTCGGGCGCCTTGGCTTCTGTGTGGTCACCATCTCCATCGGCGTCAGTAATTCACCTAGTGGGTGACCGACCACGTACACCATTCCAGGCTTATCAGCCCGGTGACGCGAACGGTGACGGGTGGCACCAAATACGAATGATTAAATCAACTAATCACGGTGCAGTAGCACTTTCGGAGAAATGATCAGGGGTGCTTCTTTGGACAACAGCTACCAAACCTTTACGAGATAGGTCAAGTGAACGAACATGTAACATTTCATTCCAACCCAGCCCGCGGCTGGGCTCAATGGTTTTGATCCTAGTTCGTCGCAGAACATCATGTTGGGTGTCCAAGCCTAGTCCCCCCTCCCGGTTAGTTTTTCCTATCTCGCAAACCCCATTCAGGCGACTGTGACCGTAGCGGAGATGAAAAATCACGTATTGATACTAGTACTAATTGATTGTACGTGCATCCAGTAGTGGCAGTCACGGTGAGGGGTTTCTCAGTTTAGAAATGCCGAACGATCTTCTTCACTGACATTGGGAAGCTGAGCTCGGACGCAATACCTATTGACACCCTATCTCGAAGTCACTATTACAAATGGGCATCCCCACCCAAGCCAGCAGCCTTGCATCTGCGCCAATTTGGAGGGATTGATAGGCGACGCGTGGCCCAAGATGCACACTAGCGGTCACTGCACGGTCGTTTCCACAATAGGCCCAAGACCGAGGATACAGAGCCTAATGGACAAGCGACGGCGAAACTCCTCGATTAGGTGGGTTGATTGTTCATGCCTCTATTCCGACCAAGTTTACGGTAGCAAACGCTATCAAGCTGGTACACCGTGCACCCTATTAAAGGCCTGGGACCTAGGCCGATGCATTGCAATCTGTGTACAGTGTTGCAGCGTTTACTGTGTGTCTCCTTGCCGATCCCATTGAAAAGTCTTCACTGAGTCAATAAAGGCCCTGAATTTATAGACGCAAAAAATTAGCTTATCCCACATTCAACAAGTGTCCATAGACCTCCTGAGGTAGGACCCTGCGGTCATCTAAACCTCATATGAGGACCGGACAATCACCAATCGGATCCACGGATAGCATCCACCTTTCCGCCATATAGTTCTTAGGGTCAACCACAAAGCCTTTATATATCATGTTTTGACCTTTTCCCCGCATTTCAAGTTGTTCGGCTGATCCTTGCTGCCTAGTGACCAGCAGCGGGAAGGTAAGACCCATGACAGAGCCACTAGCCCCTCATGAAGAAGCTGTGTCTTGCATTCAAACCAACTTCAGCGCTGAATAATAATTAGATACGACTCGAGCATCCATGGCACGGAGGCCTTGAGACTCCAAGGTAATGGTAGGTGTCCTGATTTACCTAGTGACAGTAGCAAACAAACGCGCATACACCGTCAGCATTCGCGTCAAATAAATGCATACACGTTAGCATTACCTCCCGATGTAAAGACATCTATATGGTATCTTTCCTTGCTTGATGTCGAATCCAGCACGCCTGGAAGATCTGAGGACCCAAACAACGACAGCAGCATCCTGATGTGTTTGTATACCAAGTGGTACCGCAAGTCGAAATGTCCGAATTCAGGGGAGTCTATTTTGAGAGTGAGTGTGCCAGCGCCGTGAATTTGCATAGGATGCACACTTACCAGAACGTAGGACGTCTAGCTGCTTATAAGAATTAGGATATCTCTCTAAAGAGTCCCACCATTCTTCAGCGACTATGATGACCTTTAACTCTATGCCCACATCCCCAGCGTCCAATCATCTGTTCTTCAAGTGCTTCAAAACCTCCGCAGACTCTGCTGCTAAACATGTCTTAGGATACAGCTTCTCGAGGTCCTTATGAGAGAGAATAAACTAGACCTCAACAGCTCTAGCCAACAGACTTGGAGGAGGAAATCGTGACCTCCGGACGTTTGGAGTTCATAGTACACTGTACCGCGTCCACGCTTCCGTCTAGTCAAGCAAAAATCCTGCTTCGCGCTAATTCCCAAGTCAAGCATCAATTTTCGACACGTGCGCCCATACATTTCCAATACACAAAACGCAAAAAGGTAGCGGTAGCAAGAAAAGACTCGGGTATACCAATCAACACGGATCACTCAAAGATGTCAATGCCCCATCTTTTACCAGGATCGGCAGTTCGCTCAGGTGGGTGGGATATCGCAGCATTCTCCAATTTGTCGAACAAGTGTTGCGGGAGAGTAGTCACTGAAGGAACGTTGAATACGAACAACGCCGATAACAGAAAGCGCATATAGTCGAGTCAAAAACATACCTTGGAAGTTCTCTTCAATGCGGCGGGGGTGTACGCTCTTCGGAAGCACAATGGTCTACAAAACATACACAAGAGACGAGAATCAATCCTTGAGTTCGAGATGGGATGTATTAGATTCGAATAATAACACCCACCCCGCGCTGCAATTGCCAAGAAATTAAAACCTGTGCAGGCGTGATATTCAACTCTTTCGCGATCTCCTGGACTTCAGGAACGTTAAGGGACTCTTTGACTTTTTCTGCGCTTCCCAAGGGAGAGTATGCTTCGAGAAGTAAACCATTCTCCTTCGACCACTATTCCAGTCATGATCAGGCCTGAGGGTTCAAGGTGGAAGAGATGGTTGGTCAACGTACTTTAATCAGTTCGGGTTGAGGATTCCAATAGTTGAGTTCGACTTGGTTGACTGCAGGCTTGATCTTGAGAGGGTTAGCAGTCAAGTTTTGGATCCTTTATGTTAAAAAAAGCCGACATTCAAAATCGATATCGCTCAAAGTACTTGAGCGCACATGCAGGACATACCTTCTGATATTAAAGCTGAAGAAGAACATGGCATTAGGAGCTGTTGAGATATACCACAGGCGACACACTCACTTGCTGATACCAATATTCCTGACTTTGCCCTTTTCAACCATCTCTTCCAACTTTTGCCATGTGGGGTAGGGGTTGTTGGTTAGATCCCAGTCAATAGTTCCATCCCATCGTTGTGCAACGGGCCTAAGAAAATTTATATGACCATCAGCCCACTATCCCGGAAAGGGCAAGGTGGGTACACATCGTGACGAACCAGTGAATGAGATATAGATCCAAGTACTTGGTTCCAAGCTTCTTTAACGAGGAGTCAAGAGCTGATTCGATGTCCTCTGGTGCATGAAAGGTATTCCAGAGCTGCAAAGAGGGCGAGTGTAGAGGATAAATTTAGAACAGTAAAAGAGTCCGAGGTGGAGCAGGTTGGGAGTACGTAAATATCCGCCCTGCCAGTAAGAAAAACAAGGATGGACACACCTTGGATGTTAACCAAATTTCCTCACGCGGTACATCACTTTCTCTGATTGCCTTCCCTACTTCCTCTTCATTCTATTGCGAAGGAGAGCACATAGCGATGGGCGAGGTAAATGACACGGTGGGTCTATATCGAGCCTGATTCACTTACCCTGTAAATCCAAGCACCATCGATGTGGCGGTAACCAGTCGCAAGAGCTGCCTATAAAGTAGAGGATAAACGCCCGGGTATATGCGCTGAGAACAGGTGCATGCATTACCTTGACGGCTTCACCAACTTCTCCGGGACTAGCGCGCCATACACCTGGTATAAACAAGCGTACGTTAGCCTAAGCGCCCTCAACGCGTAGCACCACTCCCACCGATACAAAGACTTTACACTCACCCAGCGCGACAGAGGGAATTCGATCGCCAGAAGGTAAGGTATAATACTCCGGAAGCCCTCCAAAGCTCGCTTTTCCGCCAGAAGTGAAGTTTCTACAATGACAGCCTATACACTGTCTCCATCCAGACCACCCCTTTCCGCCACCAGCAGCAGCGTGCCTAAAGTACCCCAAAACCGAGTTGCTGAACATATACCCGAACATCGTAGCGCCCACAAGCACCGCGACCAACACAACCTTGCGCAAAGCCTGCGTTCCTCGTGCACTGGGACCAGCTCGGGGTGAGAAATCGGCTTGGTCCTCTTCGAGATTCTCGATGAGCCGCTGGCTGTTGTTTGGGTTTGGATATCCTGCCTGGGTCTCGAGCTGTTCTTTGATTGTGGATGAGTTGAATGGCGGTACCGGTTGACCGTCAACGTGACGGTCGTCCCTGCCAGCGGTGGGCAAGGGTTGGTATTGAGGGGGAGAAGACATGGTGGGTCGAGGTCGAGGTCACAAGCGACTGATCCCCAGCGATGGTGGGAAGGGAAGACTGGGGTGGTTAATTATTAAGCAAGTGGCGAGTATCCGGGGTTGGACAGGGTGCCTCGTGGCAATATCAGGCGTGGGTACGTTCTGTGAGTTCTCCGAACGCCAAATGTGCAGAGTGTAAGTGTATTCAGGAACAGCGGATGTTGCAAAAATAAGCCCGCGAACTGAATGAATGCTGGGCGATGGTGATGTCATAGATTTGTGGGATTTGCCCGGATTTGCCCATGCGGATGTCGCAATCTCTGGGCGCCATGGCGCATTTTCAGATCAACTACATTATATTCCAAGTGATATTAATACAGAAAGCGATCAAGGCCACCAATAAACCGTTTACCAGGGAGACTCGTTGCCGAACTCATCAATGAACAGTCCTGATACAAAAACCGTCAGCAAAATCAACGAGCATATGCTAGAGCACAGCGTACCTGTAGGACCGTCCTTGTCTAGCAAAGCATAGGGCAAGATGACCTTTGCGCCATCCTCCGTCGTCTTCCCGCCCTTCCCAAAGAAGTTCAGCTGCGTGCTGGTGAATCCAGGCGTCACACAGTTGACTTTGATGCCCTCCGCCTTCAACTCGGCCGCCAGAGCGATGGTATACGAGTTGGCTGCCGCCTTGGATGTGTTGTATGCCACCGCGTGCATCTTGGCTTTTGGACCGGCTTGGAGGGTGTTGGAGGCCATATCGGTGGTTACGTTGACGATGACGCCTTGAGAGGACTTGCGGACGAGAGGAAGGAGAGTGGTGGTGGTTTGGATGAGACCGATGAGGTTAGTTTCGACTGCGTCGCGGACGACGGCGACGTCGATGGTGGTGGCGTTTTGAGGGTGCTCGAATTTAGCGATGCCTGGTGAGCGCGGGGGTTAGTGATGTGAGGATGCGGAAGGGTGTTGAGGACGTACCAGCATTGTTGACCAAGACGTCGATTCTGCCCACTTCCTTTTCGAGGGTCTCTTTGGCGGCGGTTATGGAGGCGGGATTTGTGATATCGAGGGGGACGTATTTGACGTTCTGCACGCCCTCTGCCTTCAGTTTTTCCCTGCAGTCAAGTTAGTTCAGATGCGATAACGGAGCGGAGGTTGTACAGACAATGCAGCGAGGCCGTTCTTCTCAGTACGAGAAGCAAGGTAAACTGTGAGTCCTTTCTCAGCGAGAAGGCGGACGAGTTCATATCCAATGCCAGTGTTGGCGCCTGGTCATCGAATCAGTTGTAAGAAACCTTATCTAGCCGAGATAATAGAGTAGATGTAACATACCAGTGACGAGGGCAACTCTTCCAGTAGACATGTCGATTTTGTTGTGGAGATAGGAGGTGATTGTGTGTGTGTTGGGTGTTGAAGTGTCGAGACTGACGAACTGCTCCGTCTTCGAACAATGTCTTTTATATGTGGATGAGACTCCCAGGGCCTTACGAGGTATCAGTTTGTCATATTCCTTTGGGATTGCGTGGCTCACACCGTTATTGGACAAGTGTAATACTCTCTTCGCTAGCTCACGGCTGCGGGTATACGTAAAACAAGTACAATCGGCGATACGTGGGTTAGAAAGAGCTCACTGGCACGGTGGGCCAAGGAGGACCCTCAGGAGACATTGGTCACGCAATCTACGCATTGGCAGCTGACGCTTTCTTACCAGGGCCTGATGGGCATCATGCCTTTCTCTGTCAGCATATTTTGAAAGCGAGAATGTTCACTGGTTGATCCCGTTCAGATGTGGCATTGTATCCCACCGCCTGCCGTAATCCAGCATTGAGACCCACCCATTCCCGATGGGTGAAGAGGCGAGCTGTCGGAGTCATCGCAACATATGGGGACATTGAGCATCCGAGTTGGTAGACAAACGCTTCTCGAATGTACCTCACCTCAATGCTCTGCTCTTTTTTTTGAGAGTCACCACCGTCGTCACCGTTGCGCTCAAAAGGGGTATCACTGAAGCGTCAGAGCCGTAGTTCAACGCTTGCAAAACAGCCGCTGTTAGTAATTCCGCTGAGTCTCCTCGACATCGACACATGTGCCCACCACCTCTCCGATGTGCAACGTCTGTCGAGGACGCGCAAGCCACGGCACTCGTCGTATGTCTAGCTCTCAAAAGTGTGCTTAGTCATCACACCCACAGACCCAGGGCAAAGTTTGGCTGATCTAATCTGGTCACTGGAGGCAAGTGGGTGTCCCAGCACTCTCAGGCCAGGGCACCGGGCATTCAGACCACGACCACGACCGCGTTGCTTGCTTGCTGCACGACTTCCATCTATGCGCTAGACCAGCCCAAACAGCATTTGGCCACCACCACACTAGACTGCTGGCTCCATTCTTCTGCTCCCCCACGTCTTTGCATCGCTTTCACTCTGCTCGCTTGCACTTGCATCCTCCAGTAATCTGCCACACTCGCAATAATGTCCTTAATCGGCTCAATAGTAGAACGAAAGCCGAGTTCAGCGCCATCAGTACCGCCCAAAGCACCCGCTTCTTCTTCTTCAGGCGTCAATGGGTTTCCTGCCGTACAGCACCGGTCGAAGAGTGTTTTTGCTAGGAACAAGGAGGAGGCTAGACGACAGGGCGCAGGTGCTCGTGGAATGCAGCAGGGGCCGCCTCAGGTTCCGGTTGTAGTACCTGCTGGTGCTGGTGCCCCTAACAGAAGCGGTGCTGCTATGAAAATCAAAGGGGGCCAACAGGCACTGGAGACGGGTACAGCTTCAATGACCACAGCAGCGCATACTTTACCCGCACTCGCTATTAGCTCGATGCCTACGCCCCAGCCCCCAGCATCAATCACGGCTGGGAAGAGAAAGGAACGTGACCCCGGACTTGAGGAAGAGGGCGAACAACAATGGCGCAAACGAATGAGCGAAGAGAACGATAGGAGGCTTGATTCGATGAGCCAGGAAGAGATTGACGAAGAGAAGAGGGAGATTCTGGAGCGGTTTGGTGCTGGCATTGGGGACTTGTTTAGGAAGGTTAGGGAGGCTAGGGAGAGGAGGGCTGCTGGCCCCGGTGCACAAGGTAGCGACGGCAAAGACGAAAAAGTACGGGAATCTGAGAAGGATCTTGATGGACTCGAAGAAGGTACAGTCTTATCATCCAAAGTTACAATTACTTCAAACGCTTATTGGCCTGATACAGTTCCTATCGCCCCATCCCGCCGTCAATCCCCAACACGCCTCACAGCCGGCTCACCACCACCAGCACTGACAACAAGCAGCACCCGTCCATCCAGCCGGGCAACGCTCGACAGAAAACTGCGTTTCGCAGAACTCAGCCCAGATGATGTGCATGTGTACGAATCTGCACCGCCGTCGCCAAAGAGGAAACCTTTGTTGGCACTACCTTCGCCTGTGGAGGGTGATAAGGACGTCGTTTCGCTGGGTGAGTGGAAGGGAAGGCTGGTGGTGCCGCAACCGAAACGAGCGGATGAAGGGCATCTGGATTCAGCGATTTCGTTGGAGGCCGAGGATAGGAACGCGGGAGGCGAAATTGTATCGAAGGAGACAACGAATGTATCGACTCAGGTGCCGGCACCGGCACAGAAACTAGCAGCAACAGTGGCGAGTGACGAACCAGAAGAAGGAACGCCAGAGTACATCCGTCGTCGATTCTTTCCAGACGCTCCAGCCAACGATCCAAATCTAGCCTGGATGTCTCCAGATCCCCAGGCCAGCACGGGGTCAGGCACTGGCGTTGCTACTAGTGCCGGCACCAACAGCATAAATGCGAGCACCACCTCTCCCGCAGATACCGCAACTACTTCCTCTTATTCTCAGAGGTTCGACCTTCATGGTGCTCCAATCCCAGAAACACTTTCGTCTACGCTACCCACACATTTAGGTCTCCATCATCATGCAGAGGGTACTCACGCTGGGTATACGCTGGATGATATATTCTTGTTGACCAGGAGTACTGTACCTGCGCAAAGGGCCACTATGTTGAGCGTATTAGCTGGGATTGCAAGGAGGGCTAGGAAGCAAGCTGAGGGGAAGTTCCAAGATGCACATGAGAGGATTAGGGAGTACGAGGGGAAGGAGGAGGATTTGAGAAAGAGGATTTTGGGTGCTGGAGTTAATGCTCTAATTGAGAAGGGAAGTGTCGGTGCTAGGGCTATTGAGGTGATCTGGGAATGCGTTGTTGGATGGAGTAAGAGACACGATGATGGATTGGACGACAACTATGATTGCGATAGCGCGGGTGACAACGACGCCGACAGTGATAACATTGGAGGAGGGATGGAATTGCAGCAGCCTGAGAGGGACAATGCGATTTCCTCGCTTCAAGTCGAGCAGTACTTCCTTCCGCAAATTACTGTGTTACTCTCTCAAGGGGGGCTTACTCCCGAATCGTCGCTTCAAGTTTTGGATATCGTTTATCGGCTAGCCAGGCACAGTAATGCCATCATAACGGCTATAATTAATACTAAAGCTCTCCTCACAACAATCCTCCAAACGTTTCTCTTGACGCCCGTCACACCCTCTCCATCTTCAACGAACCAAGCACTCCCCAACCCGCTCACCCTCAAACTTCTTATCGTACTCATCAAATCCTCCCGATTCAATGCGTCTGCTCTCCTCGAATACACGGATCCACTACTGCGGTTTATCACCATGCTGCCACCCGATTCCTCGCCTTACCCGCAAGGACTGGCAGCGAAGCTTGTAGGATTGACGCTGGAGGTCTATAGGGCCCTAGCAGGATACGGGTTCTACAGCAACATCGCAAGTACAGCGATGGAGCGGTTCGACAAACTCGCAAGATGGATCAAGGAGAGTGGTTCACCTGACACCCATGCCCTCGGATCGCACGGGCAACTGGAACCGCGAACGCCCTTCACTGTCCCGAGAAAAGTTGTCGTTTCGTGGTTGAGGCTGTTGGAGTCGTGGATTGTATGCGCGGTTGATCCTCATAAGACTACGCCTGATCATGATATTTTGTGGAGCCAGGTTGTTGGTTGGGGGTGGAGTGGGGAAGTTTGGAGCGTCCGAGCGCTTTTGACCTCTCGACCTCGAAGTTTGTCGAAGGACGCGGGGAAGGATGGCGTTGTTTGGGGTGCGATGTGGAGTGCGTTGTCCGTGTGGTTGGAGGGGTGTAGAGTTAATGGGATAAGAGGCGGTGAAGATGAACGGAACATTGTTTTGGGATGGGTGGAGAGCGGATTCCAGGAAGGTGGTGTGGAGAGAGGCATTTTGGGTGCCGCTTTGCAAGCTTTGAAAGAGGACTTGCAAGGCCTTGACAACGAATCATTGAAGGAAGAGCAGGCTAGTGTCGTGAACAAGCTCCATCGTCTGGGAAGGAACGCCAGGATTGTTTCGTCCGCGGTTAGATTATGGCTGGCCTGCACACCATCGTCGAAACCAGCCTCAGGCCCATTGGCTTCACCGCCCTTTGATCTGCCTTATCCCTCCCTATCACAGCTATCCGCTATCATCGTCAACCACCCCTTGTGGACCGTCACCTCGAGTCTATCCTCCCTCACGCCCCTCCTTCGTCCGTTAAGCACTCTTCTATGGCGCTACCTCTACCTGTCCCGCTGTCTCCCTGGTATACCATCGACCCTTTGGGTAGCTCAAGCTCTTACAATCTTAACACGTCTCCAACCAGGCGATGAAGACGCAGCTTCAGATATTGCAGAAGAGTTGACTAGTCTGATGAGCGTAGAGTGGTTAGTTCAGAACGGGCTGAGGGTCCCAGATGCTGCGGTGATAAAGATTTGGGAGAAGGGCGGGTTTCGGGTTTTGGACCCGTTCTTTGCGGATGGGATAAGACCGCGCAAGGAGGAGCTTGGAGGAGAGGAAGACGGCGACGGCGACGATGGAGGGAAGGAGAGCCCGTTTGTGGGGCCATTGTGTCCTACGCCAAAATCAGTTGCGAGTACGACAACTTTGAGGCTTGTGGCGCCTTCATCGACGGCAGTCAGGGAGTATGGGCTGCCCCTGTTCAATGATTGGATGCTGTTGCCTCTTAATCACCTCTTGCGTTCTGGGACGTCGCCCGTGTTCAAGAACTTACCACCAGGGTGGGATGCGGATGAAGTTGAGGTTACCACTACGGCGCTGACATTCGCTAATACATGTCGGGAGATATTGACAAGATTCAAATTGAGGGAATTTGTGCTTACGAGGGAGGAGGCGGTGTTTGGGTGTATGAAAGTTTATATGCTTGAACATGGACAGGATCAGAACGATTCGATGGAGGTGTTTAGAGATAAAGTTGTCGAGGGTCTGATGCAGGAGTTGTTGAAACCCTATAGATTCTCGGAATCAGAGTCGTTCAAGCGGATATCTCATGCCTCCACGTCCACGCCTAGCCCACAGTCCCTACAGCCCTCCAGAGACCTCGAGCAAGTCGCCAAACGCTTCCTAGGCACAACACCCTTCTACCAATGGTACACCGACTTTGTCCAACTCTACGACTCGATCTCCTTCTCTCAGCCTTTGTTCTCCACTCTTCTCCTCCCGCCTACATCCATGTCCTACCCAGTCGACTACAGAAAATATCTCTGGGCAGAATACGGGCATGTGATCAGAAACCTCAGAAAAGTCAAGACCGAAGACGTAATCTGCGGGGACTTGAGAGAGTACTTGTGGCCTGTGGAGAGTGACCCGGAGGTTATTGGAGCGTATCTGAGAAGGGCGGTGAGAGGGGAGACCGAGGAGTTTACAAGATTTGTGGCAGTACATCATTTGGCGTGTAACATCTGGAAGGATTTGGAGAGAGGGAGGGAGGGAGAGAAGTGGTGGAAGGAGGAGAGGGCAAGTAAATTGGTCAAGGCGATTGTTGACCAGGGCGGAATGGAGGTTGTGAAGGAAGTATTGAGGTACAATCAGCCGCAGACATCGTCGGAAGGAGATGTGTGGCTGCCGCCTAGGTGCTTTGAGAATGTGGAAGGTGTGAGAGAGGAGAGGTTGAGGGCGTTGAAAGAGTGGGGTGGAGAGAGGTATGTGGAGAGACTCAAGGGAGTTTACGATCTGTAGCGAATGCTGGATTAGCGGATCATTGTAGCCATAGGTATACAGTCACCGTATCGACGACGAATGCAGCGTATTTATAATTGACTTGAATCGCGTCGGTGTAGACTTAGATGAGACGGCTTCAAGCTTGAATATTCGAAGTGACACGAACACGCTTCTCAAGCCCATACCAACTTATTTGTTTCGCAACACATCCATAGTTCATCTATGCATAGTCGCTCCCCGGACTTGGTCATGCATATGCTATAGGGGTCATTCCCATATACCATCCCGAGCGGAGCTTTATATGCCGCTACTTTTGTGAGACCGCTCTCTCATCACGGCAGCCCACCACGCAACGAAGGCCAGATATTGACAACCAGCACACCTCTCAGCTTGTACCCGTCCCTTCTCCATTGGATAGCACCAGTACTTAGCATATGGCGATTTATGCACCAATCGGTGGAAAGGCTGATGACTCGACAAGGCAGGAACAAGAAGGGAAGGGTAGTAACTTCGCTTAAGTCCCCGAGTCAGGTCTACAACTCTTCCTCCTCGCTCTCATCTCCTAGTTCATAGCAATGCCTGGGGTAATGCGGTCCTACAATGTGATAACATATTACTGTCATTATCTTATTAGGATTGCATGGGGACGCAATTAGCTGTTGTCAAGGCGTGAAGCTTATGAGTAGTAGTCAATATGTCCGTGCTGATGAGATATCATCAAACCGCTTTATCTTATCTAAATGAGAATTGGGATCAATGATGCAAATCCAGAAGTTGGATGATAAATCTGCCCATTACAAATGCCTTAGGCTTTCAAGCCAGCCAATTTGACTTCAATCGTTCATTCAAACCCAGTCCCGATCTTTGTCGTGGACGTCGACCGCGGTTGGAACACGACCGCAACCGTACTTGCAGTTCACCACCAGCGCTTATAGACTCCGATGACCAACTTTGATTACAAAAACTGGCCGCCCCAACTTACCGATGAACAACTCGAACAGCTCAGTATATACGCAACAACCTACGCTCTCTCTCATGGTCTCCTCTATCTTCCTCCAACTCCAACCGATCAACTCCAACCGCTAGTCCCAGCATCAGCAATCCATGCACCCATAAGTCTTTTTCCCGCACCTTTTCCGAGGAAGCTATTCGAGCACGCCCAAAAGCTACAACACGCATACAATGTGCTATACGCGAGGGTTGCACTGGATATCGAGTTCTTAGACAGAGTCATGGGTGCTGAGAAAGGCGTGGGAGTCGTTGACGATTTCGTTGGACAGCTGTGGAAGGGTTGGAAGAAGATTAGAGACGACGGCGTCCCCAGGGTAATTCAACTCTTGTCCACTGCCATAATGAAGGAAAAACTCAATGGCACTTCAATTGCTGTAGCCCCTTCAGTTGGGACTCTTTAGATCGGACTACTTGCTGCATGACAACGAGAGTCAACCTTTGTCTCTGAAGCAAGTTGAATTCAATACCATTTCATCGTCATTCGGAACGTTGTCAGAGCGTACGGCTGCCTTGCACAGGTAAGACAGCTATTCCATGTCTTTGCCTGCGTTCCTAATTATGTCCATCATTAGACACCTGGAAGCGACAATAGGGTACTATGGCGTATCTTCTGTACTACAGCCAGAGAATTTTCCTCCAAATGAGACAACTTCAGGCTTGGCTCGGGGCTTGGCTGCCGCACATGCTGCCTATGGTGTTGAGGGGTATAAATCCTGCTTTTCCTCTCTACCCTACTAGGAAGCTTATAAGTGTTGCGCCTATAGCGCCTATATCCTGTTTGTCGTCCAGCCAGGAGAGCGAAATGTGTTTGACCAGAGATGGTTAGAGTATGAGCTGCTCGACACGTACGCCACTAACACCTTCTATGCTTTCTTCATCGATTTACGTGGCGCTCCAGA
Organism: Volvariella volvacea V23; assembly: GCA_000349905.1. Classification (NCBI taxonomy): domain Eukaryota; kingdom Fungi; phylum Basidiomycota; class Agaricomycetes; order Agaricales; family Pluteaceae; genus Volvariella; species Volvariella volvacea. Next base: position 332,290 of record KB722753.1, read on the forward strand.
CACAGAATTCGTGTCATCCGTCAGACGTTCGACGAACTCATCAATTCTGCTTCTATTTACCCGGATAACAACGCACTATACCTTTCCGTTTCGACACTCTCTACTTCGCCGATTGAGATATCAACCATTTACTTTCGGGCCGGATATACACCCAATGATTACCCTACCGAGGAGCATTATGCTATCAGGTTTTTACTCGAAAGGTCAAAAGCAATCAACTGTCCTTCCATCCCTCTCCAACTTGCAGGAGGAAAAAAGGTTCAGGAGGTTCTGACTCAACCTGGTGTCCTTGAGCGATTCATCTCCCCGTCTGACGGGCTAGACCTCGATGCTCTAAGGGCGAGTTGGATGTCAATGTGGGGTCTCGACATTAGTGAGGATCTCGTCACCCCCGATCTCGAAGCTCAGGAATCAGGGAGGGAAGAGTTTGGTGTCGTTAAAGCCAGGAGGCTGGCTGGGTCTCTGGTACTCAAGCCGCAACGAGAGGGTGGAGGCAATAACGTCTACAAAGAGTCTATCCCAGAATTCCTCGACAAACTACCCGTCATAGAAAGACAAGCGTGGATCGCCATGGAGTTGATCAGGCCGCCTGAAAATGTTGGGGGTTACCTTGTCAGGTCGGGAACTAACGAGGCCGGCAGTAAAGCGGTGAAAGCTGAGGTAGTTAGTGAGCTCGGCATCTTCGGATGGGCATTGTTTGGTGATGGGGGTGGGGGTGTTAAGGTTGAGGATCAAACTGTTGGGTGGCTTGTGAGAACCAAAGGAAAGGAAAGTAACGAAGGTGGAGTCGCTACTGGATTTTCCGTGTTGGACTCGATAGTCTTAGTAAACTGAGCACAATATAAAGGTAAGCTGTTCTCATCCCTTGCAGGTCGGCCCCCAACCGCTTATGAGATTACAGTACATAGGTTGCATTATGTATCCGTAGTCTCCGCATATGTCATCAGAAGAAGTGCTAATATTTTTAACCGTGCTCCGGGTTTTGATCTCGACCACCAGAACCGTCGAAACAGGAACCGAGGATTAACCCTTCTCGTAATTCACCTCGCTGCCCTCGCTGCCCTCCTTTTTCATCCATGCACGACCTAACATTATCGGGGAAATTGGGGTAGGGAAAGTTTGATATATACTGGCACATGGACAAGACGCCCAACCGATTTAACCACGACAAAACTCCCCCCACCTTCCCTCCTTCTAAATGATAAGTCTGGAGATAAAATGCTACAAATAGGCGGACCTTCAGTGGATTAATCCTGCACCCCATCGTCATGATTGGAATTGGCTCGAAGATTGGTTTCTTGTCCGCCGTCTTCTGCTTGCTCACCTCCTGTGAGCTCCATCCCGTGTCCAGCACACCGATCATTTACGATGGGCGAGCGAGGTTCAATCTAACTGCCGCGGATTTGGATGCTTCAAATGATCCATTTCTCACGTTAGTTGGTTATCATTTTTCGGACCGGATATGACCGCTGATGCATTCCCTGGCTAGCGTCGTGAAGGGCACGGAGGCAGCAAGCCATGTAAGTGGTGTTCCATCCTTAGCTCATATTAAGACAACTAAACCTTTCATCACACGCTAGTACACTGAACTTCTAGGACGTTCGGTTCGTCCAACGTCGCTGTGGAGCCACCCCTTCTACCCAACCGAGCAAGCAATATCTGTGTCCATCGACAATTCATCGGTCTTCTACCCTGGTGGCAACAATCCGCAGTTTGGGTTCCGAAGAACGGAGCTGATAGCGCAGAAGAACAAAAATCCTGGGGAGCTGAATGAAGAGACGGAGCGTGGCACCACAGTGTTTCATTTCTCGATTCGGGATGACTACAAGCTGGGCTGGGAGAGGAGATTGTTGGACATGAGGCACGAATATCAGATTGTGTTCATTGAGCCTAGTGATGGAACGCATGTCTTTGGCGTTCAGTTAGGTCAGTATACTCGAGTACTCGGAACTGGAAAGTACTAATTTATCTTCTATCTAGGCACGCCATTCGCAAACCCAACTAGCGCGTTGCCCGCCGCTAATGCTAACCACTTCAAGATCCTTGATCACTCTCTGAACGTCATTTTCTCAACCCCCTTCATCCCCGGCGGCGTCTGGCATAACTTTGCCATTCAGGTAGATTGGAAGAAATCTACACTGGGTGTATGGTTTTCTAGGGATGGGAAACCGCTTCAACCAGTTACCAAGCTGGTGGAAAATAAGAGTGTCCCACCTGGAGAAGTGGTGAAGGGAGAATTCCACTTTGGTCTATTGAAGGTAAGTCGTGTTGGCGACCTAGTTGGTTCTCGCCTTTCCATCCATTGACTAATACTGGCGAATAGTTACCACTCGTAAATCCAGCCGATTCGCCTCAAAACCAGAACGACGTTGTACATTATGGCTTGCAAGAAGGAACTAGGGAAGCTTTGCTATATTCCGGTGTATTTATAGAAGATGTGAAAGGGGGCATTTCAGTGGCTCCCGGGCAATACGCCAAACCCATAGGAAGCTAATTCAGCTTGGGGGGATGATCGGATTGACTTGTATTATTATTGGTGGATCATTGGAAATAACGCTCAAGTGTATCTGGATAGATTGTGTAGTCTCCAATGGCTTTTTTTTGTGATATGACTAGGTTCCATATGCACCGACACGTCAGCATAGCATATTTCGTACTTCCAATTATCTCCTTGTACAAAGAAGGATTGAAAGCATCATGCACATGGCTTGCGATATTATTGTGTTTAAGGAATCGATTATCACTCGATGCTCTTGGCGCTTGGTTTGTGTACTTGTGGATCCGGATATGACAGCTACACCCACTGTTTAGTGCTGATCAGCGCGGTGAATAGAGAACCCCCTTGTGGCGTCTTCAGCATAATAACTTGGACTGCTGGCGCACGCACCTTAGTGTGTGCTATCCTGTGGCCACTCTTGAAATGGTCGTCCTGATCGCCCTATATAAGGACACTGTACGGAAGGGGCCATACCGACCCAACATTTTTTGCACTTCATCTCACTCCTCTGTTTCAAACTACCCCTATGAACAACTTCCCAGTCGAGCTCCTTATATTAATCGCCTCTTTCATAACCGAAAGGACAACATTGCTTAATATACGCTGCCTCTCGAAGCGATACAAAGAAATATTCACGCCACTTATCGGCATAACGAGCCATACTATTACCATGATCAGCGGTAGAGATGATGGCGACAATAATCCGCTAGCCTTCTGGGCCATAGTTCCTTCTGGGTTTATTGGCACTATCACCGCGCTCAAGATTGTTCTCCGTGAAGAGTGCGTGTATCCGACAGACACACTGGAAGACATGCGTCCCAATTGCAATGAAGACGAGTTGAAACGATATAAGGCAGTAAAAAGCCTAGAGTTATCCTGGTCTTTTACAGAAGGACAAATGAGCACCAATGACCTATTAGGCAGCATCTTGGACACTTTTCTAGGTGCAGTCGGATGGCACTTGGAGAGCTTGATCCTTGACAGGCGGTCATGTAGGGACGGTCTTGCGAAATTTCCCCTGTCCTTTGGGTGTATTATGGGCTTGGAGAATTTAACGGTACACTTCGGTTGCCAGGGCAGGTGTAACCCTCAAAAGAGATCGCTACAGCCATTTGATCAAGTCTATCAACTCATACGCACGAATCCAGGCATTCGAAACCTTCGCCTCGAGCATTTTTGCCGCGGATACCCCCTTCCTATCCACTTCCTAGGTTCATTATGCGATCTTCAGCAACTGTCAATTAGAAGTGTTAGCCTTTCCAGTGCCCACAACCCCGTCCGTACACTTCTCAAGTTAAGGAGTCTGGAGCACCTTCAACTTTCTTCATCAAGGAATAGTCTACGGATGACTTATGATGTGCTTTGGGTTATACTCAAGGACAGTGACATTAAGTTGAGGAGTATCCAGACCGGAAGCGTCTCGAAAGCGTTCTTGGATTACTTGCGTGCCTTTACAGGTATAAGAACACTTACCCTTGAGCTAGGCGCTGGCGATATATTTCAGAACGAGGCCACGATTAGGCCACAGGAAGTCGTTGCTGCAATACTAACCCACCAGGAGAGTTTGGAATATATCTCAGTGTTGAAAAAGACTTCTTTTACCACACAGTACGGAGTGGACCGTGACCGTCATTGGAATTCTGCACTGTTAGAGTACTATGATGCATTGGAGATGCACACACGTGGCGGTTTCCCTGCCCTAAAATCTATTCGCCTCTCATGTCCCCAACTCCCGAAATATTAGTCAGTTATAGGAGACTCCTCACTGGCGGGTGGCTTATGGATACTATCTGGATTTCAGGAAACTGGATGGAATTAGGAGTAGAGTACCAGTAGTACACGCGTATCGACGCTGTCTCAACAACTACTGTCTGTATTCGAATACACGAAGTTGGACAATAACTCAAGAATGTAGCGTATGCTGCACTGTATCGGTCTACTATGCTATGAAAGGGTATTACGAGGTATATTGTAGTCTACATCAAAGAGCTCCAAACCAAAACTCAATAAAATTGTAACGAGTGTATGAGTCGTGTAGAATAAAGGAGAAAACGTGCAGACCAGTACATCCTGGGTTGCACCAACTGTCCCTTGAATCAATCATAACGCAAAAATCGCAGTCCGTATCATACCCACCCCACCCAAATCGAGTCACGTCTAACACCTCCCACCCGCGCCGACAACGGTCGACTCACTCAGCCTCGACGAATCCGTCCTCTGTCTCTCTAAATCCAACTGCTCTGCGTCCATTTGCATAGTCTTCTGGAATAGGTTCTTAACCGGCCCACTCGCATCCCTGATGACTTCCTCGTCCTCAGAGTTGAAGATGAGACCACGGCAGAATGCGAGGACTGTCAAGACGAAGAGAACGGCCCAGGTGATGCACATGAGAATGGCCATGATGAGATGGATGATCGCGAAGCCGCGGATGTCAAATATTTCACCGATGACGCGGAGTGTGGCGATCCAGCCCACTGAGAGGAATGGGGGGGGGATTAGTATATGTAGAAGCGCAGGGAGAAGGGGGATGCATACCATTGGGGAATGTAAGGGCCCAGCCTGGAAATCGACGGAATGTTAGGAGCGCTATTGACAGACGAAATGCCTACTTACATCCGAGAATGTCTCCCAGGTGCTTATGAACCTTAAACCAATAGGGCAGCACCGCAAAGATGAACAGAAACACCGCGAGGCCAAACAACAAAAGTCCTGCCATGACACTGGCAGAATACCAAACCTCTCCGGCAATCGGAGAGACGTAGTTGTGTTTAGGTAGGCTGAGGGTGAGCAAGTCAGCCTCCCAAGGGACAGTGATAGCTGCATAATGCGTACATGCTGCGGGAACTTTGACCGAGGTTCATTAATGCCAAGGCTGTAAATCCAGGAGGCCCACAGACGACAAAGGCACCATTAGCCTGGTGGCCTTCCAAAAACCCCGTCTAGGTCATGAGGGTTAATGGTACTATACCAGCTGCCTTGGTGGATCCCACTCACTGTCATAATACTAGGCAAATTGGCGTCAGTATGGATAGCCAGCCTATGGATCAGAAGCAGACACCCACCGAATAATGTAAATGCAAATGTAGAAAAATGTCATGAAGAATCCCAGGCCTTCGAGAAACTGTTAGTTGGTTGTCTCGTAGACACTGCACCTATTGGATTTACCTTGGAAAAAGTAACCAACAAGGAGAATGCCAATACTGCGCGAGTCCTCGGGCCCTATCACCCGAAGCGCTTGAAAGGCTACTACGCCCACCAACATCTACGAGCGCAATTAGCAGAGCGCCGTGCAGATTATTGATGAATCTCACAAGAGGAAAGATCTGTCAGAGAAGCTAAGCACGATGCGATACCAGCTGATCGTTTAATTGGACTTACAAGGAACGCATAGGCAGGCGTAAACTTTGACAAGTCGTGTGGTTTATTAAACCAAATCATTAACATTGGGAAGCAAATTACAATCGCAAATGCAACATAGGCCCTATTGTCACTTTTCGTCAATAATTACGGCCTTGAACGAATGCTAGTCACTGACCAAAATAGGCCGTATACGGTATTAGGACCAACGTGCCCCGAAGGGAAGGCGTAATGTATCGTTCCAATAATGAGCGTAGCAAATGACAGAACCTAGCCAGAAATAAACTCAGAATAGCTGGGTGACTGGCGCAAGGCAGGACCATACCATAAGAGGAACGAATATGCTTTTGACAGGATCTTGGAGCAGACTCCATGCCTTTCGGGGATACACTGTGCTGGATAAATTACAAGGTCACTGATATAGCGCAATGCACTTACGAATCGCCTGGAGAATGAGTGTTACAGTGTTGAGGAAGAATAAAGCCATGTTCAGGAAGTAGAACCCAGTCTCAATTGAGTGGACTATTTCAGAGCGATCTTCGAGGCCAGAAAGAGTGACATAGACAGCAGCAGTCCCCATCCCAATTGGAAACTACGTTGCGGTTTAAACAGGCTCAGTAGATATCTACAATTTCAGGCGCTTACTGCTTGCCAGGACCAGCCGTGTATGCGCCTTAATAGCGAGTTGACGTGTGTAGGTCGGGATAGGGACTCTGTCGATGGTGATTGCATGGTAAATTTTGGTCAAAGGAGCGACTGGGATGCAACAAGAGAGAGATGACAGGTATAAAACCGAACAGACAGCAAAAAAAGAGTGAAACGGGTTGGTCAACTGGCAAAAATAGACGAGGGGCCAAAGTGCTTCGGCGCTAGGAGGTTATCATTGGCGATGGAGCCAAGGCCGATCGTTTCATAAGCGCTAGACGAACCTTACACGATCCTTGAAGAATCTCATCGCGACCGAATAAGGCAGTCCTGTTTAACACCATCGCGACAGTCAATACATTTTCGGCAACGAAAAGCGTAAACTTGATTTGACTTCAACGTTTATCCATCCTTATCAGGATTGACATCACCATGTTCACAATTGAAAAACTGCACATTGAGCACAAGCGATTGCCAAGGGTCGCAGGCGGCAGTGAAACTGGTTCTAAAATTGACTATGCCGTCACTTCCTTCGGGTTAAAGTGTTGGAGTGAAGAAGCAGGGTGTATTTCTTCGCATTCTTGAGTGGTCGGGTAGTTTACAATTTTCCTTTCAGCTCTTCGTAGATCTGTTTTAATTCCTCCTGAGAGGGCTCCTGCCTCGGCCATCCAACACCCAAACCCTCCTCTTCGTTTGGTTTCGGGATAACATGGAAATGAACATGATCAACCAACTGTCGAAGAAGCTGCGTTGAGAACCAGATAAGGACGCAAGATACCAAGAACCAACCTGGTGAGCAAGTCGGCCGTTGTTCTGAAGGATGTTGTAGTTTTCGGCGCCCTGGGCAATGGCAATCTTCTTGGCAATGGGAAGAGCATCGGCGAGATACTCATCAGGGAGTTCGTGCATTTTCACGGCATGATCTTTATAAACTTAGGCTTAGCGTACTGCGGAGGGGCCGTGAACCGAGTTGGCGTACATTTAGGAATCACGAGGGCGTGTCCCTTGGACAATGGCCCAATGTCGAGGAAGGAATAACTGGGTGGAGTGCGGGTAAGCGAGCAACTTGCCGCCCTCGGTAAGAACGTACGAGAGTTCAGTCTCAATGAGCTTGAGACTAGGAATTTCTCCTGTGGGTGCAATGCGAAATGAATACGATGAGCCGCGGCTTGTCCGAGGAAGTTGAACACTTGCCCTTGATGATCTTGCAGAAAAGGCAGGATGCGAGAGACCTGGATGCCCATGAGTGAGCTCAAGTTGTGAGGAGCAGCGCAATATGCTCCTACTTGGCCACCGATGCCATCTGAACAAGCAAGCAATCTGATCAGTGGAGGAGTGGTGATAAGAGGCAAGAACGGCGGACACGGTCATGAACCCGACGCGATGTGGGGCAATCCCGGCAATCAAACCGGCCGGCCGGCATTCTATATTTGGTTCCACAGGGGCTTACTGTCTCTTCGTCGTGACGGAACTTGAAGCAATCTACACGGACTCACACCGATAATGTACGGTATCCTAGCCTCACCACACACACAACAGAGACATTGAGAAGGTGTTGAGTTCGCCGTTGGCTTGTGGAATGTCATCTCCACTGCCTGGTTGAGCGCTCTTGGGGTCATGGAAATGTGTGTCTAGGTGGTGTAGGATACCGAATCTCTACTGAGGCAAGTACCCCACCTCGAGGCCAATGTATATCTGTTCTGTATCACGGAGAATTTTAACGACTACCTTGGGGATAAGTTATTAAGCGATGCAAGTGACGAGGATATGGAGAGTGGTGAGCAAATGAGTTTCCTCGGCTGTCGTCCCATCGAAGTGTCATTTGCTGCGTCATTTGCACTGTATTTTCTAGTTAATATTTTTTGTGATCACTCATCAAACACATTCATCTACAGCTTTCTAGAGGGGCATAATTAAGAGAGATCTAAATATATGCTCAATGATTATCACAAGTTGTATTAAGAAGTTACAGACCTAGCACGAACTAGAACACTGTAGCCATGTATGCACTGTACATGACACCCAAGGTGGCCACAATAGCCATAAGTATCCAATGTGAGCTTGCACATACACGAGTGGCACCAAATTCACTATAGCTAGTGATGCTAAGAGCTGTCAAGTGTTGAGCCATATGCAAAGTGGCTATCCACTCAGATGGGTCTCAATCAAGCTAATGTCTGACTGATTGGCACCCAGAACTGTATAGGATTACTGCCGTCGCCAACTTGTTGGACCAATACAACACCACCTAGAACCTCAATTTGATATGCTTGGATCAATCGCTTGAGGTCCTTGGCACATCCGTATTAAGGGGAACAGAGAGTTGATTGAGAATCAGACAGGGTTAGGCTCTTCGGGGACTCGATGGTGAGGATGGAGAATGGGCATGGGTCAAAGGAGGAGAAAGATGCAAATGAGTTGCATGATTATCTCAAAAACTATTGGCAGTACATCTGCTACCAAGGTGTTCAAAATGAAGATGGGAGAGGTAAGGCTTATCTCTGTCCATTCCTGGCCACTCTCCTCCACCCAGGACGGCTCTGCACAATATACCAAAGTAACTCCTGGCCACACCCAAACTCCTTCTCGACCCGCTCCAACGCCTCACCAGATATTTGGTAATTGTTGATGCCACCAATCCGCTCAACTGCCACCACCCACTCAGTCTTTGTACCATACACGGGCTCCAGAGCTACGTTGAATGAATCGATAGCCTTCTTCGCCAAATCTTCGCTCCACTCGACCGGGTATCCACGAACGAGAATCGGTGGATGGTAGAATGCCCGATTCGTCCGAAAATGCTTGGTTAGGGCTGTAGGTATCGTGGCTAGAGGCTGAAAAGTCTGAAACAGCTCTACAGAGGGTACCTATTGCACACAAACACATCAATGAAGGCGTATCGACAAATTGAAATTAGGTTAACTCACTTTCCATGGCAAGAGAGCATCTTGTACGCCTTCAAATTCAGATTTGTTTGGCGGGTGTGCAATAAATTGGAGTCCCATGTGATGGACCGGTAGTGGCTTGCATTGGGGAGTTGAACTCAGCGCGATCGCTTCATGTCACGTGCTGGTAGCCCCGTGACGTCTCCCAAGGAGTTCCCTTTGCTATTCATCTGTCTATTCATCTGTCATAATAACTCAGATTCCACGAGCCACTCAACGCTGGTTCTCAGGCTGTTGACCAACAGTGACGGTGAATCTGGCAATTCCTGATACCCTATTGACGGTAATATAAATGTCGGTCCAGGCTTGTTGGTGCACCTTCCTGATCCTTATGTTTGCTCAAGAGACAAACCGAGGTGGCACATGGATAACCTGGGAAGATCGGGATTATCTGCAAAAAGTCTCGCTTGGCACAAGCTTTCGACAGCCATGGAGACCCTCACCGAACATGTCCAACTCGTGAAGAGCCTCTTTTCTGCTAATCATACTCGAAAGCGACTCATATTCCCTGGAGTTCCTGACACAACAGAATCTGGATGGTATGAACCATGGAATCACATCTTCCATTGGCTTCGCCTGTGCACAAGCAAACAGCTCACGATTGCACCTCAGTTGCGAGTTACTACGGTTGTTCACCACGACGAGAATGGTACGCATCGATTGCATTCTGTCATTTCTTACTCCAACGAGATCGTAGGTGAATTGTGGGAGGAGGAGTGGAGCCTGTCAGTCAATGACATCAGTTCTGGATCGATTGAACCTGAGAGCTATGAAGATTATACCTTTGATGCCTCAGTTCAGATCCCCGATTTTGTAGTCTCCCGGCCAGTTGGTTCTGATCGGGCAATCGTCCTGATTGGTGAAGCCAAACCACCATTGGGAGCCCCTGTCCACAACCCATCCTCCCTCCAAAAGCCTACCGCAGCCATGATTTGGCAAATTCTTCGACAAGCTCGCCATGCTCTTGAGTCGTCGGGCGCTGAGAGGATCTTCCTGTTGAATATCATCGGTGACCATTTTTGCATGAATTTCGTGGATCGAGAGAATCTCCACAAACTACCAAGACTCCCCTTCGAAGTACGAAAGCGTGAGGATTCGGAGATAGAGGGGTATCTTATGGCGTACGCAGCTAACCTCCAAGTTCAACCTGTGTTTTCGGAGGTACGTAGTGGATGACTACTCCCCTGTATTTCGGAGAGAATGGGAGAATTTTGCGATGGCGAATGGCTATCAGGTGACTTGGGAATAAAGGAATGGGCAAGATTACTAGTAGTTGGCTCATGATCGAAGTAGCTGTATTGTTACCCCAACTGTTAGGTTACTCACACTCTTCCAAATACCTGTTTTCTCCCCCCGTGGTGTAGACCATTGCGTTTCATCTTGAAGCTAGGGCATTGAATAGACCTCGGGGTGTTGAGCTGCAGTGGGTTGTCATGTAAGTAAGCATGCATGTCTTCAAGTTATACATGTTTGTGAGTGCTGAATTGTCAGTCTCATGGTGTGCAATGATCCACGAATTGAGACTATATTACCTTGCAACCTTGTTCAACAAGGTTACTACACTGGGGAACGCTGGCACCTTGACATGCAGATTATATTATTATACATATTATACTGACTTCGTTCTGCCTGTGTTATGACTCGGATACAATAGTTTGCAAAACTTGCGCTAAGATCACTCAGGGACAGTGCGATAAGGGTTCTCCCTGTGTCTGTGATGACCCAGAGGGGTTGGCGACATACTATAGCCTTCAGATGCTCTTGGATTTTTTGATACGCTACGATCTACATACAATCTTGCACCACTGTCCTAATTGAGAAGGTGGTGGTATTGAGAACTCGAAGGGATGTGGTTACGTCTCTTCGACGTGATCAACCATGATGGAAGCTGAAACAGCCCATAGTGGATTCATACCGATAATGTGCGGCCTATAGACTTGGCGACATCGTGCTCATATCTCACTACACATCAAATAGAGACCTGAGCGACATTTCCAACCCTGATGTAGAGCTCCGAAAGGCCCTGGCAGAGAAGATACGACGGGCATGTGTGGAGGTGGGCTTTTTCTACGGTACGTTGGCATTCCCTTTTCATGGCGCATCAAACCGTGACCACGAGCACGAGTCACATCCAGTGAAGAACCATGGGATCCCCGAAGAACTAGTCGAAAACACAATCAAAGCGGGAGAGAAGTTCTTTGACCTTCCTCTCGAGGCAAAAATGGAGGTTGGTTCACCACCACAAGTCTTTGTAGAACAACAGCCGAACGCATTCCCTCCAGATTGAAAACAAGAAGTCACCGAACTTTATGGGGTACTCTCCCTTTCTCAGCGGCAATAACAACCCCGACAACGCCGGGGACATGCAAGAAGGTTTCGAGTTTTCCTGGGAACCTATCGACAAGCTGTCGAAAGATCGTTCACAGTCGGATAAGGAGAGAGGTGTCCTGGCTGGCGCTAACCAGTGGCCGACTGGCGTAGAAGGCTTTAGAGAGACGGTGCTGCAATACTAGTAAGCTACGTCATTAAACATTCTTATCGCCCATACTCAAGGACGTAGCCATGCCGCCGTTGCCCTAGGGAAGGCCATGTTCCCCATGTTCGCCTTGGCTCTCCATCTACCTGAAGACTGGTTTGCAGATAAGGTGGGTGTCATGCACAAATCTGTGCTGCTAAGTCTCATATTTGCGTATCAGACTAAGAACTCTGCAGCGATGATGCGGATATTGCACTATCCGACCCAGACTGGCACCCCAGACGATCGCGTGATAGGAATTGGCGCTCATACAGAGTACGTAACTAGACTTGTGTCCATCCGTCTTGACCCTCATTGTGACTGAATTAGTTGGGAAGTGAGTGAGCACCCTCCCCATACAGTATTTGGTTGGTTAAGTGGTAGATAGTGCTTCACTATCCTTTGGCAGCAACCCGGGATCCAGGCTCTTCAAGTTCGTGATAACGAGAACAAGTGGGTCGATGCTCCATCTATTCCTGGTACGCTACTCATAAAGTAAGTCACAATGGTCCTTATCACGCGATATTCCATATTGACATGCCATAGTCTAGGGGATCAACTAGCAAGATGGAGCAGTATGTTCACCAATGATGCCCATTAAGACTGTGGGACATAATAACTCAATCCAACATAGATGACACCTTTAAATCCACTGTTCATCGGGCTATGAACAGAAGTGGGGCACGTCGTTACTCCATACCATTATTCTTCGGCACGGACTATAACGTTCGCTTGGAGGTATGCATAAACTTATGCCAATTCATTCATGAACTAACTTGGATTTGACAGCCTATCCCTGGGTGCGTGTCTGAGGACAGGCCATACAAATACGACGTCATCACAGCAGGGGAATACCTCAAATCCCGATTCGTCGCAACTTACGGTCACTAATATTCAGAAGCGTGACTCGCTACCACGGGCGTTTTCGGTTTGCAAACCGGGACCCGACAGATCAAGCACAGTATAGATACGCAACGACAATTCTGTACAACATGTATTGCTATCGAACTTTGTACATTTGCACAACAACGTCGCTTTTTGGAGACTCCGGGTCTCGTCGGACGGTGTAGTGGATTTCAACGTCCAGTTCGCGTGAATTGGTATCGCGTTTTTTGCAGAAGAATGTGCCTTCCACGATCGAATCTAGACGCAACAGGCATGATCAGCTCATGCTATTTCTACACAAATAAGTGCGCATATACTCACCATCAGAAACGGTGATAGGTTCACGGAGCAAGAACAAAGTCTGCTTCCAGTGCGTCGGCGTGCTCTTCGGTCCCGTGCTGAAACTCGTGACCTTTTCCTTCATCCCACCCGTGCTCTGACGGCGCTGAAGGGCGTTCTTGCCTCCCACCGGCCACACATCTGCTAAAATGGGATCGTGCTCGTTGGTGATTTGTACTTCTGCCTCGGACGGGATAGGTTTGCCGTGGGTAGTGAAGAAGGTATCAAAGTAGAGAACGAAGGCGTTGATTTTCATTCGCTTTTCGGCGGTGGATATGAGCGTGAAGGGAGAGAAGAAGTCGAGTTCTTTTGTTGTAATCTGCCCAGTCACTAGGTCCTACACGCCTGTTAGAAATAGGCACGACAGAAGGTTTACCATGGAGACGTACCTTGACTGTGTAGGGCTTACTCTTGAGCGTTTCTGGGCCAACAACATCAACAATTGCATCGTCATACAGGTCCTTCGCCATCTCAGATAGATCGAAACCTAAAGCGACTCATTAGCGAACAGTGCAACTCGGGTGCTTGAAGCATACCATATACGTCATTCCAAAATCCTATCCTATCTTTGTAGATCTCGGTCGCATCGCACAGCGCAAGCATCATCTTGCACTGGCTTGGCGCCATCACACCCCCAGGCTTCAAAAACCTATCCCTCGCCACCAACACTGAATCCAACATCGACTCATACAGCAACGCATATCCCATCCACTCCGACACGATGATATCGACCTGCTTAATGTCGTCGGGCAGCTGAATGTTCTCAACCTTACCCTGGATGACGGTAATGACGTCATCCATACCATTGGCAGTGACGTTCTTTTTGGCTTTTTGAGCGATATCGCTGGCATCGACGGCAATGACACGCTTGGCGCCTCCTCGAGCAGCGAATAAGGAGAGAATGCCGGTACCACAGCCGACGTCGAGGACTACGGCGTCGCTGAAGAGGAGGGGGTTGCTGAGGATGAAGTGGGCATATGTGGACGTTCGGACTTTATCTTGGATCATAACGGCATGGATATCTGTATTGCCCTCGAATGTAAGAGGTAATCGTGCACGGCTTACGTTGACCTTACCATTCTCGCTGTAACTTTCGAAATAGTGCGTATCATCATCGCGGGGTTGTACAGTGGTTTTGGTAACCTCTTGGAGTGCGTCCGCTAAACCTGCCAGATTCAAGTTTTTGCTAACGAATGCGCGGTAATCTGCGAGGTCTTGCTTTGCCTGTGCAAGTTTTTTCTCCAGAGATTCTATTCTCTTCCGAGGGTCGGCGATTGGTTTGTCGTCATCGGAGTCGGACCAATCTCCAGATGATAGTTCTGTCGCAGAATGCGTCAAACTTTCTGTTAGCATGTTAAGCATCACCGATACAAACGGAGTAGGGGGTCATCCTCAAGCACGGGTATAAGGAATTCATCTGATGTGAAAAAGGACTCCTTGCCGGTAAGCGCATTCAATTGCCCGACATTTGGTTTCTGAGGTGTGTATGTGAGTCTTCAACTCCGCTCCGCATACAAGGGGGACGCACCGCCTTCCGAATGTAATTCACCAAACGGATCTGGCCGTGAAAATCCAACGCTTCAATCTCACCATCAGTTCACATCCCCACTGAGCCACTGAGCAAAATCCTCAACCTAAACACTCACATAACCTGGCAATTGCCTGATTCAAATCAAACCCATACTTTTCTCTGTCGTACTTCAAAGCATCTTCTGCACTCTCCAGCTTGGTGTTATCGAATAAGGATTGGCAGGGCTGTTTGGTGGCAGAGTCGGAGACCCAATCGTCCCAGTTTTGGTCATCGTCATCGTCTGAAGAGGACCCCGAGAGGGAGTCGTTTTCTGGGTCCGGGTTGGGTGCGGATGCTGATGGTGGCAAATGTACACTCATGGAGAAAGATAGAGCGATGTCATGAAGTTGCCTACACACATAATTTCCGTATCGGGAAGGCGATAGCTGACGTAATAGAGTCCAATGCAGCCCAAACCCTGGCCTTTGCAGTCCATCTGAGTCACCCGCAGTTATCCTGTGTAGTACTAGCATTCGGTGGCGGTCTGATGACCCACTTCTAGATACTTGTCAGTCGGTGTTTTCGACAACCGATCGCCAGAACGAATGACTGGCTGGATGATCTTTGAGGATGACCTCACGATCGAGACATGTGCGGATCCGCAGTTTGTATTCAGTGCGCATTTTGCTAGTAACCGCTTTCTCTGAAGCAGGTGAGCTGTTCTCAGCATACCAAAGTCGTGAACCGAATTGATGAACTGCTAGACAAGTCATCTCAAAGCAACATGCATCGAACAAATAGGCTCGCCAGCACCAGTCATTCGAATCCATATGGCCGTCGTGGTTCTACCAGCAGTATTAGCTCACATTCTACTCCCTCGCTCCATTCTTCAGTATATTCCACATATTCCACGGCGACCATCACGTCCACAACTCCTCTACGACCACGGGCGCCAAAGGGAAGCAAGGACTACAATACAACCCTGGCTACCCTACAGGCACGCTACGGTTCTGCTGGTGGCTCAGGCTCGCCGAATATTGTGCAGAAGAAAATACCCAAACTCGGCGGTGGATTGGGAGCAAGTTCGCTCAATTTCAACCTAACGTCATCATCGGCTTCGGCTGGTTCGTCGACACATAGCTCTCCGATTATTTCTTCGAAGCCTCCTGGAACGCAGCTGCTTTCCGCGAGAAGGAATAGCAGCTCGAATGTACATACGCATCGGAGGTCTTCGTCGTCTTCACCGCCGAGGGGAGTAGAACCAGGACCAGTGCTGAGTACGCCGCCGATGAATAGTAGTGTCTCAAGGGCTAAGAAGCCTATGTTATTCCCGTTCCTGAAGGGTGTGTGCCAGTGAAATCGATATTTCTGCCATCATACTAATCATAATGGACAGGAAAAGGGAAATCCTCAGGCTAGAATGTTGTTCATGCCTCTGGTAATGGGTCGACTTTGTATTAACACCACGGATACTTATTTCCTACATGTAATTGGAACCATGCATGTACACCTCATAAAGCGCTCTGGAAGATGAATTATTGAAACGAGACACTACATATCTTATCGAATTAGCGATTTGCTTCCCATCGGTTAGAATAATTATGCCTACCGAATGGCACGTATGGCAATTTGTCAACTCAAGGCTCGACTCTGCCCCTATTTTGTACGGTAAACTTGCAGAAAATGTGTATTGAAGCTTGCGAGGTTGGCACGAAGGGAATAAAAAAGATCCATAGAACTTGCCGTCGCAAACGTTTTGAGGCTTGTCGGAATATGTTCCTAATATAATCATGGACCCATGTCGGGGAGGAGCATCAAATTTAAACAAAACCAAATACCTTGTCAAGCCAAACCACGTCGGGGCGGAGCAATGCATTGATCTGCTCCGCCCCGACGTGGTCCGCTCTCACTCGCTTGATAGTCGGAGATCAAAAAGTGTTTTTCGTAAAAGATAGTATGTACTAACGCGTACAGGTATGGTAGTGAGGACTACGTACGCTCATAGGACGCGTCATCTGAGGTTGCTGAAATGACTCATGCGAAGCCTCTAGAAGGACGGATCCGTTCCACCGCAACCGCGTTTGAGGGTTCTAGTTGCCTTGGAGCACTCAAATTTCAAAAGTCTATAGCATGATATCCAAACAAAACATGCAGTTTACTGCGCCGCTGTTGAGCGCAGTACAAGTGCTTTGTGGTCATTACCTAGATTTACCCACCATCGGAACACATCGTATAGGGTGTATAGAACGAACACATGCACCAGAGGATGAGAACTCGAAAATGCGAACTTTCTCGCTGCGCAGTACCGCCCAATTAGGCAAGTGGTAAAGGGCGTCAGGGACGGATTACTTCCGTCGTTGTTCACGCAACTTGAAGGCTCCGATGACTAGGAACGGCCCAATACCCGCAGTAGGCTACAGTAGGCCGAAAGTAGTAATGCACAGTGATGTTCATGTGCATTAATTAATGAGCGTGAAGGCACAATAGAGACAAATGTACCCTTTTATCAATTACGCGGCCTGGAGGAACGTATAAATACGCCTGGGTAGAGGAAGTGAAAGGACCAACACGATCTCAAGTCTTCACCGACACTGATCAGCTACCTTCTTTCTCGCGAACCGATCGTACAAACACCTCTCTCCTCGCTGATAACCATGAGCAAAAACTCTACCAGCAACCCTACCAACGCTACCGCTCCTCTCTCTTCCCCCTCTCAAACTTCCCTCACTCCTACATTGGTCGCTCAAGACCAGGGGAAGCAAAAGAGCCAACAAACGACACAAAATTCAAAGAGTGAGTCTTCGCTCATTGTCGATTACGATGGGCTCGTTTATACTGATGGTCCTTTTGTCGTCGTTTTAGATGATGCTGGAGATTCCAAGAACCCTCTCAGCGACTCGAAGTTCGCGCAACAAGCACAGAAGAAGGGCTGGGGTAGTCCTACAGCTACCCAGCCACGACTCGGCTTTTAAAGCCATGTCTTCAAGCGAGCGCCTCGTGCTCTGCATCAGTGGACGGCACATAGAATGATGGGTGGGGATGACCGCTACAGAAATTCATGTCCTTAACCTCTTGTGACTGACTTCCTTGTATGATTCACTCAGTCTGTGACTCCACTTATCTTCTCTCGCTGTATTCATGTACATATATTGTTTGTTTGCTTGATTCACCGTGTGTATCGGATCGATGGTGGCGACAAGTGAGCGTTCTGGTATACAAAATTCTGGTGGTACACTGCGGCGGTGTTTGGACAATACCGAACATTACATGAAGTCGTCCTCCAGTTCCCTACCGTACTTGCGTGGTACATTCTCGTCCTCTTCCACGTTGAACAGGCTATCGTACGATCTGGCTGCCTTTTCCGCCTCTCGCTGTCGGGCCAGTTCTGCATCGGCTTTTCGCTGCCGGAGAGATCAATATCAATTATTGATTGCTAGTGCAAATAGAGTTTCCCACCTTTTCAGCTGCCTGAACACGTTTAATGGCATTCTCTTTCTTGATGCGATCAACCCTTTCTTGCTCGTGGTCGACCTCGCGCTCTACTTTGGTCTTGTTAAGCCGGTTCACGATTGGGTTTTCGCGCTTCGCCACATGTACTGGTGGAAGGTCTATAGAGCGGATGACCAGTAAGCGGCAGTCGACGTACCTCGTTTTACCTGTAGGTTTGCCTATTTAGGATGCCAAGGGAAGGAATTATTGCTGAAACGCACCCTTTTGTCGCTGTGAAATGACACCTGGCCAACAGCCATGTCACCAGTTTTCTGATATCATAGATTAGTTCTACTGCATCCCTAAAGCAGATCACACTAACTTTCAGATTATCCCCTGGCGTGTATATTATCGTCAGGTTGTCCTTTTTATTGCCTGATTGAATCAATCGACGCTTCATTCTGAGTACAAAAATAAAATTCACCTTCTATCGAATTTGCTTTCACCAACTGAGCACAATCCGTCAACAATGCTTCCGGGATTGCCTCCCATTCCATCCCCTCAGGCATTCGCAGGTAAACGTGGGCTGATGACAACTTGTCGACATGAAACCAAACATCCTGAGGCCAGGCGTACTTGATTAACTCCTCATCTAGCACGGCAACGAGTCGTTGATATGATTCCTTGCTTGTTATATTTCAGCCTTACTTTCAACCTTATCCCGGCCCATATAGATGATGGCGGGCGGATTAACAGCTGATCCACATCTTCAGACTAGTAGAAAGACTCGTGGTTATCAGAGAATACCTGTTGAAGTAAAGAATAGAACCATTCTGCGCTGGCAAAGGAGAGATTGGTCGAGTGCACTCGGAGAATCGCTTAGGCGATCGAGTGAGTGCTGGTCCGAGGGCGTGTGAAAATTTTGGTCACCCTGGGCAGAGAGTACAGGACTCCGCGTTAACAGTTCCTTTTGTCACCACCAACCACCACCAGAACCCCAAAGGCTTCTCATTGTCTCTGGCTTTGTCTTTCACGTCTTTTCCACATAAGGCCCGTGGTTTCGTGCTTGTGTATGTCTTACACTCGTCTACAACGCTCAGGCCACTCAAAATTTCCTCACCAGATTACTATCTCACCCTCTACTTGTATCTTCGAATTAAACCAAGATGCAACCTCTGCCAAACCATCGGTTAGGACTTGGTTTGCGTCAACCATTGCCGTCGTACGGCCAGGGTCCCTCAATTTCGGCTCTCGCACAGCAGCAGCAAATGCAGTTCATGCAACCGCAGAAACAAACCACACTATTCGTAGGATCGATATCTGGAGGGATAACTGACGCTTTCCTTAATCAACTGCTCACAGTAAGTCATCGAGTTTACTTTACAAGAGCCTCGAAGTGACGTTGCTCCCTTTAGGCATGTGGTCCCATCAAGTCCTTCAAGCGCCTGATCACACCTGCAAACAAACCTCAAGGATTTGGTTTCGCCGAATTCGAAGAAGCCGATGGTGCACTGCGTGCAATTGAATTATTGAACAATGTGGAGCTTCCTGCTCTCGAGGACGGATGTGCAAATAGGAAACTGCTGGTGCGTCCCTTCATCGATGATCGATCCTTTCAAGCCTACGTCTCGTCTTCTAGATCAAGGCGGACGAAAAAGTTCGCGCATATTTGGACTTATACCAGGCCCAGCGCATGAAGGATGACGTACGTCGACGTTTCGGTACTAATTCGTCACGCATATGCTCACACGTTTACTTTGGTTAGGCTGAGGAAGAAAGGATGAACCAAGCGAGAGCTAAGGTTGAGGAGCTTGTCGCAGACATAAGACGTGTTTCACAAGATGCAACTAACAGCGGTCTAATTGACAAAGAGAAATATGTTATACCTCCACATCTTCACGACCTTCAAGAAGCGGATTTGCCGGAAACTCAGCGTGGGCTTGTCATTTCTGAAATCGCGCAGTTCCGTGAACGTGCTGCAAAGAGAGAACGTGAGAAGATGCGTGATGTGCGAGAGAGTATACCTCGACTTGCCGCCCAAATTCCGAGTGGCCCTAAGGCTAGAGAGTGGGGAAAGGGCCAAAAAGCCGGTCCTAGTTACGGAAAGACGCCAGGGTTTGTCAAGGCCGAAGATGGAAAGAGAGATGAAGAAGGAAGAGCGCCCAAAACTGACGAAGAGCTGGAGGCAGAGCGGAAAGAAAATCGCCGTCGTGAGGAGGAATTGTCATTCCGCGACGTAAGTCTTAAAATTTTATCGTGTTGCAATGATTGTGCTCACTCCACTAGCGCGAACGCCGGTATGAACCCCGCGAGAGGGCGCGCATACAAGCGATAGAACGCACCATAGCCAGGGAAAAGGCTCAAAAGGAGGCAGAAGACCGTGATCGCGTTGAGATGCGGCAGCGGCTAGACATTTGGGATGATGATGAGAGTGATGAATTGTTTTATGTTGACCGGTAAGTCTTGTTTCTTGTGTTTGTATCCAGCCACCTGAACAGTGGATAGTCCTCGATGGCGTGCTCTGCGTGCACGACGTTTGGAGGCTGAGGAGGCTGCCGATGCCAAGTCGAGGAAATATGAAGAGGAAGAGGCAGAGAACTTGCGTAAGGAATCTGAAGAGTTCTTGGCTCGGCAGATGGAGGACATGCAAGCCCTTGCTGAGGAACAACGAAAGGCCGGGTTACTTCTGGATGATGGTGCGCCCGTCAGACTCAACGTCAGTATCGCGCCCGCGCAATCGAAGGATGTGCCAAAGGAGAAGACAACTGTCTTTGGTCAGGAGGAGGAGGATGAAGATGGCATTAAGAAGCGTAAAGTGCCATTAGTAAAACTGGACTTCAGTGTCGCAGAAAGCACAGAGGCGACAAGAGAGCGCCTAGAGCACATCAAGCTGTCCGTGCCAAGCGACAAAGAGACATTATTCAAGGCCAAAGTCCGGTGGGACGGTCTGTCCGATGTAAGCATGCGCAATATTTGCCTTGTTCCCATCACTGATCGCGTGGTCGTAGTCTGTGATCGACAAGAAATTTGAACCCCTCGTGAAGAAATTGGTCATTCAATATCTTGGCAATACCGATGATGATCTCATCCTGTACATTCTTGAACACCTGAAAGATCACAAGTCCCCAATGAAGCTGGTTGAAGGGGTGGAACCTGTAAGCTTTCCTTCTAAACCTTTGAGGGAATTCGTGACCGAGATTTGCCATAGGTTCTTGACGAAGAAGCGGTAGAGCTAGTCGTCAGTGTCTGGCGACAAGTAATCTTTGAGAGCATGGCCTATGGGGAGGGCCTGCTCACCGAGAAAATGATAGTTGATGAATGAGGAGTTTTTGTAGTTCCTTGTGTCGTGGATGGGTGCAGGTGCGTTATGGAGTACTGGATATCCTGTCTGCTGAGACACGGCCGATTTCTGGAGTACTAGTCTGTTGCCTACTGTTCGACGGTTTGTGATGATTTGGAGAGTTGTCCAATCGATTTCCTGGATGACGTCGTGACGTGAGTTCACCATTCGATCCGCTTCTTGAAATGTAATGATACTGCTTCTTCCCGAGTGCTGTGGGATGGACGCTTTTCAAGCTGTGTATGACCCTATATCAGGCACAACATTCTGTTGAGTATGACATTCTTCGCTATTTGTGCTTTGACTAGAATTGATTGCCTTTCTCGACCTAACTATCCGCAGCACTTCCGAGTGGCAGAGTTTCACGTTGCGATGCTGTTCATGTCAAGCAGGACTTTGGTGTTCTTGGCTCCAGAATTTCAGTAAGATCCACCCGACTATATCCACTGTGATTCTTTTTCCTGTCAGACAATCGTTGACATCAGTGTTTCTGTCATTAAACTTTCTGTACCTGAAGGTTCTGAGACGTTGTTTCCCCTCGGCCACATTTACGCCATGTGCGCAGAACCCTGCTCCTGCACGAGCTTCAATTTTTCTGAGATCACTTGCTGTTTACCCCTGCAACCATTCTCCAGGATTTGTTCCGGTGGAGATTGTCGTTTTCAAAATTTGTATTGTTTGTCCCGGTGCCGGTCGGTATCCCCACATCCTAGAGCGCATGGCGATCCCCATTAAGCAAAAAGCTGATCTCCACCGCGTGGCCCCCCACACAACCTTCTCAAGATCTCTTAACATCATTACACGCGAGATACTTTTGGGGTCTCTGGAAACTTCTTCGCGCGCTCCACATCATGAGCCGACAATGATGGATCACAGGCAAATTCTTAAGTTACGCTGGGAAGGTATAAATGCCACCTTCTCAACCCACCGCATACCCCCCGACGATTTCTCCACTGCGTATACGGATTCTTCTTCCTCTTCGCAGATTGTTGATCCGTTAAGCGCCAGTCCAGTACTTCGCTGCGATCGTTCGACTTCCCATTCTAGTGCAGACTGGTCTATTGACTTCTCGTCCATACGCCATGGCCAAAAAACTCGCTGCATTGGTAACTTTGGGATGTCTCTTGCAGGGTTCGCTTGCGCAAGAGTCTGCCACTCCAATCGCCACTGCCACTGCGACCCCCGATGAACCAGATGCAACCCTGCCATCGCAAGTACCTGTCCCACCCAGGCAAGAATGGTGCCCTTCGGAGATTTTCTGTGCCGGACCTGTGAGTGAATTATTCGCCTCAAGGTCGCTTAACGCCTCATGGTACTAATCTTATCAATTTTTCCATCTTTTATTAGCTTCTGCAAACAGTTAACCTTGCCGAGCTGTTCCCTGATGACAAGACTTTCGTTGACAAGGTCAGCCGCGAGCGCCCCACTTTCTTAAAGCCTATGCCATCAGACAGCTGACGATCATGCCTCTTTTTCTTGTTCGTCCGCGTGTAGCCAACGAGCAAACCCCCTCTGGAAGTCCTTGGGAACTTTGAAAA
Organism: Volvariella volvacea V23; assembly: GCA_000349905.1. NCBI lineage: Eukaryota > Fungi > Basidiomycota > Agaricomycetes > Agaricales > Pluteaceae > Volvariella > Volvariella volvacea. The sequence continues at coordinate 355,290 of KB722753.1, forward strand.
CCTTGACCCCACTTCTGTCACTCAAGGAGAGTTGGCGGACTTCGTCAACCAAGACTTCAATGGAGAGGGTCTTGAACTGCAACCTTTGGAATTGGATAGCTTCGTTGACGAGCCTGCCTTCCTGAATAATGTTACGGATCCATTGGCACGCGCATGGTCCCAGACCGTGCATGGGTACTGGAACCAACTTATTCGTGGTACTAATGAGAGCACCATCTGCGGTAGAGGGGCTGATGCTACCTGCGAGAGCACTCTCATTCCGTTGAACCACACTTTCGTTGTACCTGGTATGCGTTATGATACTTGGATGGTTCTCATAGGTCTCATGATGCGTAAATTTTTAGGCGGTCGCTTCAGAGAGCAATATTACTGGGACAGTTTCTGGATCGTTGAAGGTCTCCTTGAGTCGGAGTTGTTCGATATCGCTGCGGACACCCTTCAAAACTTCATGGATGAACTCGAAACTATCGGCTTCATTCCCAACGGCGGACGTATCTACTGTATGTTGGATTCTCTTCTCAGAGGATCGAATATCAAATTGATCAATTTTTTGCAGATTTGAACCGTTCTCAACCGCCTTTGTTCATTCAAATGCTCTGGCGCTATGTTGTCGTAACTGGCAATCGGGACATCCTCACTCGTGCCCTCCCTCTTGCTGAGGTTTGTAATGTTTTTCTTTTTTTTTTTACCGTGCATCGTGCCATTGCTTACCCATTTCAACAGCGGGAATTGGCTTGGTGGGCCAACAACCGTCAAGTTAACGTAACGAGCCCCTTCACGAATGAAACTCACGCTGTGTACCACTATTCCGTTACTAATAGCGGACCCCGACCGGAATCTTACCGCACTGGTAGGTTTTCATCACAGGCTCTCAGAACCACCATATGCTCACATGTTATTAGATTATCTGACTGCCAACGACCCTCCTACCCTTAATGAAACTCAACGCGCGGCCTTGTATGCTGAACTTGCCAGTGGTGCTGAGAGTGGTGAGTACGGATCTGTATCTTCGCTCAGCATAGTCTAACTATGGACAGGATGGGATTACACTGTCCGCTGGTATACCGACCCACACAACAACGAGGGTCTCAGGAGTTTGGATGTCCGCAACACCATCGCTATTGACTTGAACAGTATCCTCTGTACGTGGGCATAAGCCACCTACTAGACTGAAGCTGATGGCATCCGCGTCTGCAGACAGGGATCATGTGTTGTTAGCTAGCTTATACGGCAACGATAACGCAACTGCCAGGGATAGGCACCAAGAAGCTGCTGCTGCCCTTCGTGCGGCAATCCTCGATCTTAACTGGGACTCCGAGAAGGTAGGAATCAATCACCACGGGCCGGTCTTCCCAAAATCTAATCACGCGTTGACGTACAGCTTGCTTTCTATGACTTCAACATCGGCACTAATGAGAGGAACTCAATTTTCACTGCTGCCGCGTTCTATCCTCTCTGGAGTGGCATTATCCCCGATGAGGTTCTTGAAAGCTCCGAGAACGCTTTCGGTGTCTTTTCATCCTTGAATCTTGTTCTCAACCGCTATAATGGTACTTTCCCCGCTACCTTCATTGATTCAGGCCTGCAATGGTGAGTGGAGCGATCGCGATCGATTACCAAACGTAGATGTTAATCCTTGGATTGCTCAGGGATGCTCCCAACACATGGCCTCCACATCAATACATCCTCCTTCAGGCTCTCCGTCAGCTGCCATCGAATATCACTAGCGGTGCTATTCCTACCCCAGGAGATGGACAATCCACCTATGACCTCATTCCTTCTGGCCAACTTGGTCTCTCTGAGGATCAGCTGCCCGGTCAACCTCTTCATGGCGAAGAAGGAAACACACACAATGCAACCCTCACCGGACCTGAAGCTGATATCAACACTTTGGAAGGCACTGTTGTTAATGGTGGTAATGCTACGGATGGCGAGGGCTGGGCACTCGCTCTTCAACGTCAACTCGCCAACCGTTACTTTGCAAGTGCATTCTGCAGCTGGTATGCCCACGGTCCTTTCCGTGTACTGTCAAGTATTTTGTTGACATTGGTTTTAGGCGCGCGACTGGTGGCTCCATTCCTAACCTGTTGCCTCCGCTCTCGGACGAAGAACTTCAAATCACCCAAAGCGTCGGTCAATCTGGACACGTGAGTGCCTTTCTCTCGGTTATTTAAAGTCCTTGATGATCGACAACTTGTTATTAATAGATGTTCGAGAAATTCTCTAACCTTGACATCGACTCTGCTGGCCGCGGTGGTGAATACACTGTTCAGGTGGGTTATTCCTGGCTCATACACCGTGATCAGGGCGGGTGCTTATTTTAACCCATTTTTGCAGGCTGGTTTCGGTTGGACCAACGGTGTCGTTCTATGGATTGCCAGCAACTACGGTAACCTGGTCGACGAACCACACTGCCCAAGCTTGCTCGACTTTGCCAACTCCGATTCGGATAATGCTGCTTCGACTGTCACGTCATCGTTGACGCTCTTGATGTCTATGGTCGCTACTGTTGTGGCTTATGCCCTCCTGTAAGGACGCGATATCATGATACCCGCATGATACCTGATGAATGCCACTGCTAATAACGTCATTACGAATACCTGTTGTTTCTGTTCAAGGAACGTATAATAGCATGTAATTGCAGCACTAGTTGATGTTTGAATAAAAATCATTTCTGATTCCTCAATGACACTCATAGCTCGGAGACTCGCAGACCCACATCCAACTCGGGTAAGGACAACCCCGAAGCCGGGGCACAACATAATTACATGGTCATGTGAAGAATTTGGTTCCGTATGGGATTTTGCTCACCCATAGGTTCTTACGCTGACAGTTGTTGAACGAGACCACGGGAATGATACGGCGCTCCAGCGGCAAGGGAATCAACAGCATCTATCTTGAGCTTAATTTCTCCCACCATCTTGGTATCTAATCCATCCCATCAACCCTCTCAGCCATCAACCTCAACGACAACTGATGTCTCCGTCGCCGCCGTCATTCGCGACTAGAATATCTAGTGATGAGCCTCCGAGTGCAACGGAATGGGGAAAGTATATGCTTGAGGTGTATGCCAGTCGAAGGCCGCCGTATCCCCTCGGCACAGTTTCGTATGACGAGATTGAACAGAAAGCCAGAGAGGTACTAAAAGATCACATTGGTGAGCGACCCTTTCACCATGTTGTTGTTGGTATTGTTGTCTCAAGTCACCCCAACACGTGTATTGGGCACTGCATATATGCGCATTTCTGAACCTTAATAGGCGGATTTCTCTATACGTTTGGGAGCGCCGGGACGAACAAAACCTATGCTGCCAACCTTAAGGTTTTTGAAAAGTATAGGTTGATCCCAAAGATGCTGGTGAACGCCACCACCAGAAGCCTTGAGGTGAGTTTGTCTAAGATAGACGGATCAGGAGTCCTACCTCCCCTTGCCAATGGGATATCATTCCCAAGAGTTGGTGGCCCTAGGCCCGTTCGGCTCGGAATCAAGCTGTCTCGTCACGTTTCTCTCCACCGCCCTTAATACAATGAACTCATCACAGCATTATCTCTTGCCTGAGAACAGACGACGATCTTTGGAGTCAAGCACACTTCACCAATTCTTATTGCCCCAATTGGTGTTCAGGGCATCGTTCATCCTGATGGAGAATTAGCTCCCGCGAGAGCCGCCAAGAATCTTGGTGTGCCATTCATTATGAGCACTGCATCTACAAGGAGTATCGAAGATGTTGCAAAAGCCAATGGTGACAGCCATAGGTGGTATCAATTGTATTGGTCAGTCGGTGTTCTGTCCTAGGTAAACCGAAAGTCGGATAACTGACGGAACTGTACTTGTGACACCTCACTAGGCCACGTACCAACGATGTGACATTGTCCCTTCTGAAGCGCGCAAAGGAAAATGGATTCAAAGTCCTTGTCATAACCCTAGACACAATGACGATCGGTTGGCGACCCCATGATCTCGAAACCGCCTATATGCCCTTCGCCCATGGCGTTGGAATTCAAGTTGGTCGTTCTGATCCAGTTTTCATGGCTCGGTACAATCTCCAACCAGTTCACGAACAACCAGCATTCCCTTACGAGCCCGAGAAACTCGATAACCTCTTCGAAGAAGGAGACGAAAAAGTCAAAGAAGATGTGTTTCTTGGTACGGAATGGTTGAAGGAGTGCAACTCGGGATTATTCAGGGAATGGGAAGATTTGAGGTTTGTTAGAGATAACTGGGACGGTCCTTTGGTTCTGAAGGGAATACAACGTCCAGAAGTATGCATTTTCACACCGCGCCAGCAGGTGCGCCTGCGTGGCCATGATCTAATCCACGATACTTCTCCCGTAGGACGCTGAGAAAGCTCTTGAATATGGTGTCAACGGCATAATCGTGTCCAATCACGGTATGTGAAACAAGATCGTCCTTTGGGTCGAACTTACGCTCACAAATGATGCTGTGCGTCCATATACACAGGCGGACGCCAAGTGGACGGGGCGATTCCCTCACTTCACGCCTTGACCGAGATCATGAAGTCGCCTGTCATTCAAAACGCGCAGAAAACGGGCCAACTAACCGTTCTATTTGATTCTGGAATTCGGACCGGGAGTGATATAATCAAGGCTCTAGCTTTGGGTGCACAGGCTGTTCTTTGTAAGTATCTGTATTCCATTCCACAACTGTACCTGACGCTGATGATCGCCCTAATTCAATTGAAACGCTTTGATATACGTAGTGGGACGACCGTACATATATGGATTAGCAGTTGGTGGACAAGCTGGGGTTGAACAGGTCATTCGTCACACCTTAGCTGACTTGCACGTTACGCTCGGTTTGGTTGGCGCGAAGAGCTTAGACGAGGTTCAAGGGAAAGGAGGGGCCTGGGTTACAGAAATCAATCTTTGAGAGAAGATAAGATTTGAGATACGTTCTGCGTTTTGGTTCATCGGGAGCCCTTCGTGAGGTTAGCATCGTGTTCAGGGTGGACTCGGGTCAGTTCGTCTATGTGATAATGCAATAGCGCAGAATGTAAGAATGCTACATGCAAGTGCCTATCAGAATGTGAGTGGGACAGTGGACTAACATCAAACAGCACTCGGAAGTGAACCTCTAGCCGAGCCATTTCTTCCAACCACTCTTGTTCCACCCTTCCTCGAACTCCCGTTCCGAGAATTTTTGCATAGCCAAACTCCGAGCTCGTTGTCGCATCGCAAGGTCATCTTCAGGGGACAGAGTGAGCACAGACTGTAGGGCTTCTGCGAATGTCTTCGGGTCCTTTGCGTGATACCCTATTCGATGGGATCAGTGCCTCATTTAGTTAATTAATATACATTATACTGACCGGTAGGCTGCTCTTCGAATGGTACAACGATATCCATTAACGGGCCACCAGAAGCATGTGCAACTGGTATGACACCGGCAGCCTGCGTAATTGCGCCGGAAGGTCAGATCGGGCTTGGTGGGTGCTGCGGTGCATATACAGCTTACCATGAACTCGACGACATTAATTCCAAAATGTTCATCTACCATCGTGTTCATTCCTGCGCTGGCTCGCGATAACCACTCGAGGACCACGGCATATGGAGCGTTGACAATGAATTCAACTTGAGACTGGTTTCAAGTTCAATTCCACGTGAGATTAATGAAGGGCTTCGTGGTAGGTGGGGGAAAATGAAAGTACTCACGTCAACCCCGAGCCGTTGGCTTAATCTCTTCAGTTCGTCTAATCTAGCAGCGTCATCTGCATTTCGGCACCCTCCAATCAAGACTAGGCGAACAAAGTTCTTTCCTGCTCGTTGGTACTCAGGATGACTGCGGACGAGGGTGCGGAAAGCTTGCAATTGAGCAGCGTGGTCTTTCTCCGGCCTAGTAGGAGAAAAATATTTGGTACACACGTCCAAGATTCATACATGTTCTAAGAATGCATCTTGATGCACTCTCCACTTACCGGAATTGTGCGACGCTTACAATGACACGTTCTCTCCCTTCAAGCCCAAAGTTGACCAGTTCATTTGTGTCGCAAGGAGGGTAGACGGTTTGCGATTGACTTGCTGTTGCTTTTGGTTTGCGAGGTGGCACGAATGGGAATGGTAGGAATGGAATCAGGGAGAAGACCTTGTGAACCGATTCAAATAATGGGTCGGAGTGCTCCAAGATCGAGTCAATGTGGTTCTTGGTCCATGTCGAGTTGACCATGAGGAAATCGGCTAGTCGTAGGGACTGGGAGTAGTAGTACATGAACAGTCGGTAATAGCTGTGTTCCCGATCTAAGTGCCAAGAATGGAAATGTTGAAGAGAGTTGCACGCACAATAGCTTTGCGGCGCTGAGAACGGGTGACGATGAAATCGCACTCTGGTTCGTGTGCCATGTTTTCCGCGACTTCACTCGTTCCAGCATATCGGTGCTTATTGTCGGGTAATGCACGTAAGCACCAATAGGCACTCTTGCCAGGAATGACACAACGTTAAATGTGAAGGCGTAACCCATGGTATCTACCAATAAGGTTATCATAAACCAAAATGACAATACAGATGGTGGAATGGCGAACCTATGTAGAGGTCTGGTATCAATTTCTCCATGGCTTCCCAGACTAGGTACATGGACCCAAGGCTTTGGCCTATCAGCGTGAAGTGCGGCCACGTTTTGTCCTCCACCCATTTGCGGGAATCGAGGAAGACAAAATGGAGAGTAGACGGGTCGAGTTCGATGTTGAAACGGGACTAAGACCTCGTTGAGTTAACGCGTTGTGAGAATTGGACCATAAAATATTGACTCACTTTGACCTTGCCTAGGATTTGTTCCTTGCTCGCGTCTGTGTCACCGCTATACACGACGTGGATGATATTTGGGTCTGCTCTTTGGGTAGCGGCTATTGCTGTCCACAAGACACGCTCCCCACCACCACCTGCATTGCTGTTAAGACTAGGGGTGAGTAGATATATGGACACGGCTGCGAGAACCGAACCAGTATGGGTGAAAGTACCCGACAATTCGTTTGCTGTCAACGTGGCCGATTCGGAGGAGTTTGAAGAGAGCTATCCGCTTTTTGTGGTTCTTGAGCTTGAGTTTCTCTCTGTACGTCCTAGTAACTAGCCAGAATAATATTAAGGATGGGATGAGCAGTACGACGGCGGCGGTTAGGATTGGGAAAGGCATTGCGAGAAACTGGGAGGACCAACTGGTCATCATCACATTATGTAATCCCGCGGACGCGGACGCTATTGCTCTAGTTCACACCGCTCACCACTACAGTAAGTAGCACTGGTCCGCTAGTGACTTAGTTCAGTTTACCTGTGATGATGCACCACAGCACTTCATTACCACTTCAGGTGGTGAAATGGCATCTAAGATCCCATCTACTCTAAGGATATTAGAAGACTTTGAATTGTCTGGATATGTGCCCACTCTGTTTCTTTGAATATTTTCCTCATTTGAGTAGGCTTCCACCTGGCCGGGCCTGCGTTTATTTTTACCCCAGTCTGGACCGGTTTAGCTCAACATCCCACATCAATTCACAAAAACCATTTGTTCGCTGGTTTTTACTTACATTCCGAAGAACAAATCCCCATTTAGAGCGATCCCTGAGTCGTTAATTCTTGGCGAGGTCGATGCTGTTCGTGGGCCACACACTAGTGCACGAATCCGTGCCACTCCTCCTCGCAAATAAGAGCGCAAAGTGCATGCCCACAAGCATGATATAAAACGGGGGCTCCTGCCTCCACAGAATATGCCTCCCTCCCAATTCTCGACAGAAGCGCTAGAAACAATGCCGGCTCTCCCACAACATCTCAGCCCCATTTCGCAGAACATGCCCACGGACATGCAAGCGTCGTCCCATCCTCATGTATGGGTAGTCGCGATGGTACTCACCTTGAGTATGCACCATCCCTACTTTTAGAGCTGATGCGATTGAACTTACTGCAAATTTAAATGCAGTCGCCTTTCTCGCCCTCGCTGGAATATTCTATTTCTGGGGCAAGATATCGTCGTGCAGCTGCTGGGGATGGCCGAATGACCCTCTGCCAGCAAACAATCCAGCCTTTGCCATCCCCACGGTAAGAAACTTACGGCGGGTAATGTGCTTGCCAATGCGTGCTCATTCACAGCCTTGGTTAGGGAGCGGCACCTCAATTGAATATAGAAATGCAGGCCCTTTCCATCCCTAGGCCCACTAGGGCGATTCTGTGCGGAAGGTAGCAGGCCATTTCTACCTGCGTCGGCCGTTTTTCACTTTAGCTATTGCACTGTTTTCGTATAACATCAGAGAATTAAATTTACCTCCCTGTTCACTCGATTGGACGCCCACCCAAACTTAAGCATCCAGGCTGGTCCATGATCTGTGTCGGTGCCCAATGGTACTCCTACTCCAGCTAAGCGGTGCAGATAATATTGCTAAGCAGCTTCAATCAGAAGTGACGCTTAGAGAACCCTGTTTCCGAACCCTCTTTTCACGGTGTCCTGTTTAGCCCGGCGTTGACACAGCCTGCTACGGCGTTCTGACAGGGTTCAGTTGCATAGTTTAGCTGTTGCATTTACACTTCCCCAAACACTGCGGACTAACCTAGGGAAACTACATCTGCAGAGGTAAATGAACTCCGTTCCATTTTGAGTGTAGTTCATCCACACATACGTGCTAACGGAATTGTCCATCAGCAGGATTCCTGTCTTCGAGCAATCACGTTTGACATTATCACACATACGTACTAACGAAATTGTCTATCAGCGAGATTCTTCTTCGAGCAATCACATTTGACAGGTGTGCCTTATCAACACATACTGGTTCTGGCAGACTTCCTCGACAAGGATGGAATACGCCACCTTGCCCTAGACACACTCATACAGAGTTGGATATCCCTTATGGCAGTACGTCTGCAACGTACCGAAGGTGATATATATAACTGATGGTCACTTTCCAAAATCGTCACTCAGTTTAGAGAGTACAGTTGATCAGATTGGCACGTGATTCTTAGCGGACCTAATGCCCACGTACAAGGGGTGAAAGGAGGGGTCATATCAGGTGGTGGAATTTCTCTGTTGCGGCCTCATCATATAGAGCCACAAGTAGCTTTCTTTACCGCTTCGGGGGGCCTGTACTTAGCTACAGCCTTTAACAGAGTTTTTAAAAAAAAAAAGTGGCTTTCTTGGATGACAATACGTGCACTCTTGTAAGCGATCATTGCCCAGCCCCGACCTGCATCTGATATCCGGTGACGGAGTAGTCTCTACCACCACTTCGCCCAATCGGTTGAAAAGCTTTCTATGGAGATTATGCACGATCCCGAATAGCTTGATGCAGATCGCGTACCAGCGGCGGCTGACTACAACCTCAATTTTCATGTTGCCGCGCGTAACGACTGCAGGAGCCATACATAGCGGGTAATAGTGAAGCGTCGTGGTGGAGTCCGTGAGGGTTACGGCAAAGATACCCCTCAATAAAATATCCCTACGTGGAAGGAAAACATGAACATACCACTGTCAGGGCTTCCGACCGCAAAAGCACCACGGATCCAACATGCTGTCGTCTTCTGCAAAGATGTTGAGGCCGAGGGGCCCACACCATTCAATGCTGTTCTGACTCCATGGTGGCCTGTCCACCGAGCTGGGACATCGTCTTGCTGCGGTCTATGCACCCTAAGATCACATTCGACCGCACATGATGATACTTATCGTGCCAGGTGAACTCAGTTCAAACTTGGGTGGGCAGTTCCATTGGGGCAGGGAGGCAGACCAGATCTGTTCAACATGAAGACGTTGATTTGGGACCACACGTCCATATGAGATGTGCTTGTCAGCGTTTGCAAGATGATGGTTAGATTGGAGAAGAAACATCATCAAAGGCAGTGCTTACATAACCTCGGCAACGTGACTTCATGACAGTCTTGCAGTCACAGTGCTGGTGACGCTGTCAGACTTCTTCCTTGCGTACGACCTTTCCCCACTTGGCGTCAAACATACTACGAGCAGTGGTCCGCGATGGCTGCAGGAGGAAACAAACGCCTTGTTCTTGATGGTGCGTAAGATTCCCTACGGTTTGGCACCAAGTTGGATGTGTGTAGGTCATAGTAAATTATTTTTATTCCAGTCGCTCTTTTCCTTGCTTCGCAGGCGAGTCCATGGAGTTTGCATGCGCACTGCTTGTACTGAAGCCATGCTCTGCCAGGCAGTAGCATACTACGCTATGCGGGTATGTCCTTATCTCCCGTTGACACCACCGAACACAACGCCAACCCGAGCGCGCGTCAACCGCGCACACTAGTATGTCATAGATAGCGTATTCCCGAACAAGAGGGAAAGCGTCAAGGAGAAGCAACTGGAGGCATTGAAGCGTCTGGGCCACCACGACCTCAAGCTCGACGAATACGAACGTACGGCGTCAAATTTAACAGCACCTCCCCACTGCCCCTCACCCCCTCGTTTATAGGTACGGTGGCCAATGAAGTGATACACCCCGACGACATAGAAGTTCGCTTCGCCGGTTCGTCCTCCAACTGCGCTTCGGCCACCTCACCCATTGCTAACTGCGGAGTTAAGATATTGGAGGACTCGACCCAATAATCTCCTCCCTCAAAGAATCCATCATCCTCCCACTCGTCTACCCAAAAATATTCTCCTCCTCCTCTCTAATCAGTGCACCGAAAGGTGTCTTGCTCTACGGGCCGCCAGGTTGCGGGAAGACCATGATGGCCAAAGCGCTAGCCAAAGAATCCAACGCAACGTTCATCAACATTGCGGCATCTGTGCTAACGAACAAGTGGTACGGCGAGTCGAATAAACTCGTAGCGGGGCTGTTCAGTCTGGCGAGAAAATGTCAGCCGAGTATTATATTTATTGACGAGATCGATTCGTTCTTGAGAGAGAGAGGCAAGGGAGATCATGAAGTGACGGCGATGATTAAAGCTGAATTCATGACGTATGTCCTTTTGTTATTCTTAAGCGATCGTCTTTTTCTCCCTTCTCTGCTTTGGAGTTCGGGTTTAGGGCTGACAACGATTTAACTTTTAGACTATGGGACGGTCTGACGTCTTCGTCCGATCGCATACTTGTCCTCGGCGCAACGAACCGGATAGAGGACATTGACGCCGCGTTCCTGAGACGAATGCCAAAGCGCTTCCCCGTTGGTCTACCGAACACAGAACAGCGGTACAGGATTCTAAGCCTGGTTCGTCACAACACCGGTTACACCCTATTTCTATGCTTGGGCTAATTACACGTTTGCTAGATGTTGAAGGATACAGAGCTCGATCCTGATTGCTCTATTCAAACCCTCGCAGCCGTATCTGCCGGCTACTCTGGTTCGGATTTGAAGGAACTATGTAGGAACGCTGCCATGGTCCCTGTGAGAGAGTACGTGAGGGAAGCTGGAGATGATAAGGAGGCACTGGCGAAAGCAGAGGAAGAGGTACGCCTGTATTTGTTCCACAATCCGTCGTGGCTTTCAGGATGTGCTAATGGTCGTTACTCACAACTTAGGGATTCCAACTACGGCCGCTGAAACTCAGCGACTTTTGCGTCCATGATGGATCTCTGGGGTTCTTGAATTTGGATGTGACTGACACAACATCCGTGCTGGCGTCGATCGATTAATCCGTACCGGTCGCTGGTTGTATTACTAGTTGCGTGAGGGTGACTTTGAACGAGGCCTTAGATACGTGTCTTTTTGGCTCTCCCATTTGCATCTTTCTGGTTGATATTGCTGTTTAGGATACATAGTTTTCTAGTATGGATAGACATTTATTAATTTACACCCTCAGCTCACTGTAGAATGCGCATGTCTCGACTGCTACGGTTCAGCGTCAACACTGCCGATGCAAGAACACTACGCTCGCTTGGGGTAGAGGGCACCATTGGCACTCAGTCCGTGGGACAAAGGCTACGATGTTTACTGTTCGAAAAGCCATACTATGAAGAATAATCAAATACATAGAGCCGCCGAAAGAAACGCCAGGTGGCAGTGATGGCGCTTCATTGTTTTCATGGTATTCAGCGAGGTTTGCCAAATGGGTGGAAATCATTGGAATGACGTCACAGCACTTAACGAATAGGGGCTTGAGCAACTTGCGGCATACTGGTCAGGCACAACTGAGGAGATGTATAGGGGCATACGATTGGGCACCGACAACGACGTAGCGTTTCATGTCTTGTGGTCGGGATGTTTGCAGAAAGGGCACCTTGGGACTTCCGGCTGGAATGTGGGTAGAAGCAATACTCTTGCTCTGTTCTACGACGCATATATGCAGGTGCTCCATTCGATCGTCCAAATTTGAGCATTTGAAGGGCTCAGTAGCAGTGGATTCCAAAGTCGATGACCTTGAACTCGAAGAAACGGCCTCGTCTTCAGAGGTGGTAGACTCGTCGCTAGAAGTGTCAGAAATCAACGCTTTTGGTTGTTCCCTCTCCGTGGGGGGAGTTCTTTCATCTCGAGCGCATAAGGGCTCTCTGTCCAACAGATTCTTCCTATTCGTACGCAGCGTCCGCACTGCAGGAGGCGAATCTCTCCAAGACTCGGCGTGAGGGATCGAGTGTTGAATCGCCTGTTTAGTTTCATATGGAATCCCGTCGTAGAATAAGCACCCCATCTCAACTTTGGAGAGACCACCCTTATTGAGAAGTGGAACCGCCATCTCACGGAATTTGCAATAGTGCCGGTTTACGTCCTTGATGCTCTCTAATGCCGCTGACCGGAGTTGCTCCCGAATCCATTTTTGCGACTCGGTGATCTTCCGAGTCGGAATCTGACGTGCGTCTTCTGCTTGATATGGATCAGCAAGGACCGCGGAGACCCCTTCCCAAGAATGCTCTTCGATTTCTCGTCGTAGATCACCATTTCTGATATTTCTGTTGCAGCAAATCCAAAATCCAAAGTCCGGAAAGGCAGCGGATATTTCGAGCGACCCAGAACATTTGCTGTCTTTCCGAGTGCTTCAAGAGTCGCGAGGTAATATTGGACGCGCTTGCTGGTGAACCTTGGAGCATTCCTTGAACATGGGACAGGCATTGGTACTCCACACTCGTGGAATTGAAAATTTCTAGGGCTGTATTCCCTGGTGTGGTCCTCATTATTGCTGGAATCGCTTGTCACAAGGATGGCGAGGTGTACTAGTGGATAGAGTCCGAAGGAAGATGGAGTGGAGAGAGCTGAGGGGCGTAGGAAACGTTGAACGGGAAACAGGAGTCCTGGAGCAGTTACCACTTTCGTAGATAGGTCTTGTCGGGCGTCCAGGGGAGCGAGTCGTCGAACGTCGTGGGTACGAGAGGATTATGAATGGTCGCTAGCTGAATATATGCGCAAATGCGACACGATCAGAGGCTTCAGAATGCGATACGATGCAAATAACTCGGTAGCTTGAAAGTGTAAAGGAACTCCGAGTGACTCGAGGGGAGGAAGATGCGTACGGAGTCAAGAGAGAGGGATGGGCTGGTGAATCTGTAGGGTCTTTTATATCTACAGCCGGTGTTCTTGAATGTGTACGAAATTGCCCCAAAGCAGAAAGAAATATACCGAATGTAGATTCAAGAAGTCGATGCGGAAGTGAAGAGTAAGTGAGCGATGACGTGAACTCGGGATGATTAGGGGCTTATTTTGGACGTGTCCTTTTCGATTTCGGAGGCCAATTAGTTCGAGTCGATGCTCACCCAAGCAAACCAGAAAGAGTGCAAATGGATAGATACGAGTACACGACATACAACACGATTATACTCTAACACAAGCACTGGCTTTCCATCCAGTCCCAAGTCCAGAGTCAGAATCATCATCGCCCGTCAATAGCGTTCGAACGGAAGAACGAGAGTAACAAAAGAGAAAAATAGCTAGATGAATAAAGCGTAGTACTTGCACTCGTGTGCAATACATGCATCTCCTCCTTCTCCCCCTCCCCTCTATAGCAACAATAGTGCGTTTGGTGACAGCGACAACAAGCGTGGTGTGGTATTTACAATGTGCATCAAAAAAGAAATCAAACCCCAGACCATCTACCGACCCCACCGTCTCTCCTGCTCCTGCCCGCGCGGCTCTCCCTCCCGCTCACTGCCACGCTGAGGCGTCGTCGGCCCCGACCCACCACCCGACCCCGACGCATACGCATAGCCAGAGAGACCCGACGCGGTCCTCATCCTCCTCTGCGGGTGCAAGTCCCGCTCATGATCACGGTGGAACTCGAAGAAATCCGTGTGCTGGAGGTCAGAAGAGGCCATGGCCGCAGAGAGAGGCTGCTGGAACGACGATATGGGAGATATGATCTCTGAATCTCGGCTGCTGCTCTGGCCTGGACCGCGCCCTTGACCGCGCCCTCTCCCCTGGTCTTGTGTGTAGCTCTGGTTTTGCATGTGGCTGAAAGGCACAGGGGGGAACTGCGAGGGCGAGAAATACATATTGTACAGAGACGATTCGCGGTTGCCTGTCAGTGTGTCAATGTCGGTGGTGCTGATGCTGGACAGTGGCTCTCCTGTCATTGGACTGGGTGAAGGCGGATTTTGTGGGGCGAAAGGTGGGAGGATGAGGCGTGGTGGTGCAGGCGGTGCCAGTACGGGTGCTGGTGCTGGTGCGGGTGCAGGTGCAGGACTCGGAGAACGTGCAAAGACAGGAGGAAGAACAGGAGGGGATGAAGGCCCAGTCACTTGACGCTGAAGCATAGGCTGAGGCGTAACCGTCTGACTAGTAGAATGACTTGGCGGACTCGGAGATGGAGTCGGCACTGGCGTCAGAGACGTAGGCAGAGGCAACGGCGGCACCGCGCTCAGTCGAGCATTAAACGCCGGCCTCCCCTCACCCTGGCTCTGACTCCTACTCAGGCTCTGGCTGTGGCCATGCCGGTGGCGTCCATGCACATACGCCAATAAGTTGACATCCCTCGAGCCCCCGTGTGTCCCATACGTCCGCATCGACCCAGCTCGGGACATGGAATCGTGAGTAGACATCGTGTTCGAGCGTGTAGTCGTAGGACTGTAACTGTGGTCATAGTCGATGAACGACTGTTGTTCGGCCGTGGTCGAGTCCGAGCCAGACCCACTGCGGCTGCCACCACCGGTGGATTGGGGGTGTATGCTTGGTGGTGTGAGGCGGAATAGGCGGCGTTGGGCGCTTTGGTCCTGGTCTCTTTCTACGTCCGAGTCGGGAGTTGCAAGAGTCTGGGCCTGAGTCGGTGTGTTGGTCGGGAGAGTTGACGGTCTATCCAAACTAAACCCATCAAACCTCGAAGGCGATGCAACCAACACCGGAGAATTCGATCTCGGTGGTGTAGGCTCACGGGAAATGATGGGAGGCAACGGAAGGGATCTCCCTGTAGCTGCAGCAGAAGCCATCGCAGGCGGACTAGTGCTGGGAGTTGTAAAACCAGAAGTCGTACTCGTACTGGGCCCTGGTGTTCGTGCTACCTGCGCCTGAGGGATAGCAGGCAACTTCCTAACCGGCCTTCTTGTTTCCTGACTTGCAGCCTGTGCCTGAACCTGGCTAGGTTGCATAGGCTCGGCGCTGGGGGGTATCGGTGCAAGGGCCGGAACCGGAGGAACTGGCGGGAAAACCGAAACTGGCACTGGGACCGGCAATGGGCGCCTAACATCACCACCCCCGACGTCATTCCCCTGCCCAAATTCGCTGACAGCGATAGTGGTATCAATCAAGGGAATATCAGCCGTCGTTATGAACTCTTGATCTTGGTCATGGTACGGGTCATAGTCGGAGTCGGAGTCCGTCCGTCGAGACGCGCTGGCATATGGATGGCGCGGGATGACATTAACGGGGAAGTTCGGTGGTGATCCCAGGTCGTCATTATGTGAGTCGTGATGGTCAGCGGATTGTAATAGTGGAATGGTGCTTCCGCCGCGCGTGTGCGTGCGCTGTAGAGGAACAGGAGGGGGTGCCGTCCGAGTTGGATTTGAAAGGGAAAGGGGAGGGGGAGGAGGTCGATTAGAAGTAGAGGGTAACGGCCTTGCTGCAGGAGGAGAATTCGGATTGGAATTTGAATTGGCAAGTGCTGCCAACTCCGTAGTCAAGGATATAGGAGAATGCGGCACACCAGACTGTCCAGCGATATTTGAAAGGGTATCAGACCTCGAATGAGACCTGAACTGTGAGAGATCAATCGCGAAGCTGGATGTCCAAGACGACCGACTTCGGGTGCTGGCCCGTGTGCTTTTGAAGATCGCTATCGCCTTGCCCTTGCCCTTTCCATTTCCTCCATTATTTTCTGGTGTCTGTCCTACGCCACTTGCAGAACTTGGAGGTGTGATGCTTGAGGCATTTCTATATAAATCCTGATCATCCACCTTTTCCTCTCCATCGTCCGTAGTCCCAGGACGCCGAAATGCTATCCCGAGACTCCGCAAGCTCTTTCGCCCCTGCTCCAAATCAAGCTTCCACTTGCCACTCCCGCTATAGGGTCGAGGATCCACTGTAACATTAGCTTCCTGTGTGATATCAATGACTACACCGACATCTCTTGGTTTTTCTTGTAGTTGCCCGGTGGCGGAACAGGCGCCTAGACGCCTCTCGCGACGTGGTCTGTAGACGAAAAAGTAGTAAATACACCCGGTGATGATGAGGAATGCGAGAAAGCCGCCGAGGGCTAGAGCTGCGATTGCTCCTGGGGGGAATGAGACAGAGTTGTTGGCTTCGATAGCGGGAGAGTTAGATGGTAGAGTTGGAGGAATGGGTAACGATGTACTGTCAAAATTCCTCAATAGGCGCGCAATATTAAGAAACGACGAGACGTACGAATCCTGGGGCACGCCAACCAAAAAACCACCAGACCTAACAGCAAGGCTCCCATCGACATTCTCAACCTCCAAAGTGTGGTACTGATCCATGGACAGCCCACTCGTAAAGAAGAGGAGGGAATTGTCGTTGGTGAATGATGATCTTGCTGAGAGTGTGGTCGTTATGTTGTCGACCTTTATATTGTAGAGACCAGACTGAGGTGACGTCGTTCCAAATAATTGCAGTGATGTCCCTAAGAGTTGGAGGGTGATATAAATATAACATTTGGAGCGTGATGGTAAAATGAACTTGCCTAGGAACCGTGTCCGTACACGGTCACCTCTAGTGGTAGAGACGTGTGATGAGCCATCACTGTCCTCTATAAACGACCATCGCCCGAGGAATGCGATGTTGGCGTCATTGAGTGGTCGGGTGGCGAATGTGACGCTGGAAACAAGATATATGCGCGGAATAACTTAGACGAAAGGTGGAACTAACTTTGAGAGTGTGTCTGAGGGCGGTGATGTGTTGATGAGGGCTCTGTCGAAAAACAAGACGGATGTTGGGGGGCTTGGCTGGGATACTGGGGCCACGACTTGCAAGGTAAGGGAATGGACGGAGTTGGTGAGGTTTTGGAAGGATGCGAGGATGTTCTCGTTCGAGTCGACGGTTGGGGATTGTACATGCTCTCCGTCGAGGATGGTCACATAGGATATGTTGGCCGCCAGGCCTAGCAATTGAATGCCAGTACCTTGAACCCGAAGATTGGCGATGCGACTATCAGCGAGAGAAGCGCCACGTACCATACCAAGATATCGTGAATGTAGCACCATTGAGAGAGGTAGCATGATAACTGGTGCCGTTCCCCGACTCTCCTGGGGCAGAAGCAAACCCAGAACCATTGTAATATGGGTTCCAGCCCGCGTTGAGGTTGGGGGTTGAAAGGGTGTCGCTGAACGGAGAATAGGCTATAGTTGGGGAATCATCGTCAACAAGGATTTGAAGGGATGATGCCATGAATGGTAATCATGAATTGCGACCTGCACGATGGGAGTTGAAGGAGAAGAATTGGAAGCCATCTTCGGCGACACGGAGGTGCTTGTCAGTGTTGCCCCACGTCGTCCCTCCCATCGGCCAACAGGAACCATCACGCTTATCACTGCCTCTCCCCGTTTATCCCGCTTGATTGCGAACATGGACGACCAATTTCAACCAGAACAGCCTTCTCTCGACGCTGTAGCAACGCCCGCGTTCTTCCCTGCCATCCTCGAGTTCCTCAGAAACACCAGCCCTGTCCCACTGCCCCTTGATCCAGTCATCCTCCAGGCAATCCTCCTGTGCATCATCGCTGGTGACAAGCATCTCATTCTACAGACTACCCAAGAGGATGTGGGCCTTGTGGTCAAACTCTCCCTTTGGGTAAGTCTTCCGGTCCTTCCTCGTGTCACGCATGGCCATCATACGTTGGCATGCTGACTGGTGCAATCCTATCAAGAGCTGGCTGATTGCGCGGAGAAACTTGACGTGTCACTAACCACACTCTCTATCGCAAGATTCTCTCCGTCGTCTTCGACTTCAAGACCCACAAGCTCAAGATCAGACCCCGTGTCGGATCTCCGTCTTTGTCTACGGACCCAGCACCTCACCTGCCCTTTCTACGGTCGCTTTTCATACCCCGGACTTCGCAGCACTTTTATCAAGACTCCCAGGACGAAAACGAATCGCTGACCGCACGACTCAAGCATCCCAAACCCCGGCATCACAAGTCCAAGTATAAATTACCGCTTGATGCTCCAGGGCCGGGTCCGCATTCCACCGCACAGCGTTACCGGTCGCCATCTCCATCACCTCCAACCCCGCGATCTCACCCCGCCGCAAATAAGTTCTTCACATCAGATAATGAACTATCATCCCACACGCGGCCGACGGCATATCTGCTTCACAAGCACTCTTCGTCGGTGTCTGGGTTGAGCCATGAACTGCCCCGCGCACTGGTCATTTCGGGTTTGCACCACGCGAGCACGCTCTCACAGCGGTCGCTGGCGACGGTGTTAGCGGAGAAGAGGGTTGTGCTCGAGAGTTCGAACTCGCTACCTTCGCATACGCTGCAGGAAGAGCTGGACGATGGCGTTTGGAGTTTGCCAGAAGGGTTTTTGGTCATCTACGTCTGTCCGTTTAATGGCAAAGAACGCCCAGCAATTCACAAGAGCCTGGTATGTACCCTCTTCATCACTAATGCTCGTTCTATTGACATGCCATTCAAGCTCGACAAATTTGCAATGAGCACAAACGTCGTCGTGGACCCAGCTATTCGTCAAGCTATCCTAGCATTTTCCCCATCTCCCAACCACTCCCTCTCTCCAACGCAATCACTCCCATCCTCCCCTCTATCCACCCACCATATCCAACTCAGCCCTACCAGCCCGCCCAAGCACGCTCAACCAATCCCCTCAACTCCCCTGACACCATCCACGCCCTCCCAATTCACTCCACCACGACCACCACGCCCGCTCCTGCATCCCTCTTTTCTCAAATCCCTCCGCACATTTGCGAAAAACACGTACTTTTCGTCCGGGCTGACACTATACCTGGCGGATCTTATGTCTGCAACGAGACACCACCCGGAGCTGGATGGAACGTTTATCACAGCAAAGGCGCACGTGGATGTGGAGGAGCTCAGCAGGGCGATGAGAGTTTTGGGGGTTAACCCGAGCGGGATGGAATTAGCGAGGTACCCTTCTGTCGAAGAACAGCAACATCAGCAGGAGGAGCAGGAACAGGAAGTAGGACAGGGAGAGGAGGATTTTGTCTCCGCTGAGGAAGGCCACGGCCGGGATGCGGATGCTCAGACAACTGGTACGATTGTGCCTGGGGCAGCGGCCAGTATCGCTGCTAGCTCGACGATTTATCAGCCTAGTCATGCGCGTAAGCATAGATCGCCGTCGTTGAAGACTGCTGTTACTGCAGCTTCGGCACTACCACAACTGCCCCATCAACAACCACCAGCTGCGTCTGCATCTGTACCCGTTCCGCCACTCCCTACCCCACAACCACCCCTGTCCGCCGCCTTGACTACGAGTATTGATGTCGAGTCAAAGAAGGACGTATTGAATGTTACAGAAGCGGACGTGGCGAGAATCGTGCCGAGGGTCGTTACGCATAGGCTGAGAGTGCGCGATGGGCCCGAGGATGAGATTTACGCTAGTGCGGTTTACGGAGCTACGTTTGAATTCGATCTTGGTGCGGGCAGAGAGGTGGAAGGACAAGGACGAATGCGGGGGAGGTCGAGGGCAGGGAAAGCGCGAGAAGGTCAGGAGGGGGAGGGGGAGACCCGGAGCGGTAGGGGTAGGCGGGTGGATGTTGATGAGGAGTGGGAGAAGAAGAGCATTAAGGATATTCTAGTTAAGATTTTAGTGGCCGTATAGTGATACGTACTATATAGCAGCTATTTTAATGGTTTTCAAGTGTATGAAGCTGGACGTCGTTCATGGGATTAGGATCTGAAGATATGATTCCCGGATCCCGAGATCCAAATACGATATTTACATTTTCAGGTCCACAGCTTGACAAGCTTTTATTGTCATGCCCTCACCGCTTTGTAAGTACACCGTTTCTCCAAACTCATGCCTTGCATTCGTCATTCCACAAACTGGGATCTCACATACCACATTACGATAATGAGCAGAATACCAAAAACGCTCCGGTCTTCGTATTAACTTGTTGAAAGGATTTCAAAAGAAGAAAGGACTGAGATGACGCGAGTGACCAATCTCGGGTTTAAACGAAAATATCTTCAAGCTGGATTTGATTCCAATCCTGATGTAGATGAGCAAAGTCCGGGAGGTGATGAGACCGCTGAGGTGACTGTTGCTGCTGAGGGAGATGGAGATGTGGGTGAGGAAGGGAATAAGGCTGATCCAGGAAATGCAGTGGAGTCGGGCCAACCACCAAAGAAGAAGAGAAAGAGAACGAAGAAGAAAAAGGAGAGTAAAACTGCTGGTGGTGAAGAAGTAGGTGATAGAGGTGATGAGGAAGGAGACGAGAGTGAGGGTGCGGCTGACAAGGAAGGAAAGGAGGACCAAAAACCACCACGGGCGCAAGACGGTATCAAAAAATCGAAGAACGCTAAAGCTAAAGGGAAGCTAGGTGGAAAACTGAAAGGTGCGCTTAGTCTCTTTACAACCACTACTTGACTTGATGTACTTACGAAGCTCCCCTATGTAACCCCGCAAATTGGTCTGGACTATACTGCACAGGCAAATCCGCATCCGAAAAACGCCGTCTTAAACGCATTCAAGAACGAGAATCGACAAAGACTTGCTTCGCGTGTCGACAGACGGGTCATGCGGCGAAAGATTGTCCTGTCGTTCTCAAAACTTCGGCAGGTGAGGGCGAGGGCGAGGGTACGGAACAACAAGGTGTTGGGGAGATAAAGTTGAAGAGTGTAGCTGGGATATGCTATCGGTGTGTCTCTCGCCTACAGCTCTTATTTCCCTCTTCAGAGCGTCTATCATAACACTCAACTTACCTTTCTTAGCTGCGGTTCCAAACGCCACACCCTCTCACGATGCAAAAAACCAATCGACGCTCAAAATCCTTTACCTTTTGCCCACTGTTTCGTTTGCGGTGGCAAAGGACACCTCGCCTCGACTTGTTCACAAAATAAAGGCAAAGGAGTATACCCAAATGGTGGGTGCTGTAAACTATGTGGGGAAACTTCGCATTTGGCGAAGGATTGTCATCTGAGGAGGCCAGGTATGAACTACGAGTATACATATCTACAAAAATCCCTGCTAAATGTCTGTGGTTGTGTTTAGAAAACCAAAACGCGGCTGGAGGTATTTACGGGACGGGTAAAGAAGCAGGAGCAGATGAGGATGATTTCCATTTACTAAAACGTCGAACTCGGGAAGTAGAGAGAGACGAAAGGAGGGAAGACAAGCTGAAAAAGTCCCTGAAGGTCAAAGCGGGTGTGCAGAGTGGTATCATCAAGTCGTTTGCAGCGCCTGCCAGTGGTGCGGGCGGTGCTGGTGGAAGCAAACCGGCGAAGAAAGTGGTTTACTTTTGACAACGTTGGGCACGTTGTCCCTACAATTCGCCATTACCCACAATCCCCGAAATGCATTTCTTTGCGTAGGGAAGCTACTGCCGTATCCACCACCTGCGTAGGTCCCATGGCGTGGTTTCGTGTACAGTATAAACAGCTCAGCCTTCGTGATCAACAGCCGGCGAGCTTCTTGCGAACAAAGGCGTGAATAATACCATCAAGCCGAGAATCCCCTAGTCATTGTTGGTTTACTTGGACAATCTATCATCCAATGTAAACCGCCGCAATTGCTGCAAGGCCCAGGAGGGCTGATTGCAGAACGCAATTTACACTTTCCTAGGGTGTGTGGCCCACCGCAAGCTCTGCATTTGTCCTTATTGTCAGCATCTCCCTTTGTTGACGAGGCAGAATGGGAGGGGGGAGACTGAGAATGCTCTCTTAAGAGTTTGACGAGTTCATCATAGTCGGGCGTTTGAGTCTTTGGTCGTAATTTGCCACGATAAAAGGTGTCAGCGTCAACTATGGACGCGGTTGCACCTTTCATTTTTTCAGCGGCTTCCAACGCCAGCGCTAGGAATTCTGTAGCATAAAGAGACTCGATGAGAGCTGCGAGTCTAAGGTCGCGGAGCGTAACACCAGGATACATCCTCTCGGATACGGGCGTCTGAGGATCTTCGTCGTCCCATATGAAGCGATAAGGCGAGTCCGTCTGGGTCGTGATCCAGACTCTGGGCAGCTTGTTCTTTAGAATAGCTATATCTTGGTAATGCTACCAGTCGCGCCTCGTTTTTAAGCATGGTTGAACAACAACAAGGAACCAAGGAACACTGCACACTCACCTTTTCCTTCTGACCAATCTTAACAACCCGAGTCAAGAACTTGAGAGCCACCGAGTAATCGGGAAGCTTAAAAACCGTCTCTATTCGGGCTGCAGACAGCAGCTTTGATGGCGCAGGCGCCTCCTGTTCGGCTGGGCGGGATTTGAACTCGATGACCCAACCGAGATTGTAAAGGGGGCGGAGGTACTGCTCGAAATCGCCTTCTCCAATCCATGGCACCTCGTGATCTTTTACCTTTGGGACGTCCTGTTCCTGATGGATGAGGGGCGTAGATTGTTGCCTTTCGTTGAGCTGTCGGCCTGATAGTTTTCTGAGGTAGACAGCAATAAACCGGACATAAGTAGAGGGAAAACGGTGAACCCAGTTCAGTTGGAATCTATGCACCCCCTGCTCAGAAAGATCGCGGGACGGGTCAGACGAAAGCCCAGAAGGATCACTTCGGGAGTAATTCCTGCTGGTTGTCACTGTGAACGCATGATGGAAAGTTAAGGATACACGTTGGGCGTGACCACAGGCAGTCAGACGCTGAGCAAGATATGGACGCAATGAACGATACATTGCTGTTAATTGACGCCCAATCGATCCAGATAAGGCGCACGTGGCTACCTCATTGTGAGGCGTAAAGCATTCAAGGGTTGCCTAGGCGAATTCACCATGCTGGACACCAAAGAACACGGACTGAAACGTAAACTGATCAAGCGTAGGACTAATGTTGCCTATCCTTGAGGAACCCGAGATAGGATTGGTCCAGTCGTATAACACTGCAGTTAGTATTGGGTTTTGTTGTATCTACTGGCAGTGTCAGCGAAGAACAAGGAGTCGATCAACAACGAAGATGGTCTACATTGAAGTTGAAACGTATTATTACTATAAATGGCAATAATACTGCCCATACAAGTGTTGGTTGCATCGCAAACACCCGGCATCCCGCTCATGCAGCGTATATAGGAATGAGTAGTTGAATTTACCTGCGTTCCTGCTTCATATTCAGTTTCCGCTGTACAGGAATCGGGATCTCGAGCTGTTTAAAGTTGACACCTTCCTCCACCGGCGGTTTATTGGCATCGACATCGACAGTGGTCTCGGTATCAGTTTTGGTGGTGTTGGCGTTGCGTCTGGTGAACTTCTTGGTTGAAGTTCCCCTGTTTGGACAGTCTATCATCCAATGGGAACCGCCACAGCGATTACAAGGACTTGGAGGATTGACTGTAAAGCGCATATCGCACCGACCTAATGCATGTGGCCCGTTACAGGCTGGGCATTTGAGATTGTAGTTTGGGGCAGTTCGCGTCCGCTTAGTAGGCTTATTCAAATCGGTATCTGCAGCGATCTCTGTAGGTGTGGGTGCGGTCGTTTCTGGTGAAGGGGTGGAATGACGAGTATACATCTTGAAGAATTTGACAAGCGAGTCGTAGCGTGGTCTCTGACTGCGATTTCGTAGCTTACCACGGTGGAAAGTGTTGGTTGTAGTGGCCGCGGTGGCTTCAGTCACGGTTGGATCCTTCGCTGTTTCAACATTAACCGGAGTTGACTCTAGGTACTTGGCAGCGTAGTGGGCATCGATGAGAGCTGCAAGCCGCAGGTCGCGACGGGTGATGCCGGGATGCTTTCGCTCAGTTCTGGGGGGCTGGGGGAACTCGTTTTCCCATACGGGACGATAAGCTGAATCCGTCTGGCTGCTGATTCGAATAATTGGATGCCTTCTGTTGGCAATGGTTATGTTTGGGTGGTGCTACCAGTCGCGGCTGCGTTATTGCCAAGAACAAAGAGACTGAAAGGGAGATACGTACATCTTCCTTGGTGGCAATCCCCACGACCTCGTTCAAAAACCCAACAGCTGTCAAGTAATCAGGGAACGTGAATTCCGTCACAATCCGACCGGCGATAACGTGTTGAGACGACGAAGGCTTTCCCTTTTCAGGCATACGACGTTTGAATTCTACGCCCCAGCCTAGGTCGTAAAGTGGGCGGAGATACTGCTCAAACTCGTTCTCTGTGATCCATCGAGTAGGATAGCCTGTTACGTGTGGAACGTCCGGTATTGGAAGTGGAGTTCCTGAAGGATGGGGTGAAGATGTTGAGGTCTTTGGTTTGGTTGTCGATGCAGTTTCAACGGATTTCTGGTGGTCAAAAAAGTAAGCACAATAAGAAAGGCTATAAATCGGGATCTGCGTACCTCGGGTGGGCTAGCGACAGGATTTTGACCACCAGCTGAAGATTCGGGTACTATGGGATCGCTCCAGCTACTATTTCTGCTAGCAGTTACCATGAAGGGCCGGGTAAGAGGTCGAAGTACACGCGCTGCTCGTTGTGTATGGCCATAAGCACTCAAGCGTTCGACGGCAGCTGGACGCAATGAACGAGCAAAACGGTACATTGTTGCCAATTGACGCCCAGCCAAACTGCCGACCTAAATTGGGATGCACGTGACTACCGCCACCTGCGCAGGCAACAGCTTTAATCCAACGACTCCGGATAATAAGAGGGGGAACTACAAAACATGAAAGAGAGGTGCTGGCTAAACGATGGACTGAACAAGAGCCCATTCTTGAGGTATCTCAGGAATATTGAGTATAATGGCCTGACATTCTCGTACAAGGATAAATCCCGGGCATAAACCAAGGAAGGATTGTAACGCATGATAAAGAAATGAGAGGAATAAGGATCCGCATCTCCAAACAAAGAAAGGAAGCTACAGGAGACATGCAAACGGAAGCAAGTCAACCTGGAGGGAATTGCCAGGTTACTCCCGAGAAGAATTTCTTCACCACTCGGACAATATCATTTCCACAGAATATATAAAAAAACAGGCCAATAATCCACAGCCTACGTACTATACAGGGTATTTCCCAATACACTAGTACCTCCAAAGACGACCTCTCAAAGGACATAGCATCCCCCTTTCACTTAAATAGGTATTTGCAAAGTCAAACTCGTCAAGAACTCCATCGCATTCTTCCTATAATCATCATTATTGATCTCACGAGGGAAAAGACCATCCAGGAAAGTCATAATCTTCGGTGATGCGTTGGTGTACCGTGGCCAGGCTGCACTCCCTCGGCCATTGGGATCGAGGTTTACGGCGAAACGAATGAGGTAGTCTCGTAGTTCGCCGCCGCCGTAGACGTTTAAAAGGTCGTGGGCGTGGACCTAGGGATATGTAAGCCATTTTTTCGTGTTAGAGTTGCCCTTTTGCTTACAGATCCAAGAGCTGGAAGTGCCTTGAAGCGCTTGCTCACTACACATGCCAAGGTATGGATTAGGTGCGGTTCGGGTTCGAAGTGGTGGGACATACAGAACACCCATGCCGGCTGTTTATCCGCCCTCTGCTTCAAGAAGAATCTCCTTGGAGCTTGGAATACGCCGTCGCCCATAAAGGCAGCAATGCGCTTGAATTGAGGAGTGAGTACGTTGAATATTCCAGTGTCGAATGGAGACCCAGCAAGGATGGAGTTGGGATAATGGTCCGCGAGTTGATTAACTTGACTGTCTGACACTCCGGGCAGGAAGACATTTTTGATGTAGGATTTGAACTGTGAGTCGGTGCTAGGAGAGGTGACTTATTGGAACAAATCCCGTGAAAAGATGTAGAGGACATACGTGACATTGAGGGTGGAGAGTGAGAAGAGTGTACCCTCGTCATCACAATTGCCTACGGACGAGAGATTAATTTGACTATAGAGTTCAAGCTTAGAACACTGACCAGTGACAAAAGGAATATTAGCCACTTTTCCTTGTTGCACCAGCTTTTGTGGGTTGTCCGTTAAGAAGACACCATCTGCTCGGGGCAACCAAGCCAAAATAAGTGACTAGAGGCACACAGGAACTCCTTTAGCACTTTCCCTTTCGGTTCACTGAGAGCCGAGACTCTACCTGATATGCAAAAATACCAGGAGACTTATTCATAGCAGACTTGAGCCTGTTATACGGTACAGTTCGCAAGCATTGCAAAGTGTCCGCAGCTCCAGAGCAACCAGAATCAGCAACGAGTGCATCATAGTATTTTTGACCGTTGGTTATATCGCCGACTGGAATTGGAGCACCAGATTGCATGAACCCAGCACGGAAAAGGCCTTCAGTGTTACCATCGTTGGCAACCATGTGGAGAGCAACGGAAATCGCTCCTGCAGATTCACCCCAACTAGTGCCGCGTCAGTAGATGGATAGAGGAATATGATTAGAGGCAGAAACGTACATAGTAACTTTAGTGGGATCACCACCAAAGGCACCAATATACTTCTGAATCCACCTAAAGGCCTGGCGCTCTGGATTAAAGGATTTAGCATTGGAGGAAGACTCTTGACAGAACCAACTTACGGTCTTGCAAACCCAGATTGCCAACGCCTGCATCCTTAACCTCTTTTCCAGGCAAGAAGCCGAAAGCTATGTGTTGTGATCAGATGCAGGACTCGACACCATCGAGTTACACGCGACGTACCCGATAACCTGTAAAAGAACGGGATAAAATTAGATGAGGAGAGCTCGAGACGCGGAAAAGGGTGCATTACCTACCTGTAGTTCATGCTAACATAGATGACAGGCGTCCCAAGGTCGATCGAGCGCTCAACAATTGCTGCTCCATCATACCTATTCTTTATTAGGAATTACTCGTACAACGTCAAGGGCTGACCTTACATTGAGGTGCTTCCAAGCTCAAATCCACCTGCAATTAAGTCAAGATAATAAACAAAATAATGTAGCCCACGCAAGATGTCATACCTCCAAAAATCCACTAGAAGTCCATCAGCAATCGGACGAGCCCATGTAATTTAAGGAGAACTCACCGCAACGACTGGAAGCTTAGTCCCTGCTGGAATTCTCGCAGGTGCAACGATATTCAGCGTTAGACCTGCACGATGAAAAACGTCAAGACGAACACGCCAGTAAAGAAGCAATGGCAACGTACAGTCCTCGTCATCAGGGAATACAAGCCCGAAAATACTGTTCGTGATATAATCAATAGCGTCGGAAACCAAACCATCTGGAAGGGGAAGATCAATGGCTTGTTGCGGGCATGACGGCCCGAATTTCGTTGCCGAGAAACCAGTGGCATAGGGTGGTATGGGTTCAGGAAGTCTGAAGCGGCGATCTCCAGTCCTAAAGATGGGGTCAAGAATAGAAGGTCGTTGCTTTGGAGGGAAATACATACGGAGGTAATGCGAATGGGATTCCCAAGAATTTGTTGGTGCTGCCTGAGCTCACGCCAGTGACGGTTGCGCTATCGAGTTGGACAGTGGGCGGTGCCCTTTCCAGCAGAGGGGTTGCGAGAGCAATCCCAGTTTGAAGAGCCAGAGCGAGGAGAATACGTGACAACATCATTGAGAGCGGTGGACGCTGAGGTTGGATGTATGTCCGTTGCGTGTCCTAGCAGCTGGACAGGGAACCACTGAGTTGCTCATCGTATTTATATTATAAAGGCACCTCTCTCTCCAATTCCGTCCTCAAGTGTTGGGTGCTGGGAAGGGCTTACCTCCCTTACCAATACTGGACAAACCCTACATCCAAGCGCACATCAACGCACTGGCATCATACATCTGCATCACTCCCGAAGTCACGGGTGCAACGCGCCACAAGGTCCAAAAAGCCGAGGAACTCTGTTGAATTGACATTGCGCCTGACGTATCTTGAACAGAAAAAGAATCCATCCCCATGGATTGGCACCTATACATTTCGGGAACTCCTAGAAATTACAAAGGTCATGAGCGTCCAACATGCGCAGAGAATTTCGCCATAAAAACTTACTGCGGGGCCCCGCATTACCCCAATACATCATGTGGACCTGTGAGGGACTTAATAATGACTACCCGGGCCTATATGTACCCAGTACACCCGTGCGTACGCAGCTCGTGGAAAGCTGTTGTGAAAATCACATGGAAGCGTACAACACCCAGAGAGCGCACGAAGATCTTCGTTCGAGAGGGCTTGGCGTAACCGTAATAGGCTAATTAGAGAGAATAGACCGAGGTTTTGTAGGCGAACCAGTAAGGAGAGGGGACTTGGAGTGCGTCAAACAGGGGTAAACAAAAGGTCATAGGATCAATCAAGGAACTTCGACCACATGGAAGGCATCCCGGAGGTGCGTACTTACGCCTTCTATGCAGATCCTGAATCAAGGACAAGTCGAGTATGTGAATAAAATGCACTTACAAGCTTGGAGCTCCTAGGCATAGGGGTGATTAAGTGTATTTCTTCATTCCACAATTTTTGCTCTATTGTGCAAACTAAGAAGTTCTGCAGCATTTTCAGTCAATATAAGCTGCAGTACGCATACCACTACATTTTCATGCTGAAACACTTCATTTGCTCTTTCAATAATAACGCCGGCTTCATTGACTTGACGATACCTTTAATAGGGATCAGGCACGCACACCGGGTAATTCAATAGTACATCGTAGATCCCAGAAATGATTATGACTTACTGGGACGACGGATCATTTATTCGTATGCAATACAGCAGGTTATATAGCTATGTTGCGTGTGATTCCAGCACAAGAAACCCGATGTCCATTTGAAGG
This sequence comes from Volvariella volvacea V23, assembly GCA_000349905.1. Lineage (NCBI taxonomy): Eukaryota > Fungi > Basidiomycota > Agaricomycetes > Agaricales > Pluteaceae > Volvariella > Volvariella volvacea. The sequence goes on from KB722753.1 coordinate 384,367, forward strand.
AATGCGGAAGCCCAGACAGCCAAAACGAAAGAAGTTCCGTGGAAGTGTACATCTGAGATATAATTTTGCTGACTTTCGTGCTGGTTTATGATTCAAACAGCAGGAAAGCGAGGGTTCAAGCAACAGGTGAATACGCCCATTCGCCCTCATACCAGAAGTATAGCACGCTATAGACGGGGGAGTAGCAACTCTTTATTAATATTATCACAAGTAAGCACACAAAAGGTGGCTTACGGACTCGCCGGCTTATTCAAACAAGGCACAAAAGGCTAATTTGACAGATCTAGATGATAAATCGATCCGGCCCGTCTGACTTAAGTAGATGTCATGCCGCTCTACCACCAGCCAGCATTTTTATACCTCCTTATGCTCTCGCATTGAACTTATGCCCATCGTCAGAGTTATTATGAGAATGCACCGGATAAACGGCACACCGGGCGCCAGATATGTATACTACATCCGTTAATCAAATGATGAGTGAGGCTCAGCTCAAACCTATGGGTACCAGCCGGGTAAGGAGAGAATGGTCGCATAGAAGGCTATAATAATGCTACTTTGAATAGTGCGCGGTTGAAGGCTCAAATAAGTCTTCGGTAGACGACATACTTACTACTGTCATTTCAATTCCTCAACAATGCCATATTTCAGTGCCATCTCTCTGATACTATCAGGTGCTCATCTATTCATGCCCCAGAACTTGAAGTACTGAACACTGTACGCAAAGCTGGGTAAGGCATCAAAACACTGATTCAACAGCAAGATCCAGACAACCACGTGAAGCCAAATCTTATACATGGTTCAGTCTCACGACGCGCTTTCATTTAGGTACATATCCTAAACACTCAGTCCAAGGAACGATAAATGAGATGTAGGCCATTCACCTCCTGCAGCCACCACCGACTAGAGAAGAGAATGATACACGCATGCTGAATGTCATAACGTTACAGTTGAATTGTACTTGATGTAGCGCGTAAGGGCTGAATGGCACACACTCGCATTTCGCAAATAATTTCCCATCCCGCTCTTGCCAGAAAGCGCTTCTATGACAGTCTTGGGCATTCCTGCCCTTCAAAATTGATTACAGTATCACGGAAGGTGTTACTTGGCTGTCTAATGTTAGCAAGTCTAGAAGTCAAGCCAACTCATGTCTTCAAAGGGAATGGGTAACCTATGATCATTAAGCTTAGCGATGAATTCCTGTATATATTCCTTATTGTCCTCAAACTCATCTTTCCCTCTGTATCTCCACCCTAGGGCATGCAGCCACCTCCCGACACACATTCACAACCAACAGAACCCCTCAGCAGGTTCGGTGTTCGTTAAATACGTCGCAACTATGAACGATTTGAAGATAGCAACAGCATCGAACGACTTTGGGCAAAGATACTACCAATCGCCGTTCAGAGCGGCACAATTCCAAACGAGGCACCAGGCAAAGGATTCAAGACCGTGGCGGTATATTCGGTCGATGGTGCCACCGCCTTCGTCAAGTGTATCCAGTGGCATGAACGGCTTTGAGTTTATCCAATCCAAGCCCTTCTTCTTTGGTGATGTGTCACCTGGATCCATGAATGACGCTAGATCAAAGTCCTTTGACGCCGTGAGCTCGATGCAGGTGTGCACATCCGACCAGCTCGTCTTGGAAGAAGCTTCAGGGGGGGATTTTCCCATTGACCACGCTCAGAGAGGCTGCCGACATTGGAAAGGTGAGATGACGGAATAGCGACGATATCTGGACCTTGTTTAAAAGTGGGGACAAGCTGTTCCAGATGTTCCGAATCGATGATTTTGGGATGGTTTGGGATGAAAGCAGAACGTTCGTTCTCAATGATATTGCGTAGTTTCAAGTTGTGAAAAAGGTGTGATTTTTGGACTCATCCGCAATAGCATCAATAGCGAGACAGAGACTTATTGCAAAAGAGTCTGTCCCGCTTGCGGCTACACAACGCGAGTGAGGCGTGTCAAACAAAAACGAACAGCCTGACCTCGGCCAAAGACTCGCTTTTTACGCTCGAGTCGCAGAAGTCAATTGCAACGCCGAGCATTATGTCGGAGAGCTCGTTGGCTATACCGGGTGCGGACTGAGGAGACGGAGCATGACTACGAAATCCACGGTACGGGTACTTTCAAGATCAGCTTCAATGCACCGGGGGGTTTCGAGATACCCAACTCTGCATAAAATGTTGATCGTCACCACCGTGGCCATGGGCAATGACAATGATTGATATCGCTTACTATTCATCCTTTTCTAATGTAGCAACACGACCGGGAGACGAGAACTTCTTGTCGTTGCCTATGCTTAGTGTAGGGTTCATGGCAGGAATCATGCTACACGTTAATAGGGGAGAGTTTCATGGAAGTCGAGGACAGGGGCTTATAATTACCGCTTGTGAATAGGAGGAGCACACGTGGTGTCCGTGTTGGTAAGCTTGCAAATCTCGAGAGGTTGGACTAAACGTCAATAAGATAGCTATACTATAGCGCCAGAGCACCAACGGTAACAACAAGCCTTTAAAAAACCCCACAAAATACAACAGAACTTAAGTATAGGTATAGAGATTCTAAAGGGGGGAAATGTCAAACAGCGAAAGTCAAACGACGAAATGAACGCGTGTTTCTAGGTGGATAGGTATAATGTAACACGATCTAGATGTCGAAAGCAGTTGCGGAGGAAGAAATCAAAACAGATGCTAATATCACTCATTTCTCGGAAAGCGTAAAACGAAGAAAATAGCAAGTGATAGCCTTGGGGGTGAAAAAAAAAGTCCAAGTGGGATTACCAAAACCTGATACTAATCGGAGGTTTCCCGTCTACAAAACGCCTGTGATTGATGTTGCTCGTAAACGAGGACCACTTAGAAAAAGGATCACAATCAGCACTCAAATCTGAGGAAGAAAAGGAAACTACTTACCCCATTTCCAATAAATACCGCTGCCAACCTCGCAATCTCCATATCAACCGCCATATTCACATCCCAACCCTCCGCATCCAGCTCCAAATCATTGCTCGTCACAATCGTAGTCCACCCGTCCAGCCTCAACAGCTCCTTCATCTTCTCCACCCACTGTCCCCTCTCGTTCGTCAACAAATACATGACATCCAACACGGTCCCCTTGGGGATCTTCTCGTCCCTCAAGTACTCATCCCTCGCGACTCTGGCCTTTCTCACAATGGCATTCATATCCGGTAGACATCTTCCCAACACGATGTGGTTATAGCCCTCCGAGCCCCAAGGGAGGTGTTCGGGGAACACCAAGGGATCAGGCAGGGAAGGCATCAAATTCCAGCTATAAAACGTGGAATTCCAATAGGCCAAATCCAGACAAGCCTGCTTAAAGTCCCCTCTCCTGATATGCATGGCCATCATCCTATCATACGGGTTCATCGTCGGCGGGTCGAGCTTCGGGTTCCTCGGTCCCCTCGGCAAGAACAGGTACTCGTTCCTCGCCACGACGGATTTGACGAGATACGAGGTATCCAGCAGCCTCGACGTCGGCGACTTTGAGAAGCCCTCCCACAACGAGAGCACCCGCTTCGATCCCCACAGCCACAGATCGAACACCTGCGGGAAGTTGTCTTCCGACCTGTCGGCCGGCACAATCTCCACGCAGCTCTCCTTCGCCTCCAACAGAATCTTCTTCCACGCGTTGAAGATGTCGATCCCGTCTGCGTCGTTCAACGCCGATTTGACGTCCCGGGTGTGTATTATGAGCCGTTCAGAGGGCGGGCAGACGACGTCGAACCAGGGCTCTGAGATGGAGCGGGGGGAGTTGTCGCCTGGCTCCCAGGGGCCACCGGCCGTTGGGCCTGCGATGAGGGCGTTCAAGGGCGTGCGAGGGGGCCATTCGTAGCGCGATCGTGGCCAGGGGTAGTAATCGGGCTTCCAGTAATAATCTTGAAAGACGTAAGCGCGTTTGGATTCGTAGGCAAGGTGGGCGTTCATTAATCTGAGCGAGGAATGTTAGCATACAAGTTACAGTTTGAGCGAGAAAAAGAGCATGCTAAGTATAGGACTAGAAGAGATAATACTTACACTTCGTTCAAAACATTATTCCACCCCAACAACCTTATCTGACACGAAAACTTGACATACCTCCCCTTCTTCCCCTCCGGAAACGCCAAGCTCAAATTATGCTGCGGCAAGTTATCCTCCCACTTCCTCAACCTCTCATACGTCGGCGGGAACTTTGCGTTATCGGGCAACAAGTCCAGCTTTGCTCTCGCCGCGGCCGAGGCATCGTCGTCCGAGTCCTGGACGAAATACCGGTTCGCGAATTCGCTGTGGAAGACGTGTGAGGAGAGGTAGAAGGCTGCGCAAAAGAAGAGGAGGAGCTGGAATTTGGGGTTGAGGACGACTGAGGCTCTTGGTATCAGGACACCCATCCGGTTTGAGATTGTGGGTCTGTGATTGGTGTGCTATTTTTATGGGAGAGGGCCGCGCTGTTGGGGATCTTCGTTCTTGGGCAACGTCAGTCGAGGAGATGAAGATGAAGACAAGGCCAAAAGCCAAGAGGATCGTCAAGGGAAAAACGTGAGCGAGCTCAAGTCAAGAGGGGTCCTTGCTGGTTTTCCGGGAGGATGACGGGGGAGCTGGCCTTTTAAAGATATGCAACGCCCAACACACAGCGAACCTATGCGCAGCAGAAAAAGTCAGGTTTTGCGGTGTCGTCGCCGGTCGGTAAAAAGTGCTAAATGCCAAAAAAGGGACGGTGGCAGGGTGGAGTTTCTCCGTTTGGAAAGTCTTGTTCCTCGATCAAAATTCTACCCTGCAGCGCCTGTGGACCCAAAAAGCATAGATATCATTGCTAGCGAGCTGCAATCCAGAATACTTCGTGTATAGGCATTAAATAACTCAGACCGTGTCTTTATATCCAACGAAACCCTCAAGTCGTATCCATCTCTTCCCCCGCCCTGATTGAAATATGCTCTCTAGCCCATTTTGCCGTCTCCACTCTAGCATTCAACAGAGGATCCAACGGCTCAAAATTCCAGGTCACAGTATCCTTTTCTCCCTCCGAGTACGGCGTGTACATCGCCAATGCCGCAAGCGAGAGATACGTGTGATAAGGGTCTGCGTCCATCCGAATTCGAATGTAAAAAGGCCACGAAATGGAGGGCATAAAGACAAGTGAGCAATCAGATCCACCGGTGAAGTCACCAATATTAATCAATTGGAAAAAGGTTCCCCGATATCAACCCAGGGAACCCAAGGCCGGAAGCATGGCCGCATCCTCCGTCCTATCTCACAGACAAGGATCGAACGCAACCGCATCGATCCAACAACCAAATCCATCCGGGCGCAGATCACCCAAATAAATAACCCCGGAACGCTCTCAAACTTCCATTCAAGTTGGACCCTACGACCAGAAAAAAACATTGTCATAGGGCCAACACGAATCTAACCGGTTTCCAACCATTCAAGGTAGCGATTCGGCGCCGGCCGAAGGCGTTCCCAGACAAGTCCGAGAGTAGAGCATTACGATCGCAGTGCTCTCGTGTCCCCCAAGAGTGAAAAAGCAAATAGAAACGGGGGTGGGGCAGGAGAAAGGGAGGGGAGTATAAAGACTCACCAGGGTGCTCGCCGGGGGCTTTGGATATGCCTCCATACTTGAACTGACACCTCCCCAGGAACGATGCCAGAGCTCTTTTGTCCACATATTCCTTTGCGCCCAGTATCTGAAGAAATGAGATGGGATAACAAAGTGAGCCACGAAAGTCCCACCACTCATGGCGCCAGGTCCTAGCTCACGTGTAAAGCAGCACCACACCAAAAGCAATAACACGCATCCGCGAGTTTATTCGTTCTTCCTCTAAACCCTCCAGAGTCATCTTGGTTCCCAACCAACCAACTGATCGTCTTTTGGCGCTCTGCTTCCGACAGCCGACTAGCCTTGTCAGATGTCGGTGTCGAGGGAGCAAGATGCAGAGCCGCGATGGCGATGTACGTTGTCCCTCCCTGGGCTTCGCAGAATGGTGCTTGACCATATCCCCCTTCGTAAGTCTAGACCAACGGGGGTGGACGATAAGCTCACTTATCAACGCAGGAACGGAAAGGATCCATGCTCACCCTACAGCGCCCCACGAATTCCACTGCACGTCCAATATCGATCCCAGACCAATCGTCCAACATGGCACAGATCGCAAAAGCGCAATACAGCGTCCTCAAATCATTCTCTCCGCTATTGGGCACCGTCGAAAAACTGTCCAGGCATGGTCGGCGAAACCAAAAGAAAAAGCAGACAGTCAGCCTGTGCAGTTTTGAACCCTCCAGGCGACCACACTCACCTCCCATCTTCTTTCTGACAAGCTCCTACAAACTTTACGAGACCTGCTCTATCCAATCTCGTGAAATCATCCCGTAAAATCGCCAAGGTCAATAAAGCGGTATAAGTCATGATAATATGCGGCGTATCGCAATCAGTATAACCACCCTGCTCGGACATACCACCACCATTATCGCCACGGAGATGAAAAACGAAAACGAGGATGAAGCGCAAAAGAACCCCGTGGAGGCAAGCAGAGAGGACGATTGTCGGGCACGTCGGAGACGGAGATTGCATTCACCACAAGGCAAAGGAAGCAAAGCCAAGGCCGAGTCAGCTCAAGTCATCCTAAAACATCAGCAACGATATGCATACCTCTGAAGAACCAGAGCCGGAAGGTGGTTCTTGGGCAGTCATAAACGGGCTTGGTCTAAACCCAGAACCGTACTTTCCATCTTCATAACGGGAGCAGATGCAGATGCAATGCAATGCAGCGGGAAGTAGGATTATGTGTAATTTCCGGAATGCGAATCGTTCCGTTATTAAAATTCATTCCGATATCGGAATGGGTGATGATCGACCGAGGATGTATGGCAGCAATGAGGTGTATATGGGCGGTTGGTGCGCATATAGCAGCAGCATGGAGGGAGGAGTGACCGGGCAGGGAGCGGATCGAGAGGTTGTAGTTGATGTGCGTGCGTTGGTAAGAAAGCAGGATTGTTAGTCACGATGGTTGTCAACCAAAAGTGGAGAAGAAACGGGCAAGGTGAAATGATGAAATGAACGGGGAAAGCAAGGCAGGAAGAGAAGTGGAACGAGATGGAACAAGGGGGATGGATCGAGGGAGGAGGGTTCGGGAGAAGTGGAAAACGCAGTGCGGGGGGTTCGTGCGGATAAATGACGGGCGTCAAGCGGCAAGTGTGAATACTGATGTTGATAGGTTTGCAAGGCATCGGCGGGAGAAAGGGAGGTAGATAGAGAAGGTGGGGGTTGAAAGGATGCGAACGGATACTGACTGGTTTGCTGGTCCCAAATCCATTCTGTCCACCCCTCACGCTCGGCTTCGGTCGTCTTCTCGAAGGTCAAGCCAAGCAGGTCCAGGGATCCAATACAGTAGTACGCCACGGCCATTCTGAGCGATTACGGTGTGATGCGCCACAAGCATTCATTGAGGGGGGAATAGGTCCACGCGGCAGGAAAACGCGGGATGGCATAGTCCACAGGGGGGGAGCGGGGAAGAACAGTGTCAAGGAACCAGTACGGCATAGGGGATCGAGTTAGTGAGGGAATGCATGGCATTGGTTATACAGGGAGGCTCACCGCGCAGAATCGATGTCTTGTTGAGTTCCCGGAAGACCTGTAGATAAGGAACAATACAAAAGACCAAGAAAAGTAAGCTATCGTTTCTTGACCCGAGTTCCAACGCTTTGAAACATGAAGTTTAGGTGTGGAGAATGTGCCATGACAACTCGCCCATAGCAGAGACTCGGCGAGTGATAAAAGACAGAAAGCACAAGACCAAAGCCCAAAAACAGAAAAGAAGCGCACCTGATAAACATCTCTTGCAGTGATTTACATGACTGACACGCATAAGAGCAGGAAGCGTGGTGGCAGCAGCATCAGTAGCCATCGATGGGTGTTCCGTCTGGAACCAAGTTTCGCTGATTTGGGTGTGTATGACTCGGGATAACCTGGGGAGGGGCAAGGGGAGCTCGGGGACCAAAGTACGGGGAATGCTGAACGCAAATGGGCGTCAAAGTGACCGGGAGCTGTAAATTGATGGAGATTCAGGAGAGTTGACTATTGTGGGCGGGTCCTTGTCTTGCCTTGCGTGTCTTGCCTTTGAATTTGTTGTTGGAGACGGGAGGGTTAGACTTGATTCTGTGCTTGCGTAGAGAACTTATATACCTCTGCGATGGATGCTCATATCCTTCAAGTTCCTTCACCTTCCACAATCATCTTCTTGCATGGGGGCAAGATCGCAGAACCAAATTCAGGGGAGGGGCTGTGAAGAAAGGGAAGAAAGAGGGGAGATTAGTCGTATGAACTCGAGATGCAACCAGTGCATGCACGATTGGGGGAGCAGAGGGCCAGTCCCAACCTGACAGGACTCGGCGAAGCAGTTTTCCAGCTCCGGGCTCATTTCTGGTAGGCCAGCCTGCACGATCATCAGCCAGAGATGACCACATCCAATATTCGCGGAGTAGCAATTCTTGGTCTACACCTTTTTACCAAGTCGCACCAGTGGCTCGCGTCGCAAGGTTCGGAAGCATCCTGGCGTTCGACCACCCCAGTCGCCCAGGCGGACTTTTTATTCCGAATGGACATATCCTTGTCCATCCTGACCTCGATCCATTGCTCGCGGGGTCACGTCGCTAGCTGGGATGGGAGAGGATCGTGAATCCAAACGTGGCTCTCAACATGCAACGTGTATGAAGTACCATTCAGCGTAGATTTCAGACTTGCACCAACCGGGTATTTTTCGAGTTCACATCCCATGCCCACCAGTCGAGTCGAAGAAAGAGTTAAAACGAATCCCATGGACTTCACAGCCTCTATCAATACCACCAACCTTGATTCAAACTTGACGAGAATCCTCTAGAATCGTCTTTTTAGCTTTTTAGCATCCTGATTGCCTTATACATCCCGATCTTACCCTGCAGCTCATGCCCGAACAATCACATAACTATGCTGTACACTGTTCATGTCCAGTATGAACGAAACGTGCAGCAATAATTAACGTTATATTTAACCCATTCAGGTTCACCGACCAAGCACTCGCTTTAAACCGGGTCTGAAGTGCTGAATACCGTATTAGCAACGACTTTTTCATCTCCCACCGCGATTGAAGCCCTCCTCGGTTTTTCCCAGCGTCTCGAACCTCCCAAAAAACGCCCCCGAACGCGTTGTCAAATCATAACGTCGAGGATGACAGGGTACGACGTATATGCATTGCATGAGCCCGTTAATGTCCGAGCCCACTTGAAGGCTTTGGGAGATGATCACGAATTGCACCCGAGTCGAGGATCGAGAGTCCGTCAAACGCCCTGCCCCTCCCAGGCCTTGGTTCATTCCATGGTGGGGCACATGCACATACGCATCTGTGGGTCCGCTTACGCACGCGTCACTGATATAACTCCTCCCGAACAAGAGGAGCAGCAGCAGATATTGCATACAGCGGAGTAGAATAGGTGGATAAGAGCCACCGGCAATAGAATTGAACGACCACGATGGTAGGAAGAAAAATATTGGGATGCGAGACTGCGATCAACGGATGAAAATGAACTTGAAGCTACTTGTGATTTGTGTTTGACATGCAAGTTGATAAGTGGGAGAAAGGAAGCTGACGAAAAGAAATGAGATAAACAAGGATGGCTCAATGAAGGCTTGTGGTCGAAGTGGGAAGAAGGGCGACAAGAACACAAACAAAAAGGGAAATAGAACACAGTAAAGGGCAGCAAAAAGGGCCTAATACGCAGATGGAATAAGAGCGGGAGAATGTGTACATGTGGCGATTGGATCAAGTAGAGGTACACAGTTCATCAGAATGAAAGTACTGAAGAGATAGAGGTGGAGGTAGAGAGAGCGAGAATAAGGACGAAAACGAGAAAGGGGCAAGCGATGGTGTTGAGAAAACCCCACCAATGTCAAAGGTGCAGAGGCATACAAGCGGCCCTCCACATTCCAACTGTCAATAGCGTTTTTCTTTTCTTTTACAGACCTGCCACACCCATCTGGAACGATCCTCTCTGTGTAGGCGGCAACGATCCCTGTTGTCCTCCCATAGCAGCAGCATTAACCGCCGCCACCGCCGCCTGCGCTTGTGCCTGTACTTGTGCTTGCACAGCCTGAGCCTGAGCGTGGCTGGCGTTTACCAACCCTGGACCAGGAGCGAAAGCCGGCTGGTTCTTCTCCTCCAAGTCTGCATACAACACCGTCAGCTCCTTCCTCTCCTTTGTCCACCTCTCGGTGTCGAAGTATGTGTAGGTGCCTTGTTCACCGCCTTGGACCTTTTGCGAGGGTGGTGTGCCGCTTTCTTTGGTTATCCATAGACGGAGTTCTTTGTGGAATCTCCAGTTGCGGTTCCATCTGTTTGAAGTGACGAGGGAGGGCGAACAAAGGAGGACGATATCATATCATCAGTAAATGAAAACCGAGCTAACCGCAGAGGTGGGATCAAATCAAAGGAGAGAAAGCGAAATGAACAGCACAGCGATGATCAACTTGGACGGGAATCGGAAGCTGCGAGGGTGAAACCGATTGAAAGGCGGAGGGGAAAAGTCGAGGACAAGAGGTAGAAACGTGGGTGGAGAGAAGAGAACAGGCAACTCACAGTTCTTGCGCAGCGAGTTCTTGAAGCGCATCCCTAGGCTGTGCATAAAACATATAGAATAGCGTATCATCACTAAACCCCGCCGCTTTACTTGGTCCAGGTAAAGGTGGTTGCACAGATGCATAACATGCCGGTAGCTGGAAGTCCGGTTCACCAACACCGCCAGCGGCCGACTCTGTCCATGGCGCAACAAGCGACGAATACAAGTTCCTAAACACAGCTCAATCACCAACCATAAAACCACCGCATCGAAAGAAGACGCACCCAGCAAACGTCATATCCAAACCCAGTGTGCCCAAATCCGTGCCCACACTGCTCAGCCCTTGATCAGGATCTGATCCCGCATTTTTTATCATCGCCAGCAACCCAAGCAGTCCCCATCGGTCCGCAGCGCTAATCAATATCTGCTGTGCAGGCGTTTGTGGGTGTTGTGATTGCTGCTGCTGTGCCCCACTACTCGCACTACTCACGTTATTGGACATGGGAGGAGCAGGAGGATGAGGTGTCTGACTTGTCCCAGGTGCCGCTCCCGCTCCTCCTCCAGCGGCTGGATTTGACGATTGTTGTTGTTGACCCGGCTGACTATTTACATTTGCACTTGAATTTGCACTATTTGCGTCTGCCGTTGTGCCCGCCGCTGGTGCCGCTGGTGTAGCCGGTAGGCCGTTCGTTGAAGGATATGCTCCCGTTCCGTTGTTGGCGCCGACTCCCGACGGTTGTTGCTGTTGTGGCGGTTGTTGTGCCTGATTTGGGTATGTCGGAGGTGGAACGCCTGGTGGTGCGTTTAGGTGCGGTGTCGAGTTTTGCCCGGGGTGTGTACCGTTGTGTTGCTGCAAATGCGCCGCATATGGTTTGAGATCCTTCGGTTTATGCCTGGAGCTGACCGACTCACGTTATTGGTGCTTGGTGTGCTGGGCGCACCCCATGCATGTATCCCCGTTTGGTTCAACTTTAGAGAGAAATTTGACTACGATGAGATAACCCTCGCTCATCAGAACCCTCCGCAACACCAACAAGGAAAACGAAATGCATACCCGAAGCTGTTGCTGCTTATCCCCATCAGCTTGACCTTGTTGAAACCCAGGATGGATATTCCTCGCCTGCGCAGCACCAATGTTCAACATTCCAGGGGTAGACTGTTGTGCTCCCGGTAAGGTTGGTCGATGTGATTGCGTGTGATCACTATGCTGCTGGAATCCATTCAACCCGGGTGGATGCGGGTGACTGTCCTGGCTTGCTCCAGTTTGACTCTGCTGCTGCGATGACGAACTACCATTGCCTCCACCACTTCCACCACCAAGTGCCGGGAAATCATCCGCTGTGAACTCTCTTGTCTGTCCTGTCCCTGCTGCCCCACTCGCTCCGCCACCCAATGTCCCTGCTCCTGCCCCACTTGCACTTAGAGGTATTCCCGTCCCTGCTTGACTTGCATAACTCGCACCCCCTGCATTCCCACCACTTGCAACAGTAGCATTACTCGTTATGGGCGTTGACCCAAGAGCCGGAAAATCGTTCGGACCTAGACCGATGTCATTCGCCGACGGCGCTCCTAAACTTGAACCTGGCGTCAAATGCGGAGGTAAGGGATTGGATGCCCCATTCGTCTGCTGTGAAGGCGGTTGTTGTTGCGGTGGCTGCGATTGTTGCTGCTGCTGCTGTTGCAACGCAGTTGTTGACTGATGTTGTCCTAGTCCCCCACCAAACGGAAAACTGCCTTGTGCACGCTGTTGGATATAATTCGGTGTCAACTGGTGTAGCATTCCTTGTGCTTGCGCTTGTTGGGAAGACGGACGGGGGTTATTAGGCTGGAGTCCAGGAACAAAGCCTCCAGGTTGGAGCACGTTCACGTTTCGTGGTGGTGGACCATAATTCGTGTACTGATGACGAAACTGGTTTGTAAGTCCTGGATTTGGCGCGATACTCGGCTGTCGCTGTTGTGGTTGCCCTGGAAGTACGTTTTAGATGGAATTGAGGACGACACAGGCATTTGAAGTGGCATAGAGTGGCTCTTGTGTGCCTTCGAGACGCATTGCTCACCTGGGCGATTCATTGCTTTTTAACGACTTTGGATAGTGCTCTAGAAGGACAAAATGCGGAAAATAGCGTCGTTCCTCTTGGGTTTGAATAAGAAAGAGGCATACCGGCGATGCAGATGTTAGTATAAAGACGGTGGATGAGTCGACTTTAAATTGGTCGTACGGGGCCTGTGTCCAGCATCTTTGTTGTGAACCTTTGTTTGGGGAAGACGGGTATTACGTAATTTCACTCATGGTGGGAGTTCAAGAGCATTGTGCCTACTGATTGCTAAAATTCTAACTAACTTGAATTCGTTACTAGGTGTGATATGCTTGATGTCCTTCAGTGAATCTTTCATGAGCGATGGTTGTTTCTGAGGCAAGACCGCTACCCCTAACCTAATTCAGCCATCTGTATGGTTTGGCAAGGGCGTCTAAACCAAACAAGATCTGCACACTGACTCCACCCACCTTGTCCCCCCTGTTGATTCTGCCCATGCTGCTAGCTCCATGGAGGTGAGACTCAATTCAAGCCCAGAGATGCGTTTTTTGTTGATTCAATGCTAAGGTAGTCAATGCTCGAGCTGCATTGTTATCCAATTATGAGGTGTTCACGTTACTCAAAGAGCTCGAGAATGAGCACATAGAACAATCCAAGACGGCACTCCGAGTCAAAAAAGAAGAGGAAGCTAGTGGAAAGGGAATTGGGTCGGTCATGAGTCATATCCCAGAGGTCAGCGAGAACCTGAGAACCGTCGAGGTGGAGGTGAGATTTGGTCTTAATCATGCATGCATTCATTCTGATGGAAGACAAGGGTAGGCGCTGCAATATCTGACTGCGGATTACGTTCCAACGACGTCACAGACACCTGCTGGAATTACGAAACTTGTAAAGAATCTTGCACCGTTTGAGCTCACGAAATCGGAGAAACTTCAGGTGGTAAACTTGATTCCAACGACGCCTGTTGAACTATACGTCGTGCGTATTCGGAATCTTTATGAATTGTTCCTTTGATGCTCAATCGCTGATAGATCGTCGAAGAGCTCGAAGATCGGCTTGGTGATCGTATGGAAGAGATACTCGATCTCGTCAAGGGCTCCGTTCAAAATGCACCTGTTCCTGAACAGAATGGCGTCACAGTTCAGGATCAGCAACCTCTTTTCGAAGGCTTATCTGTTGCTGAAGAATGGGAACAGTTTGGGTATGACGCATATGACGAGGATGCTGACGCCGTTCCTGAAGACGAGTACGTGGATGATGGTGAGGGGGCTGGTATAGAGGGCGACTTGGAGATGGATGAGGATTAGAATCTCGACAGCCAAAAGTATGTATCTTATAGTAATCGATATTCTATACGCTTCCTGCGCAGCCACAGCCGCAGCGTCTGAGCATGATGGAAGCGAACAAACTTTCCAACCTTTAGCAAGCAGAATATGAGAGCGAGAATCGAATGAAAATTCAGCCTCGCGCGGGCCCCACAGAAGAATGGGCTTAGGCAAATTGATTTGGGGCGAGCTGCTTGTGATTGATATTGGAGGCAACAGTATACCCAGTTACAACCCTTACTCGACCGCGATTTGTCCTTCATAGATTGGTCGCATCTCGAACCCTTGGTTTCCTCTGTCCGCTGGAATGCTGGTTGACATTGACTAGATATTAGCTCATGACCGTCAGATGCAGCAATTGTTGCGTATGTAAGAGAACAGTTCAAGATGTTGTGTGCATGGAATAAATAGATGCATGTTGACATAGGACTCGGGGTGATGCAGGCAATACATTTAGCAACTTTTGTGTTCGTTGAGCCAGATAGGACTGCTGGACCAGTGGATAGAGTATCGCAGGTCGTAGAAGGGCTTGAAAATCGACCTAGCGATTTTATGGTAGTGACACTCAACCTGTTCAGGAACGAATGGCGTCATCGTTCAGGATCAACAATCGCTTTCTGATGCTGCTTCCGAAGACGGGTGATGGCGAGGAGCTGGTACAGAGGGAGAGTTGGAGATGATAGACACTCGAAAGTATGCATGCGTCTTATAGTGCTGATTTTTACCTGCGCTTCGACTTAGCCGTAGTGTATGAGCATATGCTAACGCCGGCTTGACATGCACAGGCGTAGGCGGGCTCAGCTGTGGGTACCAAAGAACATAGTGCACTGCAACGCCGCAAAACGAGGCACACCAAGCATGTGCATATGCTACCCGATAACCCACATTGTGTGATTTGAAATGACCACTGATAGCAGCAAACGTGCAACACGCCGCAAACCCAAGCGCTTTCCTGATCCAGAGGGCTCGCCTAGCCCACCCGGAAATTCCGTTCGAGACGAGGCTACGTTGCAGACGCCAATTGTCGAGAGCTGCGGTCTCGAAACGAGAATAACCTCGGTGATAGCCGAGCAACCCCAACGAAGCGTCATCTGTCGGGATCACCTGACCCGATTGGGGAGACTGGGATTTCGGGAAGTGAAATTATAAAGGCAGGGCCAGCAAAGGCCGCTGTCCGTGTCTCGTCCATGTCCATCACCTCATCATGAAAGCCGTCCATGTCCCTGCCCATCTCGTCCTCATCCTCAAGCGCATCGTAAACGCGGTCTCTACTCTTTCTATTTCTAATCATTATCTTGTACAATATCACGAACACAAGCAGCGGTACCCGCATCAGAGACATGCTGCACGGCTGAGCGACCCCTTTTGGAAGGCCGTCAGGAAAGACTGGCCCTGGTGGTCGTACCGCCATCGGTGGCGATGGCCAAGGGAGGATTTGACAGCTCGACTTTCCGCATACCGAGCCCACAGTGAGTTCGCCCTTGAGAGCGAGGCCAGACGGGTGGCTCATACTCTTTGTTAGCACATTCCGCGCCCTCCCCCTGGCTGAATCCCAAATGGACCTGGTCGTCACTGCTATCGCTCGTCACTCCATCCGACTACGCCCCAACACCCGACTTCCCGCCACCTCCCTCGCCGCCTCCAAATACCCCACATCGCAATCCCTTTCGGTCGCGAAGGAATGACAGCGACAGCTCACTCCCACCCCGATCATCCGGCGTAACCCCAAACTTTGGGGAAGAACCATACACGCCTGATACCATTCATACGCTCCTCCAGAATCCTACGCTCTATGACCCCGTCCGAACACCGAGGTATCCAATGGTTCTATGCCACGGTAAGTCTGTCATTTTCTACCACCGTGCACCCGTGCAGTGGTATAGCTGGGCATGTGACTAACGAACGGAACTTGTTTGTTTCGCATCATGATCATCGCGTAACGTGTCGACATGCAACCGACTACCGACTATTGACCATCAACTACGTCATGGGACGTCCCCAGGATTGTATGGATTCGACTCGCGTGGACCGTCTACGTTCCCGAGCCTGAGAATGCATTATTGGGCGAACGTTCTCAATATCCTGAGAAAGAAAGCTGGCGCGGAGGTGATTGTCACCTCGGTTCCTGCGTGAGTTTGGGTGATTCCATTTTGATGGCCTCGTGCTAACGCTGGGATTTAGAACTGGGTCGATTAGTTCGCGTGCCAAGGCCCTTCATGAACAGTTGATGGTTAGAGCTTATGGAAGAGGAGTCAACCTTCTGGCGCATTCAATGGGTGGATTGGACTGTAGACAGCTAATAACGCATATACAACCTACGGAATACACGCCACTTTCATTAACAAGCGTCGCTACACCTCATCGTGGAAGTCCGTTCATGGACTGGTGTGTGGTAAGTCAAAGGGCTCAAAAGTCGTTTATCGTTTCCTCATTCGCCACTTAGGATAATATCGGGATTGGGAAACTACCTACACCTCCTGCCTCAACTGCAACATCATCGCCAAACTCTTCCTCATTTGCATATACCCTGACCTCCTTGCCTTCATCGGTCACCACCCTCTTGCTCTCTATAGTTGATTCACCGGCATATGCGAACCTAACCTCGTCATATCTTAACAACGTCTTCAATCCCAACACCCCGGATGATCCGCACGTTAAATACTTTAGCATTGCAGGCCGCATGTCGAGCGTGAACATCTTCCATCCATTCTGGTTTCCAAAAATGGTGCTGGATGGGTGGGAAGAGAAACAGCGAGCACAGGAGAGGAAGCAGTGGGAAGAGGAGGTTGCGGAGAAGGGTCTAGGGGAGATGATGATGATGATGAAGCCAAGA